>JANEYF010001965.1:0-555101 GCA_029963845.1 Rhamnusium bicolor
GTATACTGGTTAGATTAGGCTGGAATTGTACACGAACGGCCGGGAATATTCTGGAGTGCTCTAGACTGGGTCAATGGATGTATAACAAGACGCACGGTGGGCGAGATTTAATCTTAAGTTGAACGTGAACGAGTGAAGAAGCAATAAGAAAGAGACTTATAAGTGTTCAGTTGTGATTATAGTTAAGACATTAATTAATCTATTGTTATTAATTGTTAATTAGTAAATAAAGTAGTGAGTAAGTGTTACCTGGACTTTCAATCAACGAATCTACGAGTAGAGGTGTTTGTGTGGATAGCAAACACGTGACAATTTGGTGTCGGAAGTGGATTGGAAGAGAAATTTCTGGAATATTCGGAAAAGTTCTACAGTGTTCTTCTCAGAAATTAGTGGTAACACGGAGAATTAAGCTATTGGACAGTGTTTGGAGGACTATTTCTGGACTGAATAGTGACATTAAAGTGGATTTTGGGAAGTTTCTAGAACATTCGATTTAGAAATAGTTGCAAATACGCGAGTGCCGCTAGTAATAACGTGTTATAGACTGAGAAAAAGAACTACTAGTGCAATTTCGGGAAAATTCTAGAACATTCTATTTGGAAACTGTTAGGAGATACGTGAATTGTGTCGACGGGAACGTATTGTAGACTTAAAAACAAGACTATAAGTGACTTTTTAGTGACAATTCTAGAACTTTCGATTTGGAAACCACAGAAGATACATAGACTGTGTTAACGAAACGTGTTATAGACTCAAAACAAGACTTATTAGTGATATTTCGTGAAAATTCTCGAACATTCCATTGGACAATTAGTGGAGATAAGTGATTTTTGTCAACACAAAAGAAGTATAGACTCTAAATAAGAGTTTCCTAGTGCCGTTTCGAGTTTTTTCTGGAACATTCCATTATTAAAATAGACGTGACATCAATATTTTACGGACTTTATAGTGTAATAAACTTTATTTTGAACTGATTTACGTGTCGTGATTTAATGCCTACAACAAGAAGCATGGCGGAGAAACAAACACAAGACTTACTTGCAGCATTGGTGCAACAAATGGAAGAACAGAAAAGAGAACGCCAGGAAGAATTAAGAAAGATTATGGAAGATCAAGAGAGAAGACGACAGGAAGAAAAAGAAGAACAAAGGAAGATTATGGAAGATCAAGAGAGAAGACGACAGGAAGAAAAAGAAGAACAAAGGAAGATTATGGAAGATCAAGAGAGAAGACGACAAGAAGAAAAGAAGAACAAGAGAGAAGACGACAGGAAGAAAAAGAAGAACAAGAGAGAAAACGCCAAGAAGAAAAAGAAGACTTGATAAAAATGATCGAAGGCCTGGAAATAAGACGAAAGGAAGAAAAGGAAGAACAAGAGAGAAGACGACAGGAAGAAAAAGAAGAGCAAAGAAAGGAACGCCAGGAAGAATTAAGACAAATTATGGAGGGGCAGCATCAAGTCATACTCTCGGTCACTGAACAATTGAAGGAAGATGTACAGGCTGAAGTCGTGGAAATTAAAGAAGAAGTTAGTGAAGTTAGAGGAGAAATAACTGAAGTTAAGGAAGAAGTAGCCCGACTCAAACAACAATTAAGAGAGAAGGGTGGCCAGTTAGTACTGTCGTCTGGTACTAGGTTACAACCACCTTCCTTCGACGGTCAAAGTTCATGGTCAACATATAAGAGACAATTTGAGGCAGCTGCACGTTCAAATAACTGGAACGATGATGAAAAAGCAACAGCATTGGTATTAGCACTAAGAGGCCAAGCATTAGACCTGCTCCAAACAATTCCTGCCGCACAGCAACAAAACTTTAGCATTTTGGAGGCAGCGTTAGAACTAAGATATGGCGACCAACATCTCGCCCAAGTATATCAGGCTCAGCTCAAATCACGCAGACAACGAGGTGGAGAAAGCCTCCAGGAGTTCGAAGCTGCAGTAGAAAGATTAGCCTATCTAGCCTATCCTGATGCACCAATGGAATTTCAACAACAGTTAGCAGTTGGTACATTTATTGATGGAGTAAGGGACCAGGAAGTTAGGCGAATTCTTAAGTTGGCCAGGCATAAGCTTAGTAGTGAGGCTTTAGTACATGCACTGGAGATTGAGGCTGCCTATAAGGATACCACACAATCAAATCAGAGAGTGCGAGCTGTGAGTGTGGAGGAAGACAAGCCAGACAACACAACACAGAACCTGATATCTGATCTACACAAGATGATGACCCAACTACTGACAAAATCGAACTCCCAGCAGAGACAAGACCAACAACAAAGTAGTGGGAGACCGAATGGAGGCATCCGTTGTTATAGGTGTGGCAAAGTGGGCCATATCAAGAGAAACTGTCGTCAACGCAACCCGGAAAGGGTAAATGCTGCTGTGGTTGAGGAGCCACAGGAAAACTGAAGAGGGCTGGCAATTTGGGGGCTGCGCTGGCCAAGAAATGTTGTGACCCCCGAGAAATAAAAGTTTCCCAACTTCGGAGAGTTCAAAGTAGTCTGTTGTTGGAGGGTTATGTAAATAAGAAGAAATGTGTGTTCACAATCGACACAGGAGCTACGTCATCAATAGTACGGGCAGGATTCATAACGGGTTTCAAAGTAAATAAAGAACAGAATGGATTAGTCATCCGAACAGCTACGGGAGATAGGGCGGCGGTTCATGGGGAAAGTCCAGACGGGAAGGAAATTACTTTGAGATTGGTAATTCCCAGGTGTCGCATACCAAAAGTACTCCAGGAAGTGCATAATGGAACATCTGGCGGACATTTTGGCATCAACAAAACTCTCACTAAAGTACGCGAACGATTCTACTGGGTGAACAGCTGCCAAGATGTGGAAGCTTGGTGCCGCAAATGTGAAGTTTGTGCGGCAAGTAAGGGGCCACGGACAAGAAGTAAGGGCCAAATGAAACAATATAACGTAGGGGCTCCTTTTGAGCGAATTGCGATCGACGTAGCTGGTCCATTCCCCGTGACAGATGATGGGAACAAATACATCTTAGTTGCCATGGATTATTTCAGTAAGTGGCCTGAAGCTTATGCCATACCCAACCAAGAAGCAGCCACTGTCGCTCAAGCTCTGGTAGATAATCTAGTATGTCGATTTGGCGTGCCCCTAGAATTGCATTCGGATCAAGGAAGAAACTTTGAATCAGGGGTGTTTCAGAAGATGTGTCGCCTACTGGGAATTCATAAGACAAGAACAACAGCCCTACATCCACAATCAGACGGAATGGTGGAGAGATATAATAAAACCATGGAGGAGCACCTATCCAAAGTGGTTGAGAAACATCAGAGAGATTGGGACCGTCACTTACCTCTTTTCCTTATGGCATACAGGGCCTCCATTCATGAAACAACAAAACAGACACCGGCTCGCGTGATGTTTGGACGTGAGATTAGACTGCCATGTGACTTGGTGTTTGGCACACCGGATGAGGAGCGACTTTCCGTAAATGACTACGCCGATGAAGTTGGTGAACGGCTAAGGAACATCCATGAGCTGGTACGAGACCGAATTGCCATAGCAAGTGATCGCATGAAGGCTCGTTATGATCTTAAGGCGAATTCAGGAGGGTTCCAGGCTGGAGATTTGGTTTGGCTATATAACCCACAACGAAAGAAAGGCAGATCCCCGAAGCTTCACCCGCCCTGGGAAGGTCCTTACACTGTGGTCACCAGACTAAACGACGTTGTATATAGAATTCAGCAAAGTCCAAAATCCAAGATGAAGGTGGTGCACATAGAGAGACTAGCCAAGTATGCAGGGAATAATGAATTGCCTGATCGGGACGTTCAGGCTTAAGGAGGGGGCAGTGTTACGCCACTGGACTGTGTATACTGGTTAGATTAGGCTGGAATTGTACACGAACGGCCGGGAATATTCTGGAGTGCTCTAGACTGGGTCAATGGATGTATAAATAAGACGCACGGTGGGCAGAGATTTAATCTTAAGTTGAACGTGAACGAGTGAAGAAGCAATAAGAAAGAGACTTATAAGTGTTCAGTTGTGATTATAGTTAAGACATTAATTAATCTATTGTTATTAATTGTTAATTAGTAAATAAAGTAGTGAGTAAGTGTTACCTGGACTTTCAATCAACGAATCTACGAGTAGAGGTGTTTGTGTGGATAGCAAACACGTGACAATATATTTTATTGGCTTGATATACTAGACATGATTTATAATCTTTTATCAACCCAGGTAACACTAATGCTCCTAATAAGATCTCCAAGGTCGCTTTAAAATTATACAATAAAACTTCGAATAAAACCAAATGATCTTCAAGACAAGGTTAGGATCACCATAAAGCAGCTTCTAGCCAAAAAGGGCCCATCCTAAAAGGGTCTTGACTAAATTTTAAAACTATATTAAAAACAATTTAGTTTTAATTTCATATTCTTAAAGAGTTCTCCAAGGCAACCTTAAATTTATGTATTAAAACATTTTGCATTTAAAATAAAATTGCAGCAGACTAAATTGCCTTGAGAATCATTAATTAATCCTAAAGGGGTTTTATTTTGTTTTAAAGTCGAACAACTTTATGCGTGAAATAGTTAAAACAACGGCAAGTCTCTAATGGGGCAGAGTGGTAATATTTTAAACGTAACGCATATAAAGCTGATCAAAAAATAATATTCAAATGCAAACTATTCCGGTAAAAATTACCAACGGATGGCACTTTTTTGACAAAATATAATAAAATACTTCTACATAACTCGAGCGCCACCAATATAATGTTTTTTTTATTATCTAAAAAATTTTTTAAAAGTATCGTCAATTTTTATTTTACATCTAAACATCCAAATGCATTTTTTTTATTAAATTGCATGTTTGGACACACCGTCCTTCAGTTATTTAAAAGGATGTAAAGCGCATATATTTCAATAATATTTTTTTCTTTGGCTATTGAAAATATCCATCATGGCGGGTCTGTATCCTATATAAAAAATGGCGTGGTCTAGATAAAAACTGATTGCAAGTTAATAGAACATTTTAAATCTTACAAGACTTAAAATAGCGTTTTATTTACCACTTTAAGTACAATTACTCTCCCAGACATTTATTTACTCTTCCTTTTAAAACTGAGTTGCTTTAATATGTTCAAACTCATGGCCTTATTGATTTAAAGGGATCTGGCGTGCGCATAAAATCCTAACCTTAAAATTATGCCGGTTTTTTTATTGCTGGATTTAGTGACTTCGTTGTAATTTAAAATACTTGTCACTAATATTTTCCATTTTAAATATGTCTTCTAATTTTCATTCATGCATAAAGTAGGTACACGGACTGCACTGGTTCACTAAATCAGCAATCAGTTTATTGAGCAGATGGCGTGTTTTCTCCGATTATGGAGGGGGTAGAATTAGTTTTAATAAAGTCATCAAAAATCCAACAGGCATTTCTTTTAATCAAATTGACTAAATTAAAACCTTTGAACTTTAAAATATTCCTAATTTACTCTTTAAAAAGTAATAACTATGTTTTAGGATTTAATGTGGAATTTCATGGAGCATATAGGCTTAAGATAAAATAGTTTTCTTAATGGGTTTTAATGACTACATCAAGGATACTACATTAAAACCATTTGTTCCAAAATGGATTGTTTTAAAACCAACTTGCTATTTAATTCTTTAAAAGGCAAATTAGTTTTAAAATAGCCAATGTCAAGAGTATTATAAAACTAGTATAAGATCAATAGGGCATTAGGAGCAAACAGTTTTTTTATTTTAATTTAAAGAGTGCATTAAATCCTTTGCATAAGAATCAGTGGTCTTTAAGAACTTTTAGTGTATCTTAAGGTAATTTTAAAACCACTATCTTTTATTGAACATGTTAAAGCACTTTTAAAACCTAAATAAATCAAAAGTATCTTAGAGTTGTTACTTGGGAAGAATATATTTTTTTGTAAAGGCAAATACAAAAAAGTTTGGTTCCCGTCGACCCACCTCCTTTCAGATGACCAATTTTGCTCATCATCGAATTTATCATTGTCTTTGGCCTTTAGACCATCTATACCAAATTTGAAAGCTTTATCTAAAAACTGTGGCTTGTATCACGATACTACAGTTACGCAGACAGATTTTTTTTTGATAAAGTTGTTTTTTCATTATAATTCGTCGAGATTCGACGCAGAAATGCAATAAACATTTTTAATTTTTTTCCCGAAATTGTACCTTTTTTCTTCTTTCATTCATTTTGTCTCTTCTGGTGGTACCACATTCACCAAATTTAATGTGTCACCTAAAATATTTTTGGCAATCTTAACTGCCAAATTTGGGAAGTCTCCCATTGATATTTTTTGAGTTATCGCGGATACACATATACACACACACACCTACACACATATCCACACACACGCATCGACAGACATCATTCGGAAAATAGTCAAAATGGATTCAGGAGGGTTTAAAACATATATATCAATCAAAATCTCAAGGTCGAAAAAAATCACGATTACTATACTTCTTTATATTAGGTATAAGAAAGTAGAAAAAATGTAAAAGTTATCTTTTCATAACTTTACAAACAACCAAGATATTAACATGTCTAAATGTTGAAAAACTGAACTTTTGTTTATAACTCGAAAACAAAAGACGATAGCAAATTTTTGTTTTCGCCAGTGAATTTGTCTCGATCGAGAATATGTCTTCCATTTTTTTGTATCTCTTACAGTTACCGAGTTACCCTATACAAACAATTGCCCAACTTGTACATGCGTATTTGCAAAATAATGGATTTGACTTGTGGACATCTAAGGGCCTTACTGGAATGTCCAAATACCGAACAGATTTCATACATTTCATTAGACCCTCTACAGAAACGTTAAAAGCTAAAAGCTCCCGGTGTTCCCACCACATAATATACACGTACGTCCCCTAATAATAAAAGTTATGAGTTGGGAATGTATAAAAATAACTTGACTGGCACATATCTACCTATATCGTACTATTTAAGTTTGTAAATCAAACTTAAAATATAAGCTGTCAGTATGGGTATCACTTTCGCTGTCTCGTTGTCTTGTCAAATCAATGTACATAAAAATTGAAGTTATTTTAAGCATATTGCTTTGCAACATTTCAGCGTTTTGTATTTGGCTACATTTCATTCTTTTAGACACATGACACTCTCTGGCTTGGCACCTGCTAAAAAATATCATAGCCTTTGTTTCATAGCACGCTCACTGCAGATAAATCTGTGGCATGGAACAAAAAGGGCCAAAGTACCAAGGATCAATTTTGCATTATCATTATCTTGGTGTTAATCGTTTATCATCGTTCATTTCATTTGTGATCATTTTTGTTTGTGTTAAAAATGTACATTGGCCCTTTCTGTTCCAAGCCACAGAAATATTGAGACCTCTCTCTTTACAGAAAATGCTTTTTATGGGTTTATACTTGGCACTTGGGTTTGAGTTTTTCAATTAATATAAGTAGTGGAGTACCTTTTGAGGCGGGGGGGGGGGACTGCATAATTTTGTTGTTGCTGTGGTCTATTTTCACCATTAAATTAAAATTATTAATAATGGAGGTACAGGTCCGGAAGTTAGGACTTTTTTATCAGAAATTTTGTCCTCTTTAAGAATTTGTTTTTAAAATTTCTTAATTATTAATAGTTTCTGAATTATTTGCGAACAACTAAATGCCTTTTTTTTTATCTTAATTTGTTAATAAATTTTGCAATTTTTTATGTGCTGGTAAACAATTTTTATACATTTTTTTCTAGACATCATTCCGAATCCAATGAGCTACGCCCATATTTTTACAACCCTTGTCACTATTAACACCGTTTCTAACTTGTAAACTAGACTATGCAATCTTGAGGGCGCATATAGTAATAAATGAATGAACGAAATAATATGAACACAACTCAGTACGAACTAGGCTGTAACTCATCAAATGAATTTTTGGTTTTTGTAAATAGTTTAATAGTGAAAATATTTTATCGTTCCAAAAATTAATACAAATTTTACCTTAAAAGTTTTAATAACAATCAACGTGCCGGTACCTTCTGCCAAATGTTTTGCTGGCACATTTGGTAAAGAGGGTGTACCTTTTTGAATACAATATTTTAATAATACACAGTAAATTTGCTGTATGTTAAAATGTTACAAACCATGTATGTGTTTTATGTTGTATTTACTGGGTGTCTTTTACCAGTTTTCGTTTTATTTAATTTACTTATTATAAACAAGAAAAACTTAATTTAATTAGTCCTGACGATGCTAATAAATATAACGAAATGTCGCCTAAATTAAACAAGTAGTTTTTCTGTTTTAGTTGACCTATTCCCACCAAACCGAAAATTAATATATTGCAAGTCATTAAATATTTAAGAAAGAAACGATTTATTTTCTATAATTGTTCATCGAACTTTCACACTGTTTTGCTTGGGGCACTAGGGCGGCAATATAGATAGGTGCAGACAAAAATTAACGGAACAATAGACAACAAATACGGCTTCATAATTTTACAATAATGCGTTAACTCCATATTTTGCTTTTCGTAAGATGAAGCAGTAGTTCTTCAAATGTAATAAAAAAACATTAATTATTAGTTTACACACCACCAGTCAGTGCTATGATAATTGATAATATAATAAACCTCGATTTCATATAGTGGCTTTTATGGACTGTTAAAAATGTGTATGTTTACAATATTTTAATATTTATGATAATAAATAATTTATTGCAGTATTAAACACACTGTTATACAGCATGTCCGGCGATGTGGTAGACAAGAGGACAAACGGACTAAAAATTTCATTTTTCGAAGAAAAGTCAATCTTTATAAAAAAAAATTTGCTTGCTGAAAAAATACAATTGTCGATGAAAAAAATAAAAAATTTATACAGGGTGTCCAAAAATTTAAAAGTTCAAATTTTTTACAAGAGTAAAGTACCCTTATTATAATTTTTTAGCAAAATGCTATTCAAGAAAATTATTTCAAATCATCACATCTTCTAAGATAACAACATAACGGAAATAACTTAGGTATTACAGTGTCAAGCAAAACGTCATTGTCAGTAACTTTTAAAGATATTGTTAGTTTACAATGTTAACAACGAAGCAAAGAATACATAATTATTTATTTAAAATTACCTCGAAATTACATATGTATATAAAAAAAACAATATACCAATGCAGGGTTATAATTTAAGGCATAATTCATAAAAATAGACCAAATTCAGGTAGTATAACAATAATTATTCAAACACCGCTCCACCATGATGGACGCATTTTTCCAGTTGGGCTCTAAGATAGTCATAACTCCTCCGCACTTCTTCTAGGAATATTGCTTCTACAGTTTGAATAATTCTTTGTTTTAAAATGTCATCATCATTTGGCAGTGGACTGGCATAAGTTACCTGTTTTAGGCGTCTCCACAAATACATATCTGCCAACGTAAGGTCGGGACTTCTTGGGGGCCATAAAACTGGACCATTTCGCCCGCTCCATTTTTGTTCAAATTCCAAATCAAGCCATTCCTTCACTTCTCTAGCAAAATGGGCCGGGCATCCATCTTGCTGGAAGTACATGCTACCTCGGTAATCTGCTGGTAGTTGTCGCAAATGATCAGAAAAAAAGTATTTAACATATTTAAATAAGAATTTCTATTACAAGTATTCTCAAAGAAATACGGTCCTATTATATCATAGTAGGTAACAGCGCACCAAACATTCACTTTTTAAAAAATATTGACGTCGGATTGGTATTCTGAACATAGGATTAACATCACTCCAATAACGAACATGTTGCGATGCCACAGTTCCATTCGTCGAAAACGTGGACTCATCCAAGAGCATTATAAGTTTATGGAATCCTCTATTACCACCTAAAATCTTACTGCCTACCCACAAACAAAAATCCAACCTTTTGCCATCATCACCCTCTTCTAATGTGTGGTTATAATGGGGTTTGTAGCGACGTATCTTATTTTGCTTTAAGACAGTGTTGGGTTTTCTCTAACAGATTGTAGTACATGTAGAGTCGCCGCATCATCTTCAATGTAGGATTTTTTTTACCTTTTTGAAGTCTAATATGGATCCCATTTCCCGAAACTTCTTGACCAGCTTGTAGACCGTCCATTTGGTTACTTGTACATAGGGGAACCTTTCATGAAATTTTTCAATAACGTATCTGTATGAACAATCTCCGTCACCATAACATTGGATTAAATGTATTCTTTGCTCCGTTGTTAACATTGTAAACTGACAAAATCTTTAAAACTTACTGACAATGACGTTTTGCTTGACACTGTAATAATTTATTTCTGTTATGTTGTTATCTTAGAAGATGTGATGATTTGAAACAATTTTCTTGAATAGCATTTTGCTAAAAAAATTATAATAAGGGTACTTTACTCTTTTACAATTTTTAAATTTTTGGACAGTGCATAAAATTTCTATTTTTTTTTTCATCGACAATCGTATATTTTCAGCAAGCAAATTTTTTTTATAAAGAATGACTTTTCTTCGAAAAATTAAATTTTTAGTCCGTTTGTCCTCTTGTCTACCACATCATCACACATGCTGTATATTCAATATTTTAATTAGATATAAAAGTAATGTAATGTTCTGTTCAGAAATGCAAAAAATGCTATACTTTTTTTAAGAATTGTCATTTCAGCTAATAAAACTTTGTAAAAAGTGTAGCAAGTGCACAAGGAACAAACCTAAAATAAAAGTTTTTGAACAACAAGTTGCGCTATCTATACGTGGGTAGCGGCATTAAATTTTACTTTACCAGTATTACGAGAGCTCGTTTTACAAAGCACTTACATTGTTAGAGAGTATTCATGCCAGACCTAATTAACATTAACATTGATTTAAAGTAAAGAAAACAAAAGTTTTCTCAACCAGGTTGTCTGAATGACAGTAGTGCGTGCTTTTACCCAAACTACTACGTTCAAAATCAGGCCGGACCAAATTGATGAGTGGACTTTTTCGCGTTACTATGGGATGTAAAACTGTGAAGTCTATGTATCTGCGATGTTAGCACGTAAAAGATTTCTAACCCACAACAAAGTAATTTGGAAAAATTTCCAGGATAGGGGTCCAGCGTTTGTAAAAGCATTGATGAGATTATCTCCTGGCAATGTTAAATAAATTATAGAGTGAAATGAAAAATAATAGAGCTAAAAAATTTTTTTCGCTAATTATTATTTTCTAACTTTTACAAAAAACTTATCACAGATAAGTATAACATATATCTTTTCAAACAATTATTTTCTCGGCTTTTTGCCGGTTATTGAGTCAGTTGTACTGAACATATTGTGCATATTATCATTTTATAATCCAAGTTTCAGCGTTTTGACAAATAGTCGAGAAAACAATTGTTTAAAAAGATATAAGTTATACGTATCAATGATAAGTTTTTGTAAAAGTCAGAAAATAATAATTAGCAAAAAAAAAATTGTTTAGTCTTATTATTTTTCATTTCATTCTATATTTTAAACTTTTACCAAGAGGATACCTAATTTGCTTTAAATTATTATAATCTCACGGGAAATTTCCAATATATAATTTCAATTATTCTGTTCTCTGAAGCCATTAATATTTATTACATTACATTAGGATTACTAAGATTCACAGTTACTTTCGAGGCTTTTTAAGGGCCACACTGATGACAGTGATGACACAAGAATGTAGAAAAACGTGTCTGTGGATGTTTTAAAGTTTTGAACTGATTGTTCAACGGGTGAGTACTTTTATTTTATTTATTTTTGGTTTTACTGAACAGAGTAGTTAAAATTAAAAATAACATTATTGAGTCAGTTGTACTGAACATAATGTGCATATTATCTTTTTTGTAATCCAAGTTTCAGCGTTGTGACAAATAGCCGGGAAAATAATTGTTTAAAAAGATATAAGTTATACGTATTAGTGATAAGTTTTTGTAAAAGTTAAAAAATAATAATTAGCAAAAAATAATTGTTTAGCCTTATTATTTTTCATTTCATTCTATAGGTATTTTAAACTTTTACCAAGAAGAGGATACCTAATTTGTATTAAATAAATTATAAATTATTAAAGAAAACAAGGCTGATGATTAAAGCTGTAATATATTTTCTTGTCACTAAAACGCCCTTTCAGTTAAAGATTAAAATGTTAAAAAAAAAAAAGTGCCCAAAAAATATCTACTCGCAAAGTTACAATTATTATCCCGACTATGGTCTTGTAACAAACCCAATTCTTGTGGTCTCGTATAACGTATAGGAATCAAACGTTTTTATGACACTGTCACACTGCATTTCCTTTCCACCTCGATCATCTTTCTTGAAATTAATCTAAGAATGCAATTTTTCTAAAAGTTTAATAATAAACGCAAAAAGCAGTGACATGACAAGTAACTATTATCGTTTGTAAACACGGTAATTGATGTGTTTGTCCTTCAACGAAATTCAGGCCTGCATAACTTTTTGTGTCCTCTTCCGCATAATTTAAAACGTATTGTATAAAATTAACGATACCATTATTATCTCTCTTCCTATTTCCTTAACTTTTTGCATATTAGAACATTGTCCAGGTGGTAATTTATGTTTTCTTTTATCAAAGTATGTATGTATACCACAACTCACCTGTTGGTTCACAAATGATGTAACCAGTTCAAATTCGGCTCATCTTCATCTTTCTCACTTCATTTCTTCTTGGCGGTTAATGCTTTCACCTTTCGCGAACGCAAAGTATTATTCAGGTGGCTATGCCCAGTTTATGTTTATAATTTTCAGTTTAGTGTAGTACCCCGACGTGATTTGACATTTGTTATTATTTAGTCATATTTTGTAATAGAGTAAATAAATAGAAATGTTCTAATTTCGGTTAACTTTTACGGTGTAGTGACTGTGTTTTTTACGGTAAATTAGTAGTTATTTTTTAAAACGTTACAAATCATTGGTGTTTGATTTATTGATGGCATAAGACCGTGAAATATCAAATCAATGTGTCTCGTTATAGTTGTGTGTTGTTGTTTAATTTTGGAATACCTGTAATTATAAGGTGAGCGATTGATATATACAGGTTTATGGAAATATGTTATTCCAGACATTATTGTGCATTTTTTTAGGGTAGAAAAAACACTTTACTGGCAAACAAATGTAACATACCTAATTAGATAAAAAATAGTGCAACGATTGAAATCAAATATTTGCATAAATAAATTAGGCAAGATTTCTCAGTTATCTTTTTTTACATTGTTTGTGTTTACATATTGGTAATGTAATAATATCATTACTGTCGTAGATGTATATAATATATATATAAGTTAATGTGAGTTAATGTTGAAAAATAATAAAAAAAAAATCTAAATTACCCAGTTATCCTACACAGCCGTTTTGAAACCTTATAATTTCAGTCGTGTCTCGGAAATGAAATCTTTATAAATCGAAAAGTGCGTATCATGGGAGTCGATTGAAATTTTTTCCAGGAGGGGTTGTTTCGTGTAAATTCGTTTTTTACATGAAAATTATGTGTACTAACCCAGGTATTTAGGGATGTCTTGTATCTTTAATTGTATCATTAATGATTTATTGATAATAATGACAAATATTTACACTGATGATTTATTTTTTATTAATAAAACAAAGTCGCAAACTCTAATCTGATACCCTGTATTCTAGAAGACAAGCGTATCACATATGCACATAAATCATTGTCATAGCTATTTTTCTCATTGAATTTTTTCTCTATCTAGAAACTCGCTATCCAAATAGCACAATAATATACAGGGTGATTTTATACAAAGTAACACCCTACCTTATTTTTACTCGTGTACAAAAAAATACGCTTACAGGATTTTTTTATATCTTTTCACCAATGCAACTAGGTTTAAGAAAAAATTAAAAATATACGAGTGACGTCAAAGAGATATATTTTTTAGATGAAACACTGTATTTTATATATTATTATATATATATATATATATATATATATATATATATATATATATATATATATATATATATATATATATATATATATATATATATATATATATATATATATATATATATATATATATATATATTGAATGTTGTGTAAATAAAAATTTATCTTATTCGAAGTAGAAACCTCGAATTTTTTTTGGTGCCATTACAATTATTATTAAAAATAAATAAATATGACATTAGTTAGTTGATTTCTTACAGAGGCCAATGGGTTTTATGGTTGCCATAGTGAAGGTAAATAAAAATTATACCATGAAAAAACACGTTTTTTCAGTTCTCTTGCTGGTAATTCTTTTGCAGTCAATCCGGGGACACCCTGTACATATATCTAATGAAAAGTAAATAAACTGCTAATAAATACTAATGATTAGAAAAAAAATCTGTGTTTTAACTCATTCATTAGGTAATATTAATATGTTTCCCTAAGAACTACTTTATTCTGTAAACTTTACCGTTCGTCGCCCTTCTTGGCCGTAACATTTTAAGTATTGGACATCGCCAAATTATTTTTTTAAGACAAATGTAGATATTAAAATGTATAATGATTGAATTGGCAACTGAAGTATGTAGATATGTGTTACGGGTTAAGCTTACGTCTCGCTCAAAACTGGTTTTTCATGTTGAAAGCAAATCGATCACATTTTTAATATATAAATCTTTTTGTTTTGTTTTTGTACTGTTATACTTTTGATTGCACCCTTTAATAACGGTCCAAGGTGAATCATGAATGAATTACCTATTTACTAATAACATATGTCGAAAACGGTGTTCTGAAAAATAAAGGTTCCTAATAATAATTTATAAGAACTTTTAATTAGTCGTATGGTTTTCCAGAGTCGGACTAAGGAGGGGGGTTTGACGCAACTCCCATGGGGGCGACATAATGCCTTGTTTTTGTGCAATGGTTAGGATCGAAATTCAGATAATTTTAGTGATTTGAAAGAACCAACCTGATCCCAGACATTTTTTAATAGAATCAGTTAAATACCTGCCAAATTCAAAATGAAGATTTCAAATTTTTTCTGTAATATGACCGAAGACACAACCCTCAAAAATCCCATGTCTGGCAACTCTCCTGAGATTTGCTTGGTCCTATAACGTCTGCGTCGGTTAATTAACTAACCTGAAATATGTTCTTTTACCATTACCAGAAAAAAATAAAAGAATGTCGATTGATATGAAGGAAAAAAGAATGCACAATTTCGCAAAATCAACTTTTGCCCCGGGTACAATTTTGTCTTAGTACGTTTCTGATGTTCTCATCAAATGGAACCATTCTGGAATCTGGTCTGCTCAGAAAATTTAAATATAAAGTTATCACCACATCGCGATTATAATTAAATTTAATGGGTTTCTAATTTCATCCACGATTGTCGTCCACGATTTTTGAATTCCTAAATTCAATAAATATATGTATGTACTTAAACTTGGCTTGGCTAGACTTTGACCAACAGGTAAATGCCTTTTATACCGACATCGTAAATATCTTTGACAGGTTGCACTACTCAACGATTGTAGTTTGGAATTTGGCGGCGCAAATATGAGCCAATACAAATAATTGAGCTCAGTTGGAGAGCGGAGCATATCTCTGTTTTTATCCATGTATGTATTTTTTGAGTTGCTTGTACTATTTTAATAATGGTAATAGATACGGAAGAAATGTATAGAACTTTTTTGTATGGAATTTTATAACTCTTATTTTTATATGACACATAACTCAGATATCGCTAATGATTAGCGTTATGTAAGTAATTGAATCGAACCATAATTTTTTCAAGATGGTGGCTTGAGCGCAACATATTGAGTTCAGGACTTTTAATATGTTTAATAGGATACTTAAATCTTTGCTAATTATAAGATTCAAAACTTTATGAGATTTCTATTAAACATCGAAATTTGTTATTATTTGAATGTTATTCATTCCAGTTGTTAAAATCATGTTGTGTTAGCGTGTCATAAAATTTATATCTCCGCTGAAATAATGTTTGGTTTACTGGAATATTTCTGGTGAAATATTTGGTATGTTTTTATAAATACCATAAATACCAATAGGTAATAAAGTCAATTAAACCTTAATCCGAGAATGTTAATCTTAATCTTAATTTATTAAATGATAAAAAGTTTTTTTTTTTAACGTGGGCCTAAAAAGAAAATATCCCCCAACTCTCTGGTATGCTACACAGATGTCTCTCTTATGGGTGAAGGACCGTCGTCGAACGGAGGAATATATCTAGAAGGCAAAGGAGGCAAGAGAGCTATGTTCTAGGATCGTACACCACTTTCTTCCAGGTAGCGATATTTGCGATCTTAGTAGTGACAAATAAGGAAGAAGTTAGGAATACCACGGAGCAAATAATATACTTTATGTATATTATTTCTGTAGACCTAACTACGAGTCCAACTAAAGATAGATTTTCGCGTTGTTAAGTTGGCAATAATTTTTAAAGTTAAATAATGTTAATAATGGCATCACATAAAAACAGGACTGACACTGACAGCAGTTTGTAATTAGGCGACTTTGAAAGCGGTCTATTCCAGGACGATATCAGGTTTCTTTCAGGAATGCGAGGACCCTCTTGTAGAGATTAATAAGCGTAAAGAGATTGTGTTGGTTCCGGGACATTAGGGGTTGCAGCAACTGATAAAGCAAATGATTGGCTTGACACGTAGCCAAGGAAGGAAGAGGAGGATTGAAGACGGAACAAGTAGAGTGAATAGTGGATGGGATTGTAGGGGTTGGTGAAAAAGGTCCGTTTACGACCTCTTACCAAGCACCAGCCATTTTAGACCACGCTTGCTACAACCGTAGGTCTCTTTCCACTATCAGTTCCAATCATCGATGTCAAAAGATACATTTATCAGTGTTTGTGTAAACACTGACATCTCTAAAGTGGAAATTTTGCCAAACCATAATGTTATCCTTGGATATGTATCTTTAACGTGCAAACATCGCAGATACACGGAACCTAGATTTAAACAACCCTTTCGAAAGATGGTGACATGACCAGATTCACTCATCGACTCATCGTTTTGATACATCTCAGATGTGAATCCGGGTTGTCTGGGTGGAAGAGCGCGCTAATGTTTGCCATACCACTGAGCCAATCAAATATTTTATATTTAAAAAAGTGCTAGATGTAGACATGTTTATAAAGATGTTCAATAAATCAGCATTTAATAAAATAATTTACCTAAGAATATTGACAAAAAAGTAAAGGTATGAAATTCAAGATTATTACCTACCAATCCGTGAAATTAAATAATTGTACTTTATTGTTTTATAATATATTACAAGATTAGCTGTTTCAAAATTCATATACCATTGTACAAATAGTCACTACGTATTTCAAATTTTAAATAGGAGCATGAAAATATTCAGAAATCAATAAGTAAATAAGAACTGTACCTAGAAACTCAGTGGTTTTCCGCTCTGCTTCTTTTAATTATATTGCTAGTACTTATAATTGTTTTATGCATTTTACAAAGAACACATGGAAGGTACATGATGAACTATAGTGTTTTCGTAAATTCTGTAGAGTAGAACAAAAAATTTGTCGGCTATTTATCAAAGTGAACTAGCATTTATTTAAATACACATGGAGGCACATGCAAAATATAAAATCTGTACACGCGACTCAAGCAATTTATATACACCCGTCTCTTTCATTTGAGTGATCAGGTCGCCTTATATAAAAATAAAAACCTTGCGGGAAATCGCTACATTGGGCCATATAATTAAAATAGTTGATAAAGTATACGAGACAAATGTTGAGACCATTGGGCGACTTGGCGACCCTTTTCGAGAACAGGTAGAAAAAAGTTAATTGCATAAACCTGAGTGAAGCGGTGCAGTCAGGGGCGTAACGTAACATTGGGCATAGTATAGATAGAACCTGAAAATGAATTTGTTTTTAAAATTGTATATATGTGATTTAGATACATAGTTATGCATTAAATATTTTAAAACATTTAACACTTTTATATAAATGAAATATGTAATCACCGCAGAATAATTAAATTTAGTACTCTAAAATACGTACCTGCCATATCATCTTTGGTCTTCATTGGGTGATCCCTGGTTAATGCTTTAAAAACATTTAAAACTATCTTTTTTCTCATTATATGTCAGGTTTTCTCGAACTCTTACTTTTTTTGGAACATCCCATAGTAACTGATGGACTTGGATTTTTTTTGTGGTTCGTCCATTGCCCAACACTCACCATATCACAATATTCACAATAAGAAGTATAATAAAAGATTTACAAACTCCCGTATTTCACTTTCGATAAAGGAATAATCAACTATATGCGTCGCGAATATCCCCATAGTGCATATATAGGTACCTACACACACGGAAATCGAAATGCAATTGATCTTAGACCATCCACTTATTTTATTATTCCTATTATTATTATTATTATTAATCATCAATATGAGTTCATAGGTATTCTTAATTAAATTATTTCATCTTTATTATTGTATTATTATTTCCTACGCATGCACGCCATTAAATCCGCATTCTTTTACTCTACAGAATTTACGAAAATACTATAGCACGTTTTTCTATATATCTTTTAATAATTATATAAGATGCACAATGCACATTAAACCAAAGAATTACACGCAGACATTTTCTTATTGATTTACACATAGTCTTTTTATCCTAGGAATGCAGTCCTTAAAAATATCGATACTACTCTCCATTTGTAATGTTTCCAATCAGAACGATTCCTAGTTTAAAAAATCCTATGGAAAATTTCGAAGAAATTGTATGTTTCAATTCTTTTCTATTTCTAAACTTCATAGAAAAAGATGAGGAAGAAATTGAACCTATCGTGTTGAACCTCGTATAGTTTATGTTAAACAATCAAACTGATTCAATAATAATAATAATTGAGCAATATGGTTCCTTAATGCCTAGCCTAGAATCAGCCGCACTCAGGTCTATGGGCCTATTGAACTTTCGCGACTTACTTAAAAGGGACTGGTTTTCTCTGCGAGAGATTAGTTTATTCCAGGATAATTCTCATAACTCATTCGGCTCTATAAATTGGCATTACTTACAGATAATTATATTTTTATGCGGACAGTAACACCCAGGTAACACTAAAGCTCTTATTAAGATCTCCAAGGTCGCTTTAAAATTATACAATAAAATTTCGATTAAAACCAAATGATCTTCAAGACAAGCTTAGGATCACCATAAAGCAGCTTCTAGCCAAAAAGGGCCCATCCTAAAAGGGTCTTGAAGACTAAATTTTAAAACTATATTAAAAACCATTTAGTTTTAATTTCATATTCTTAAAGAGTTCTTCAAGGCAACCTTAAATTTATGTATTAAAACGTTTTGCATTTAAAATAAAATTGCAGCAGACTAAATTGCCTTGAGAATCATTATAATTAATCCTAAAAGGGTTTTATTTTGTTTTAAAGTCGGACAACTCTGTGTGAAGTAGTTAAGACAACGGCAAGTCTCTAATGGGGCATAGTGGTAATATTTTAAACGTAACGCATATAAAGCTGATCAAAAATAATATTCAAATGCAAACTATTCTGGTAAAAATTACCAACGGATGGCACTTTTCTGACAAAATAGTATAATAAAATACTTCTACATAACTCGAGCGCCACCAATATGTTTTTTTTTATTATCTAAAAATTTTTTTTAAAAATATCGTCAATTTTTATTTTGCATCTAAACATCCAAATGCATTTTTTTTATTAAATTGCATGTTTGGACACACCGTCCTTCGGATGTAAAGCACATATATTTCAATAATATTTTTTTCTTTGGCTATTGAAAATATTCATCATGGCGGGTCTGTATCTTATATAAAAAATGGCGTGGTCTAGATAAAAACTGATTGCAAGTTAATAGAACATTTTAAATCTTACAAGACTTAAAATAGCGTTTTATTTACCACTTTAATTACAATTACTCTCCCAGACATTTATTTACTCTTCCTTTTAAAACTGAGTTGCTTTAATATGTTCAAACTCGTGGCCTTATTGATTTAAAGGGATCTGGCGCGCGTATGAAATCCTAACCTTAAAATTGTGCCGGTTTTGTGATTGCTGGATTTAGTGACTTCGTTTTAATTTAAAATACTTGTCACTAATATTTTCCATTTTAAATATGTCTTCTAGTTTTCATTCATGCATAAAGTAGGTACACGGACTGCACTGGTTCACTAAATCAGCAATCAGTTTATTGAGCAGATGGCGTGTTTTCTCCGATTATGGAGGGGGTAGAATTAGTTTTAATAAAGTCATCAAAAAATCCAACAGGCATTTCTTTTAATCAAATTGACTAAATTAAAACCTTTGAACTTTAAAATATTCTTAATTTTCTCTTTAAAAAGTAAAAACTATGTTTTAGGATTTAATGTGGAATTTCATTGAGCATATAGGCTTAAGATAAAATAGTTTTCTTAATTGGTTTTAATGACTACATCAAGGATACTCCATAAAACTACATTAAAACCATCTGTTCCAAAATGGATTGTTTTAAAACCAACTTGCTATTTAATTCTTTAAAAGGCAAATTAGTTTTAAAATAGCCAATATGAAGAGTATTATAAAACTAGTATAAGATCAATAGGGCATTAGGAGCAAACAGTTTTTTTTATTTTAATTTAAAGAGTGCATTAAATCCTTTGCATAAGAATCAGTGGTCTTTAAGAACTTTTAGTTTATCTTAAGGTAATTTTAAAACCACTATCATTTTATTGAACATGTTAAAGCACTTTTAAAACCTAAATAAATCAAAAGTATCTTAGAGTTGTTACTTGGGCATCAAAAGTTAGGTACTGAAATTGATCCACCTAGTACTTTATACCAATCCTCAACCAAACCATGAGAAATTTTCATTGATTAACGGTTTGGTATTGTGTGTTCATAAATTACAACCACAGTCCAACAAAAATTATACATGTATAATGTAAAATATTGGGACAAGCAGTAAGGAAAACAAATTAAACACTACTTATTGTATCTTGCAACCTAACAGTAAATATGATAGCCGTAAGATAGTTGGTGACATTGACACATCAACATAAATATATAATTATCATGCATATATTATATACAAGAAATTGTCAGACAGATTCATTATTAACGAAATACGTAACGGGTTATGTAGTAGGCAGTTAAACTGATGGCGATCTCATTCTTCCATCAGCTGGAGCGAATGCAGGTCACTAGTTACTAGTCGATTGAGAGGTCATGATTATCCTCAGGGGTTTTGTCTTCAAATCAGGCGAACACCAAATCGTTTAACACGTCTTTCCTTTCTTTGTGGGTAAATAAAAGTAACTAGAGATTCTTATTAACAAATATTCAGCTTTTAAACTGTTATTATAGAACTTTTAACGACAGATGTGTCGAATAGTGTGTTTGTATTTTTCGTATTAGATGTCGTTTGCTAAAAATTTATATTAAAGACCGTTGTAACGGAAAAGTATCATCCAAAACATGTTGCATTAGAAAATATTTTAACTCTGTGGTATTGTGCTAATAATTAATTTTTAACCGACGACACGGCGGTTCTACATTTCGTAACAATATTTAGAGTGAAATGAAAAATAACAACGCTGAAAAATATTTTTTTGCTAATTATTATTTACTACTTTTACAAAACTTATCATAGATAAGTACAACATATATCTTTTTAAACAATTATTTTCCCGGCTATTTACCGAAACGCTGAAACTTGGATTACAAAAGAGATAATATTCACATTATGTTCAGTGTGACTGACTCAATAATGTTATTTTTAATTCCAACTATTCTGTTCAGTAAAACCAAAAATAAATAAAACAAAAGGTACTCACAAGGTGAACTATCACTTTAAAAACTTTAAAATATCTACCGACACGTGTTTCTGCTTTTAGCTTTGTCAAGATAGCTCATTCAAAGGATCCAAAGTAACTAAAAACTAGTAAACCCGAATGTAATAAACATTGAAATTCCCCGTAGGGTAGAATAATTTAAAAATAATTTAGGTATCCTCTTCTTGGTAAAAGTTTAAAATATAGAGTGAAATGAAAAATGATGTAATGTATTTATTTAGCATTTTTATCAGTTCGTTTACATACATTTTGAAAATTTCAATTTCAAATCGTACTACAACTGTAGTAAAAAAACATGACGTTTTAATTTGAGCTTAAAATTAACTGCCTTTGAAAATGTAACTACAAATGATAATTGATTAAATGGTTGAAGTCAAGTAGATAAGCTAGGTGAAATTTATCGACGTTGTCGACCTAATATTACTTTAATGGGGCGTCATAAAGGCGACCGAATAGGTTACTATGTAGGTATAAATTACGTAAAATTTCCAACAAGATCTACCTAGTTAGAATATTCTACCATTATGACGAATTTCAGTCACCAAAAAGGTAAATATTACCTAATTATACTACCCATTTCGACTTTAAGGGAAATTTACCTTTAAGGTAATTTGTAGTAGATTTTTTTAGTTGTTTTTCCTTTGCTGCTTTAGTTAAAAGCACTTTTAGGCAAAATAGGGTATAAGGTAGATTAATTGGTATTATTTACGTAAATTTAAATATAAATTAAAATTAATAGGTAAATTTCTAATGGAAGTGTATTTTTACAGTCAACTTTACGTCATAACTACCTCAATAAGTAAATTCGTCTTTTATCAAGTCGAGATTTAGGAATAGTTATGTTTGGATCAAACATATTTAAAACATTTAAAAAGTTGTCTTTTTGTTGGTTTTCAGTTTCCAGGTGTATATTAATGATGGCTATAGATTCTCATTTAAAGGATTTCTTTTATTTTACTTTTCGCGTTATTAAAAGCATGTTGCTTATTTAATAATTTTAAATAGCAGTATTAAGATAAAAGAATTTTCTAAACACGTCCATTCATTTCCTATTATGTCATTGTGTAAGGAAAAAGGACGAAAATATTACATTGTATCTGAATGCCAAGTCCCCTCACTGTGCCACTATGCCACTATGTCAAATAGGAATAATAACAACATACGATTAGTCAGGTAAAAACAACTAGACCACAATTAATAAATGGATAGCTTTTGTTATATTAAATCTACTGAATTATTCTACTGAAAATTTTCATACTTCGCTATAAATTATACGAAGTCTAGGTGATATACAAGAGAAATTTTTGTATTTTTAAAGGAATAGCTATGAATTGTTATGATTTATCTGGTGATACAGGGGGGGGGGGGGGGGGGGGGGGGGGGGGGGGGGGGGGGGGGGGGTGGGTTTGGATCAAAACATGCTTAACAGTACTGCTTAAAACTACATTGTTAAGGTTATAAATATAGGAACTGTCATATATATGTATCCGAAGTTAATATTTACGTTAGCAGAGAATTCGCTAAAAGAATTTCTAGTGAAGTGGGTCAACAAGATTTATATTTTTACTGGTTTGTACATTGTTTGATACTAAGTAAGATATTTATGACGATGATGAATAATACAGTGTGTCTCAAAGAAAACTATCCACCACCAATATATAGCCAGAAACTCGTGTATGGAAAAACGAAAAAGACACCATTGCGCATTGCTACGCCTCGCCAGAATACAATATTTTGGTTTGAAAAATTTCAAATATAAAAAAAAATGACGAAATAAATATTATATTAAATATTTTTCGACAAAACGATATTCGAAATATCTACGTACATTTTCGATAATCTGTGATGTTAACTGGTTACATTTTCGAATAATCCTGTTCTCTTGACCATCAAGAGATACAGTTTGAGTAATAAATACTCAAGATTTCAGATATCGTTTTCAGTGCTGTATTCTAAATGAAGTTATCGTTAATTTGAGGTCCCACAGATGGTATACCTATTTATGTTTATATATATATATATATATATATATATATATATATATATATATATATATATATATATATATATATATATATATATATATATAAGTGGTGAGAGGTGAACTTCCCAATTCTATGCTACTATCGACCGACGTCCTAGTGTCTCTGTGGCGGCTAGTATCTGCCCTAGCCGGTGGCAACATTATTAAAATGATTTGAAGGACACTACTCGCGGGCAAAACCCGACTATGAATACTAAACAGAACTTCCTAACGGTTCTCTTCAGTATGCCATAGGTTATGGAACAGACAAATGATAGTGGCCAACCTGTTAGTTATATACTAACTAAGGTGAAGTGAATAGTGGTGAGAGGTATGAAACTTCTCATATGGTCTGAATGCTACTATCGACCGACATCCTCGATGTCTCTGTGGCGGAGCGATTATAAGCAAGTACCGGAGCGGCGACCCTAGCCCAGGTCACTAAACTAATGTTATTAAATATGATTTGAAGGAAACAACTACTAACGGGCAAATACCCCGACCTGATTGAATTACACCTTCAAATCATGATAGATCGATACAATATATATATATATATATATATATATATATATATATATATATATATATATATATATATATATATATATATATATATATATATATATATATATATATATATATATATATATATATATATATATATATATATATATATATATATATATATATATATATATATATATATATATATATATATATATATATATATATATATATATATATATATATATATATATATATATATATATATATGTATATATATAAGACTGTATGCAGAGAGTAAGAAATGCATTTCAAAACTTATCACAGGATTCAATTAGAAGAGCTACCGATGAAGAACTAATCCGAAGGTGCGAAAAATATGTGGAGGTTCGAAGGCGAGTTCGAACAATTATTAAATTAAAATGAAATCATGTTTATAGTTGATTATATCTTAGCTATTTTAGTTTATGCAAAGTGTATTTAATCCAATTAATAGGCATGCGTTTAGTGTTATTTTCCGTTTTTGTGGATATTTAGTAACAAATGTACTACAAGTTCTTGATATTACTTTATCACATTCTCCATTCTCCCTAAATATCAAACAAATTCAAAAAGTCTTCGTGGGTGTAATTTAAATGCGGTGGCATTTTTTGACATAAGAGAATGACTGACATTACTGATTGTTTCTAATCATGGCTAATTTGATAAAATTTTTACTACAAATTCTTGAATTTCTAAGGAAATCGCAAAGATTTCAAAAAGTTGTAACTTAAACCCCTACAATGCTTATATCAGAAAAAAAAGAATTTAATTATACATAACGTGATGTAAAAAAATATAGGGTGTTCCATTTGACTTAAGCCAGTTTTCGCAGTTTGAAGTTTACAAAATGTAACATCAAAAATGGAATACTTGGTATACTATTACTTTAAACAGTAGACCGTAGCTCACCTTATGGTCTTTCAGTGTGCCAAGAACCAAATGAGTATCTTTTACACGAAGAAAGTTATAAAGGTTATTGGAGACCATTACACCTGTCAAATTTTTTTTAAACGTCAAATATCTCTGAAACGGCTGGGTTTAAGTATAGGTATCCTACATGTTTTTGATTCAGAATTTTATGCTATTTTCGAAAACCCCAAAATATATAGGGTGTTCTAATTATAATAAGCAAGTTGGTATCGACTTCCGGTATAACCGGAAATGCCTGATGCTTGTAATTATTTTAGTTGGATTGGCCACACTGCCGTTGATAGCTCCCTAAATTTTTAAAATTTTCTGGTGCGTACTTTTCCCTATATCGTTCGATGCAGTTCCTGGTGAGACACCCTGTATATATATGTGTGTGTGTGTATGTGTATGCATAATATGTGTATATATGTGTCTGTATGCGGGTACGTGTGCATGTGCTTATATATGGGGTTATCATAAAGTAAGGGGTCTATTTTAAATTCTTATATAGTTTTAAGAAATTATACTAGTAGCAGAAGGTAAACAGAATCTAGTTGCCTCAATAATTGGATTTTAGTGTATCTATGGAAAACAAAAAGAATTGTCGTGACAACTATTGATACAAGTGTCAAACGAAATAATCGTAATTTAGAGAATTGTTCTCAAAATAAAACTCGCGTAACGTGAATTGTGACAATTTCAATATAGAACTGCAAACAAGAATTGGTTTAGTGCAATATTATTATGAAGGCGGTAAAAATTACACTACTGGATTACGAATATTTCGTACGAAAACAGATTTGACAGCAGGGCCGTGCAAAATGAAGGCGTATCGTAATTTGATTAGCAAATTTGAAAGAACAGGGTAAAAGACCTTCCGAGGTCAGGTAGACCTAGGATTAGTGATGTCCAAGTTGCAGAAGTTCTTCAGGAAAATCAAAACGTAGCCAATACTAATCCGCTGGTAATCAGTAGTGTGAATGCGATATCAAAACGATTACAAATGCAATACACCACGGTTTGGAAAATTTTACGGAAAATCCTAAAAATATATCCCTATAAACTGCAACTGCTGTTTGAATTAAAGGACGCAGATTTTGCTCTCAGGTACGATTTTTCATTACACGCATTGGCTCAGATGGAAATTGAACCCGAATGGTTATCCCATATTTTATGGACAGATGAGACCCATTTCTCTCTTAATGATGGAATTAATACTCAAAACTGTCGAATATGGTCAACAGAAAATCCACATGAATTCGATCAGCAAGGCCTTCATGACAAAAAGTCACCGTATGGTGAGGTTTCACAGCTAATTTCATCATTGGTCCATACTTTTTCGAGGAAGTACAGAATGGGGAGGCCGTATCTGTAACTGTTACTGGTGAACGATACCTGCAAATGTTAAGTGATTATGCAATTCCACAGTTGCAAAACGAGTACGAAGGAATTAAAAACATGATTTTTATGCAGGATGGAGCATCTCCGCACATTTACCGACCAGTTAAAGAATTGTAAACTGCGGTTTTTCAAGATCGTGTTATAAGCAGACATTTTGTAAATTCATGGCCACCAAGATCGCCTGATATTAACCCAGCGGATTACTGGCTGTTGGGTTATTTAAAAAATTTGGTGTTTAGAACACAGCCAACAACGCTGGAGGAATTAAAGGACAGTATTAGAGAACAAATTCGTGTAATTCAACCAGAAATGTTGAATAGTGCTGTATACAATTTGGAGGAACGGTTGGTAATTTTACAACAACAAAATGGAGGTCATATCGAGCATTTGCGGTAACTAGTGTTTGACATCAGAAATCCCATTATGTAAACAACTAGATTCCATTTACTTTTTTGCTATTAATTTGATTTGTTAAGAATATATAATAAGTTGAAATATATCCCTTACTTTATAATCACCCGTTATATATTTATTTGTTTCTTATAATTTTTGTATCTCACGAACAAATATGAAAATATTTCTGAGTATTTTATGTTTATTGCTTTATACAATGATTATTTTTGTATTTTATATTTGTGTTTACCTTGATTCAATAAACATCTTTTAAATTCTTCTAAAATTGCCATTTAAGAGTTTAGGGTTGGTGCGGTAGACGTTGAGAGGGTGGGTGCTATATGTTACATAATACTGCCAATCTACATCTCCCATTAAACCACCGTAACGGGTTTTTTTGAGATATTCATCTCTTTCCATTTAAAAATTATTCCAGATAAAAGTATTCGCACGCACTTTGTATAATGTCTGAAAACCATTGCCGTCGTTTTCTAACATAAAAATGCATTGTTTACATGGGCATCATCTCTAGAAAAATAAGACAAGTGTATTAAATAAATTATTATAATATTGCAAAATATTGTTATTTTACATAGTAATAATACTGTAAAATATATAACACTATTTTATAGAAAGTAACAATTTAAGTGATTGTTGCTAATTAATATGTGTATTATTTATTTATTACCTACGTGACATGGATAAAGTTGTAACTATTCATTGAGTTAAATTAATATAATTTGTTATGTAATAAATATGTGATTAACTTGGGATTGATTATGATTTCATATAAAATAAACTAAACTTCTTCTGTTTTGTACAGTGTCAATTTTCCATTTTGGCTAACTATGTAATCATCATATTGGAAAAAATGCAATAAGTAATATTTAAAACTAAAAAGTTTTAATTATCTCCCGTTGACGAAATGCACGCCTTAAATATAAGGAAACTCAAACGGAAAACTTTTTACGTGAATATAAGGAACTTAAAATTTTTTATAAATATGGCTATTATATCTGAGAAAAGAGCATTCTTGCATCATAAATTTAAAACTGACCCAACAAATTTTTGGCGTTTTTTTGAAACGCCTGAATATCCTGAAATCTCAAAATAGTTTATTGGAATTAGATTCTGCAGATCCCGATGAATAAAATGGGTATTTTGTTGACAGTGTTCCGATTACTGATGCTGATGCTGGTGATCATCTTCAAAATCAATATGTAAATACGACCAGCCCTAATATTACTGACACCTTTGAATTTTCGGAGGTTACCACAAAAAAAGTAGAGGAAATATTACTTAGTATTAAATCTTACGCAAAAGGAGCTGATGGGCTAGATTTAAAAATGTTAATGTTAATTATTCCACATTTAAGTAAGCTTTTAACTTTCATTATTAACAAATGGTTGACAACTTCTACTTTTTCATCCCAGTGGAAAGTTGCAAATGTCATCCCCATTCCAAAGTACAGTTCTCCTACTCATATTTCACAGTACAGACCCATTAGTTTATTACCTACTATGTCAAAGATTCTCGAAAAGATAATGCACGAACAGCTTAGTCAATTTCTAGCACTTAATAGTATTTTTCCTACTACACAATCTGACGACTGCGTTACTGAATGTAACAGATGATGTATTAAGGGCTGGTGATAACAATAAAAATACCTGTTTAATTCTCTTAGACTTTAGCAAAGCTTTCGATACTATATGTCATTCAATACTGTGTATTAAATTACAATACTTTGGACTAGGTGAGACAGCTGTTCAAATTATTAAAAAATATTTAACTGATAGGCGCCAAAGGGTGGTGATTAACAATTCTTACTCAAGGTTAAGAAAACTAAATCAAGGAGTACTACAAGGTAGTATTTTGGGACCACTACTTTTTTCTGTATATACAGCAGATTTTAGTAAATATTTGGATTTTTGTCAATCTCATGCCGATGACACTCAAATATATTACTCATTCAATTTAGATAATTTAAATCTTGCAACAGAACGAATCAGTTCTGATCTCAATATTATATCCTGCCTTTCTAAAGCGCATGGTCTTATTCTGAATGATAGTAAAATGCAAATGTTCCTCTTGGATAAAGATAATAACTTTATTTTGGGAAATAATAATTTTAATATAATTCTTAATAATTTACCTTTAAAACCTAATGATTATTGTAAAAATTTGGGTTTATATTTAGATATTGAATTAAGGTTTAAGAAAGAAGAGGCACCGTGACGAAACAACAAAAGAAATAAATGAAGAAAATTTAGAATTTTATGAAAATATTGAACCATCATACTCTGGGGTCAATTTGGCAAAGCATAGTCCGGAAAGTCAAGTTTCACCAAAAAAAAAAAAAAAAAAATTTACTCCATCCACACTATCCATTGAAGTCATCTCCATTGAAATCAAAAAGCTCCCCCCTTAAGTTCAATTCAAAACACGCAATACACCACACCATTAAAATCATCTCCATCTTTTAAAAACAAATTGCCACCCCTATTTAAAAAGGCTTTGTTTTGACCACAATAATTCAACCCTGAAAAAAAAGGAAAAATGGGAAAATGCTTCCTAGTATAACTCCGGAAGAATAACAACAATATCATAAATAAAAAGATTGAGAAAAAGGAAAAATAGGAGGAAGAAAAGATAACAGAAGCAAGGATACTAAAAAAGATAGAAAACAGGGATAGAGAGCCAAAAAAAAAAACGAAAAGGAATAAATAATATTCAGATTCTGAAAGTTCAGATAATTACGAAGAGTAGGTTGAAAATGGCGACAGTCTGGACGACATTAATTCGGAAGATGAAATAGAAGAACGTGATATATTATACCAACTTTTAGTTTTTTTAAGTACGATGACATTCACCTGGAAGACTTTGTGTTAGCAACATTTTTGGGTGGGAAGAGGTACAGATATATTTGTGTGATAGAAAAAAAACTTCAAGGAGGATATATGAAGTTGTGCCCCTCAAATCGATAAATAACGAGAAAATCATTTATAAGTTGATAGAAAGTGACGTATCGATCATAAAGTTGGAGGACATTTTAGAAAAGCTGCCTCATCCAGAACTTCAAACTGCTGAAGATAGAATAAAATATGTCTTTCCACAAGAAATTAGTAGAATCCAAAAAAAGTATGAAATGTAGTTAAACAAACAATCAAACCCTGAGGCAATTTTTTTATTTCAAATTATCGTCTGATAATGTCAATTACTGACTACTTTACCTTATATTAACATTTTAGTGAGATGACACGCGCAAAATATGAACACTGCAGAAGAAATGAATATGACATAATTTGTAGGAAATTTAGATTTAATTTTTTTACGTAAAAGCACACCGAAAGAGAGATGTCTCTGAAAAATTCATTTTTAGAGCAAAAATCATATAATAATAATGAACGTCTTTATTTAATAATTAGTAGTCCATGAATATAAAACTAATTACCAAAAGTGCGATAGTTTAGCTGCATTAGCTATTCTTACACCTAACCCTAACTAAATGCAATATAAAAAGAAAAAAAAGAACAAAAAATGATAAGAATGAAAGTGGAAAAAAAATATATTATTTATAAAACTGCAAGAAAATTCCTATATATTGTACATGTTAGAAATAAATGATAATAAAAATGAAAATAAACTATTTACCATTTGTGAAAGAAAGAGAGAGAGAGAAAAAGTATGATTTAAAAGTGCTATATGTATGTAAAGGATAATATAACCTGTTGGTTGTTCAATAAATATTTTTTAACATTTTCTAAAATTATTTAGTGACATTTTTTTACATCGTTCGCTAAAAAATTGTATTCCCTAATTTCATTTTATGTAAATGATCCTCGAAACGTAGCTGTTGTATGTTTTGGCATTGTAAATAAATGACTGTGTCGAACATTTAATGTATGCGTCTCGTTGCGAGAGACAAATTTGTTTTTTAAATATTTTGGAATTGATGAAAGTAATACGCGATGTGTAAATGTTAATAAATGTAATTTCCAAATATTTCCGAGAATTTATTTGAAATATGATCATATTTTCTCAATGAAAATATAAATCTGCAACAGCAATTTTGCACTCTCTGTAAACATACTTTTGTGAGATGGTCTAAACAAGGATAGTATATAATTAAGAAATAGTACAGAACTGGAAGAACTAGAGCTTCACATAAATTTTTTCTTGTTTTAAAGTTTAACAGCCACCTATTTGAAAACAAAAGTTTTAATTTAATATAGGTACATTAAAGCAAATTGTTAACATGTTGCCTGAACCTTAGATCCTTATCAAAATATACCCTAAGATTTTTAGCGCAATCTGCCCATTTTATTGTGTCATTATTTATAATTAACTTACTGCAATTTTTTAGGTGATCTGTTGAATTTCTAGTGCCAAATAATAATGGTACGGATTTTTCAGGGTCCATTTTCAGATTGTGTTTTCTTGCATATAAACTTAAAACACTTAAATCACGATTTATTGTGGCAGCTGCATTTATGTATTCAGAAGGTTTGAAACTTGAGATAAGTTGTATATCATCTGCATAAAATTGTGCAGATATCTCAACTAGTCTAGACATATCTGCCGTATATATTAAAAAAAGTAAAGGGCCAAGAACTGAGTCCTGTGGTACCCCAGATGGTATTTGTTTTAAGTCTGACAACATGTTGTTTATTTCTACTTTTTGATATCTATTTGTTAAATATGATTTGAAGAATGACGCCGCTAAATTGTTGCAACCGTAATAATCAAGCTTTGCACATAATATTTCATGATTTCATTTGTCGAAAGCTTTTGACAGATCCAACAAGACCGATATAGTGTATTGTTTATTGTCTGTGGCATTTATGATTTTATCATTCAAATTTATTAATGCAGACATTGTGCTATGGCCTTTTCTAAATCCTGATTGTTCTTGAGGTAATGTTATTGTTTATAGTAAACTCGTATAACTGATTAATATACAACGTTTTGATAAAATAGGCAGAAGGCTAGTGGGTCGCAGATCATTGAAACCAGAAGGAGAATTCGCTAATATATGTTCCTTAGGGTAACTGTAATCTTACAATTTTCATTATTCCTTGAACATTTTCTGCCTGATGTCTGTATTTATATGTTTTTTGCATGTTAGCTACAAATATAGAAACGTGTGCCTGATAATCATGTTAATTTCATGTATAATATGGTAATGGCAATGAGTCTGCAACCGACTTTGTGCATTAAAGTTATACATTTCCATTTTAGTATACTATACTAATTGTATATGTAATATCATGATTTCACTTTTTATAATATAGCAATAAAACAGAAATAAAATTATAATATAAATGGCATATTTAAAGTAATATAGTGACACAAATGGTAGTTTTATTAATTTATTATATATTTACACACTTTTTATGAATGTCATATTATATATACTATATCGTGTACATGTAGGTGGCAAGCTGCAGTAACGAATAATTAACATTTATAAAATAAATGGCCATATCATTATTAGAAATATCCTAAGAAATGTGTTGTCAATGTGTTTTTTTAATATTTTAAAAGATTTTAAACAAATTTGACATTTCAGTATTGCATGCGCATGTAAAAAATTTGTAAAACAGCAGTTAATTATTATTTATTTCTATTGCATAACATTATTAAATACCTATGTATATTTTTTTCAGTGGTGAAATGAGGGATAGAGAACGAGAATTGTGGTCTGTTGGAGGAAGATTTTTAAGTCACTCCGAGGATGCGGAAAGTGGAATACATTCCATGTCCATTCAAAGACTAGACGCTCTTATTTATATAGAAGGTAAGCTTATTTATTAATACATTAACATTACTAACACTGTGAAGAAAAATGTTTGTGTGGTGTGAACCAGGTTGCTAAGATTTCACGTTCGAAATAGAAACTTACATTGGTAGTCCTCATGACTTTGGAAATTGTCTTTTGACTACGCTATTCGGCCACAGATAGCGCCATATATTAATAGAAGATTTTTTGATATTTTTAAATTATTAAATAAATGTAATAATGAATGTAATAATTATCTAAATAATATAAAACGCATTAAGAAATATAACATTATTTAGGTTTATGATTTAAATTGTTATAAGTAAAACATTAAGATGTTTTATCACGTATCTAGCATATCTAAATTTGTAAATTGTTCTTAATTTTTTTTATTAATGGTAAACTTTAAATAAAATACATAGGTACGTAGTAAGTGAAATTATAGGCAAAACTGATTACTTTATCTATCTGAAGAGAAGTAACTTTCGTAAATGTGACCAAATAAGAAACATTCAACTCACAATTCGAAAATATAAAAAAAAGAGATGGAATAGTTCTCTTTACAAATTTAATTTAAAACTTTATCTGAAAGTGGATAATTTAGTACTACCACCACAAAAGTAAATAGAACATTAAATTATATGCGACGTTTTTATAAAATGAAAATTGAATTAGGAACAGGAAAGTTTCTACTAGAAAATGAGATTATCATGCCATCATAAAAAATGTTTGCCGTCAAATTATGTAGAAAATACATGCTAGGCATAATTAAGTATTAAAAGGTTATGTAAAGGACATAATCGATCGGGGGTCTAAAAATATGATGAGATTTTCAGATAAAGGAAAAATAACTTTGTGGAAGTCACGAATAAATTTATCAAACCATCATAAGGGTTAAGTATCCATTTATGAGTGACCCGTCCGAGTTATTTAACTAAAGCACTACCACCTATAGGACTTTTATAATATCTTGGATATTTTCAGTGCTAGACATAAATTAATCTTATCCTGAATATTCAATGGAGAAAAATATAATTACATAACTACTATGCAGGTATATAAAATCCAAAAAAATTCCGTTGATATAAAATGCGCAATAGAATAATAATTAATTGTCATATTAAATTATAACTTACATTTCTCTTATTTTTCTTTATTTTTACTTTTTTTGGCTAAAAATTAATTCTAATTTTTTAAAAATCTGACATTTTATTTGCTTCGTATTTTGTCTAGAAAAAGTAAATTAATTATTTGGATATGAGTTAAGCATCCTTTCAAATTTAATATGATAATTGATAACAATAAATTGTTAATAATTTCCTGTTTTTTACTGTCTTCTTATCTGAATGCGCTAGTATAAAAATTTTGAGTAAGCAATAAATTAAAAACCTCAAATACATTTTATCGTAGAAACTATCGAAACAACTACTTCTACTAACTGCATGGAAGATACTGGATTAGTATTCATACTAGTAGTAGATGCAAAAAATTATTGAGATTAAAAAAAATTTTTGACATCAAAAAGGACATTTGAAAAACTTTCTAGGGGAAAGATAATGTTGACAATATATTTAAAAATATCATTGTCGGTTTTGACAAAGATTTCAAAAATTTAAAATTTATTATATTTTATTATATTCAAATACCCTCAATGCTTACTTTTGTGTCAAAAGTTGCAGATACACTAGACGTTTCTTTATTATGGTTTCCATGGTAACTAAGCGTTTACTTTGTCGCTCGGCGAGCGACAAAGTAAAAAACGCTCGCTCCTCGGAAAAGCGCAACTTTGCGCTTTCTTTTGGAAGTGCAAAGTTGCACTTTTCGCTCGGTTGTAGAAAAAGTATTTTTCGGCCTGGAAATGTAGTCGCCTAACGTCCACAATAAAAAGTAATATCTATCATAAAAAGGTGATCTTTTCGTCCAAATAATAGAACCAAAAAACGCCACCTTCCAATACAATCGAATAAAATTGTTATTTTCATACTAATCGTCCTGATATTACTATTTTTCAATGATACCTACAAAAGTTTCTATCTTATTGTTGGAGAAAATGTTTATTAGGTAAATACTTATATACGTATATTATATTATTAATATTAAGAGCATTTTACTCAAACAAATTTAGACACAAAAATTAGATACATTTTAAAAATCATTGTTAATACAACTGGAAATGACGGAAATTGCAAATACCTACTAATATAATTTCTTTACTGTTTTGATAGAGGGTGCCACTTAGAAACTACGCCCTTTCGTTGATCAAATTTTACCAGAGTTTCTATTTCATTTAGTGATGGGAATACTCGTTACTTTTGAATACTCGTATGTATTAGTTACTTCTACGGTTAGTAATCGTTACTTTGTATTCGTTACTTTGTAATCATTAAGGTACATTTATGAAGTAGGTATGTATATACCTACCTAATACTTACTGCGTATCCCATAGGTACAGCACTCGCCTCGTATAAGTAAATAAAGTTCAGTGATTAATGATTATGATTACTTGTAACATAAACAAAGCTCTTCCATAGCAGAATAGTAACTAGATGTATGTACCTGTATCAGTAATCAGCATAGGTACACCACGGCCGTCTCTAGAGTCGGCCGTGGGTACACATACGATATACGATGTAGATAGGGTACGCTGCTTGTACCTACCGAGTAAAGTAACGATTACTTTTAAAAACAGGTATTCGGTACTTCGGGTATTTGCGAGTAACGAATACAAAGTAACGAATACTCTATTACCCGCCCAACACTAATTTCATTCCACTACCATCAGACTTTCGCCGTGGCATTTTCGCAACCAAATGAACACAGAATAGATACCTGGTGGTCCTGATATCTGGTATGTTTGTTTCTTTGACTTAATTAGTTGTGGGCGCTATCAGAGTCTGGCGCTATCGAATGAATAATGATTTGAATTTTGAACTACCGATTAAATTAATTGAATAAATAATATTCCAACTATCGAATAAATTCATTCAGTTATAACTTTTCTAGAAAACATCATCTGAATGATATTGTCAACTTGCTAATTAATGCGCTACTGTTTCGCCTCTCATAAAAATGGCACAGCATTGTTTTTTATGGTGTGAAAATGGTCCTTTAGTAGTGATGCCTTAAGCAGTTATATTGTCGGAACTAGTTATATTATATATTTTATTTCGTTTTTATAGAATGTACAGATTTTTTATTTTAAACATATTCTGATTGACAGAGAAATAGAAATTATAATTCTAAACTCTCTGAACAGTGTGAACAGTCGGTCCCGGTGCCGATGGCGATCAGTACATTCAGAACGAAACAATTACATTACATGACTACATAGTCATTAGTCTTAGTGTCGTAATAAGTGTACCGTACATCTACAATAAGAATGAAACGAAAAACATTTTTTTCACCGAATCAGGAACACAACTACAAATCATTCAAATCCCGATTCACTAAACACAAATATCAGTTCCGGTTCATGTGTAAATAGTCGGTCGGTCCTCGCTGTGATATCTTCAAGTGCTGAACAGTAAGATCCGTGAATATTGGAATCAGTGATTCGGATCTATCGGTCACTTAAGTGATTCGTTTAAACTGGACGGAACGTTCCTGAGCGAAACATCTCTATTACCCCTCCATAACCGTTATTTTTAATAGTTACTGGTTACTAGTTACCGATACTTCTTACAATACCTACCATAGACATTTTAATGTCTATGATACCTACCCATGACTCCTGACGTTAACTGAATTCTGAATATGCATATATGTACAATATTCAGTTCAGTTAACGTGGTTCTAAGTGAAAAATGAATTAGTGATTGGTTCAAGCAGTTACACAATACGCAGCATCTAAATTTCGTCACTTTTAGAATTGGTACTACAAATTGGTAAACAAATTTAATTTTAAAACAGTCTTCAAAGGAACGTGATGACGAAGGTGAAATAAAAGACTGGAAAATTCGAAATAATTTATAAATGAATTAAAAACAAATTAGAAATATTGTTAAAATAAATATTCCCATTTCTCATTTTTTGAATCTCTTAAGAACAACTCATCCACAGAATCAGAATTAGTCATAATGCTTATTATTATTGCAAAACGTACCTGCGGGTACTATTCTACATTATTTCTGTATATTCTGAGGAATAATATTTTCTAAAAATCGCTATCCTAATAAGACATTCGAATCATACCATTAAATTTTCGCATAAACGGTAGATTTCAAAAACTTGCACGGAAATAAACATTTAAATACTGTTCATACCTTTTAAATTATATACTTAAAAGCACATAAAATCCTCTAACGAGAAAGAAAATAAATGTATTCTTCGCAAAACCAATAAAATAGTATTTTGACAAGTATGACATATGCAAAACATAGCACAGATATTTACCATTAGTTTGAGGACAGGGCGAGCTCTAAATCTTTTAAAGGTTCCATTAGTTTAACTAAGTGTAGACTTGTTCTGTGAATACCAATACCAATTCCCAGTATTTTCTTGGAATAAGGCGATACCAAAAAATCTATTGATTGCCTACAGGTAATTATTGCTTAGATTTTGATATTTTATCTTTGTAATGTTTTTTATTAAATATAATTTGAACGAAACAACTACTCAGCGGGCAAATACCCCGACCTGCATTGGATTATACCTTCAAATCATGATAGATCGGTAGCCAATATCATTTGTCAATTCCTAACCAGACATAGAACGGTTTCGAACTTATTAGTTCTCCTCAGTATGCCATAGGAACAGAAAAATGATAGTGGCCAACCTTCTAGTCATATACTGACTAAGGTAAATTGAGTAATGGTGAGAGGCATGTAAAACTTCTCATAGTAGCATTTGGACCATATGAGAAGTTTTACATACCTCTCACCACTACTCATGTTTTTTATGTTTATAATTTTTTGTTTGTTTTTCCTTTCAACTTGATGTTTTGTGATTGGAATATTTTCATAAAAAAATGTTTTACACTGAACTAACCCTTGTATCTAATGTTTCTATTATTTTCAATTTAAAATTGTATAAATTTATATTTTAACAATTTTTAAGTAATTTTGGATCTATCGATATTTATTTTTTCGTAAATGGTTTTCTCTTATAGATTCGATAGGAAAAGGAAGATGTTCTATTTTGAAAATTCCTGTTAACATCATTAATTGGCTGTTGATCCCTAAAGAAGTTAGAAGTTTAGCATAATTAAACGAAACATAGGCATTGTAGGTTATTTTAACCGATTGTCCTGTATTCTGACAATTTTAATCTGTAAAGCGTTTAATGTTGTCTACGAAAATTTTGACAGTTTTCACACACATTTTCACTTTCTAGATATGGCGTTTCATTTTTAAAAAAGAAGGAACGAGAGAAAGAAGGCACATTTGAAGCAATCCAATTTGCACATTAAACATTGGTACATTCCTCCTTTGCCTTTTCGCCAGTTAGTAAAATAACTTATTTTTATTAGGCATTTCTTTATTATATTATCAATATACTTATCTATATTGATAAAATTATCAACAAAGGATATACAATTACTTGCTCTCCTGTATTACGTCTTATGTCAAATGGATGTCTTTAAATTTTACTTCTCAAAAATGGTTAGTTTACATTAAATGTAGATATGTAGAAGTAGTATTTGTTGAAAATATAGATATTGATAGTATAAATTATTATCAAAGATAATGGTGTATATACATGTATAACTTTTAAAATTATGAAGATCCTCCTTGGCATAAATGGAGGTATAGGCAACCAAGATTACAATAGTGTATTACAATAAAGAACTTACTACATCGAGAAGACTACATCACTCATAGTCGTTTTCTATATTAATAAAAGTAATAATAAATACTATTACTATTATTAAAAAAAATAGTAAAAATAAAAGTAGGTACTGCAATTTTTGGTCAACTGTACTTTATTTTTTCAATGTAAAATATATTAGTATATGCGTTAGATATCCCTATACTAACGTATTATAGGTACTTACCTCAGCTCAACAAAGTTGTTCATATCGAAGACGATTGTAGTATTATCTCTGGTTTCATAACTATTGTTTTACGAGATTCCTTTTAGAAATTAACGAGCAACCGACATTTTAAAACCTATCACATACTTAAACAAAATAAAGGCTGCATTTTTTATTCCTTCCAATTCATTATCATTTTAAAATTTACAATAGTATTATATTTTGTAAATAAAAAAAAAGGAAAACACCAAATAAAAATTATTTTTTAAATATTTATTGCACAAAAGAACTGCTCTTAGAAATACGTAAATTACCAGTACATTATCAATTTACTATTTTTTACTTTTTAATTTAATAATTAAAAATTTAATTTAATTAATAAAAATGACGTCAAGTTGTTATTATATGTAATTGCACAGTAAATAATTAAATGGTCACGACATACCTATACCTTTTTTATTTGTTATTTGTAGTAGTTTATGAATAGGTACTATATTTAAACAATACATTAGGGCTTTTCGAGTGAAAACAATTTTTAACCAGTAGTTATAACCTTTGGATTATCATTGGCTGAGTTCAAATTCAAAATTAATTTCAACCAATGATAATTGAGAGGTTATAACCACTGGTTAATAATTTCTAGCACCCGAAAAGCCCTATTGTTTCTTTTAAAATTTTATTTGTAATACAGTGTCACCAATTTAAAATAAAGGGTTTTAAAATTAAAAAAGAAATAGCAAAATGATGATGTTTGTGTAAAAAATATTTAAAAAAACTCTTTATTTTAAATTGGTACATTACTGTATTACAAATAAAATTTTAAAATAAACAATGTATTATTTCAATATACATAGTACCTATTAATAAACTACAAATAACGAATAAAAAACGTATGGGTATGTTGCTGACCATTTAATTGTTTATTGTACAATAATATATAATAACAATATTATTTGACGTCATCTTTAAACCCAATACGTAATTTAGTCCAAAGTAAAACTATATAATACAGTGTATTTATATAAAATACATTATTATTATTATATAAAATGTAATATTATATATCATACCTATACCTAATACAATATATTTATATAAAATAAAATGCAATATTATGTATTATATAATACAACATATAATATAATATAAGTATAAAATATATGATATAATATATTTTACAAAATTTACTAGTGTGATTGAAAAAGACACAAAATGCAAATGCAAATATTATCGTAACTACAATAATGACCATAGTAGCTCTTACAAATAAAGCTGATAAAGAAATATAATCGGCTTACTACTTTAATTTTTTTAATAATTCAATAGAGGGCGCCACTTAAAAACTACTCCCCTCTGTCTACCAAATTGTATCAAGACCTCCAGTTCGTCTCTTCATCGGTAGCTTTGCGCAGTGGCGATATCGTAACCAATGAGGTAAATCCGAGGTGCGATTATTGCTAGTTGAAAACTTTAACCAATACCCCGCCATGTGCACGTGAAATATCGTGCGCTAAGGCAATTTTTGGAAACCCCCAAGGGGTTTAAGATTTAATGAAACATAAATGATATCCGCCCGCCGTCATTCAAGAGATGCAGTGTGTGAATTGTAAATTTTAAGCTGCTTTATTAACTATTAACTGCACTGCAATGGACTGGACTAGGAGTGACAGGTGAGCGGGTTTGTCGTGTATGGAAACAGGGTTGCCTGGTGCACGCTGACGTGACGAGAGATCTTACTGCTTTTAATCAATAATTTAATAAATTATTGGCTATTGAATATTGAATTAATTAGTTAGTGATGCCCCAACCAGTTATTTTGTCATAACTAGTTATAACCGTTATTTTTGTTTACTAGTAGAGACCAATTACTGTCTGTTACTAGTTACCAATATTTCTATACAATATCGACCCGTAACTCCTGACGTTAACTGATTTCTGAATATATTTTATTCACAATATTCAGTTCAGTTCACGTAATTCTAAGTGATTGGTTTAAGCTGTTACGCAATACGCAGCATCTGAATTTCGTCACTTTTAGAAATTGATACTACAAATTGTTAAACAAATTAAAGGTGAAGGTGAAATAAAAACTAGAAAATTCGAAATAATTTATAAATAAATTAAAAACAAGTTAGAAATATTCTGTTAAAATAAATACATAACGTCGATACGAAACATAGGAACTATAGAAGTATTCTCAGAATAAAATAACAAAAATTATTTCTCTTAAAGCAATTAATAAACAAAACTTCGAAAATAGAAAATAAGTATTCTCTTAAAACAAAAATTGTAGAATAGAAACGCATACGTAGGTAAGGTACAGAATGTGTCGGAACATAAATATCGGTAATCGGCACGCTGAATACAGACCGTAGAGAAACGAATATATTTTATTTGGTTGTCTTTGATAACCAGTAACTAGTAACTGATAAATTCGATGTGGTATTCAGTACCAAACGATTACCGCCCAGTAACTAGAGTTACTGGGCTTATTGAATAAAAATAAAAGAATAATTGTATTTAAAAAAGGGAAACTCCCTTTTTATAGGTATTTCTAATTTACAGAAAATGGATGATGATTTATTTTATTCAGAGCAATTTTATATTTAGGTATATTTTGCGATATATTTCATATTCTGTCTGTAGAATACAACTTTTTGTAACTCAGTAAATAGTAATATAAATATGTCAGTAATACTGATTGTGTAAGTATAATACTGATATAGTTCAATATAAAAAATTCTGCTGATGGAATAAACCGCTTATACATATAAAGTGGTAGGTATTGTAATGAAGTAAATATTGACTTTGTGAAAACCGAACTGACACTATTGCATCAATATTTAGTTATTATGGAAGAGGAAGAGCATCAGATTATTTGTAACACAAGCTTTATTCGTACTAATATTCATATTCAGCATCAAAGGCAGAAAGTGTATCCTATAGCGTTCCTTACACGATCAGTATTATGACATTACTTTGATTATTATCAGTAATAATGATCGTGTGAAGGATTACTAGGTACTGATATGCTGTCAGTATCAGAAATCGACTAGGAATTTCAAACTGCTGAAATAATAATTATTCTTATCACTACTAAGTGGGCATGGTATCATAACTAAATATTGACACTGAACCGAACTGACAATATTTCATCGATGTTTAGTTGTTCATTATGACGGATACTCCAGAAATTATTGCAAACACGCTTCATTTTATTAATATTTGTATTCAGCGTCAAATGCAGAAAGTGGATTCTAGTAGACGAAATATTGATTTTATTGATTTGAATACTATTGAAAAATTGTTCATAAATATTGGCAGTATATTGGACACACAGTACTGTCAGTAATATTGATCCTGTGAGAGCCACTTTAGACAACCGTTCATGATAATAATTTTATTTAAATTACATCTACAGTATGTTTCACTTTGAGCAGACACACTCTCCTGTATTTCTGTTGTATTTGGGCGAATTGAAATTTTTTTTCTTTCAAATTGTAATATTCAATAAGATCTATCTTCCTGAATGATATATTTTTCATATTGTGTATCCACGGCCTGCTATAATTAAAATGAAATGCTAAAAATTAAGAAACGCTATTAGAGATATTTTTTAACGAAATGGTTTAACGAAATATGAATTGGGCATGCTTAGAAAGACTAAGCAACCGGATATTATACGGAATTTGTTCCAGTCCAGCAATACCCTACAACAGAAAATATAATAATCCGACATTTCGATTTTTTTTTTTGAAAAAAAATCGGTTTTTCGGCCATAACTTTTTTGTTTGATGTTCAAATGTTTCTTTCTTGACGTTATCGGATTCCTTGGAAAAAACAATATCACATTAGTTTTTGAACTACGAGTTTCTCTTGAAAATTACCGAAAATCGTCAGTAACATCTTAGCTGGGACACCCCGTAAAAACATGGTCCCAAGCAGCCGCCTTCAATTACTTTTGTAGCCAAGTGATTGGATTATCGAAGAAAGTAAATCGGCCTAAATGTAATAAAGTTAAAAACAAAAAAATCTCAATTTTCTGATTATGCGATATTTCTTGCACAACGCGTATAAAATGACGTTACCTTAAATTTCAATTTTATTATGTCTTTATAATACAATTAAATATCATTTAAAAATTGTTTTTCCCTCAACTCTTTGACTTGTCCTATTGAAAAAGAGATATTTCATTCGAAAAAATTCAATGAAACAAAACGGATAAATTAGAAGCGATTTGAAAATGCTTTCAGAAACATTAATTTTAATCAATATTTAGGGACGCATCTTTAATGTCATTTCTGCGAGTTCACGGCCCTAAATTAACCCCGACTCCAATGACTCGCGAGAAACTTGGAGGCTTTTATGGCTTTACCTATGCGTGCAAGCGATATTTGCTATTTGTTTTCGTCAGGGGGATATTTTTTAGATTAGCGGGAGCAGCGATTTAACGTAAAATATCTGCTTGCTTCAGTGGCGTTACAAATTACAGACGAGGGAGAAATATATCAGGAATCCCATAAACCTTCATATGATATCAACAGTTGTAAAGCTGTTTATTTCATCAGGTGTGTAAACACTCATTGTAAAAATTACGTATTTCACAACATAACTACAAGTTAAACAGAAATAAAAGAACATGATACCTATTTTTTAAATTTAATTTCCTCGGAATAGTTAAATACCTATCTAAGAGTCATATAGGCAACCAATTATACTAGGTACATGTTTGGCTCTTGTGGAGCTACCAAAAATTCACTCATACCAAAAATATATATTTATATATAAGTATTTATTTTATTTAGGTATCCGGTTTTCTTTTATATTGTAAGAACTTTTAGGTTATATCCTACTCAAATACCATTTATATAACACGTTCAGGTACCATCAATTTTCCTCCGCATGCGCCTTTAAATGGTATGTTTACGGGACATAGACATTGTAACACGATTTATAATAATAAATAATAAATCGACTTTATTTGAAAAAAATATTATTGCAGGAATATTACGATACAAAACGACGAATTTTAATCGACAAGTTATTTACGTTAAATGTGTAATACAAATATATAGAATAAAATCATCTCCTCATTTACGTGAGTAAAGAGTAAGTAGGTACTGAATATCGCCAACTTATTACCGTTTGCTGAAAATAGGAAGCCTTAAACGAATTAAGCAAAACTCTAAATCCGGCTCTGCATAACATATTTACATAAAAAATATAGTTTATGTAATTACATGAATTTTTTTAGGTGTTTTTATTAATATGTTTAGATTTTAATAGATAATAAACACTTAACTATAGCCATAGCTATAGGCAACACACTATACAACTAGGATTATTAGCTGGTTGAACCACATACCTACAACATTCAACTGAAGTTTCAGATATTTTTATTTTATTATTATTATCAAGCGGTACCAATTGTAATTATTGTGAAAAATTAGTACATGTGAAACAAATTTTTATAGACATGTTGCATTTTCACCAGTATAAGTAACCAACATGTTTTTGTTAGAAATGTTCTTTAACCGTTTTTCCAATCTGGATTTGTTTGAGCAAGGCGGAGCTATAGTGGAGTCCAACATATTCTTGCGACTAATTTTTGATTAAATATCTACGCCAAATTTAGAAAATTTTGTATTTTAACTATTTGTGCAACAAGTAAGGAAAATGTTTTTTTTTCGCACACGCTGCGTAGGTACGGAAAGAAATATTTTTCCTACGTGTTGCATACAAGATTTTTTCTCGTACTAAATGGAAATGAATAAAAAAGATATTTTTAATAGCAATAGTTATTTACGTATTTTGTTACAGAAGATTGCATTAATATTTGGACTTAAATGTCGACGTAAGAAGCTACGCATGTCCGAGGTTCGTAAAGAAGTAGTTTACCACATAACTTGTGAGGAGAGACGGAAGAGGAATGTAACGCGTCATAGTGTATGCCATGTTGTGAATCATACGTTTATTGTGTACATTTTATAAACGTTTTGTCTGGTTATTTGCTATTATTTTGATATTTTGCTTATAGTTATTATTAGTTATGTTATATTATATTGTTATGGACCTTTTTTTATAGTTTTTACATGCTCAATTAGAAAAAAGAAAAAATCTTGAATTTTTATATTGATTCAACTGACGTTTTAAGCTGTCAAGCCCAGTGCAATCTTTTATGTAAAGGTTCACTTGGATTGCAATTTTCGCTGAAATTATATTCTTATTGGTACAAATTTTCTAAATCTTGCAATTTATTGGTTCATATTGTTACGCATACTTAGACTTAGATGAGACTGGAATTATATGAACGGGGGAATTTCTGGACTGCTCTAGATTGTGTGAATGGAAGTAAAATAAGACACACGTATGGGCCGACACTCAATCTTAAGTTGAACTAACGAGTTCAGAAGAAATAAGAAGAAATAAGTGTTCAAGTGATTAATAAAAGTAATACATTGTTGTTAATTGTTAATTATTAAATAAAGTAGTGAGTAAGTGTTACCTGGACTCAACTAAATAAACGTATAGTGTTTGTGTGGATAGAAACACGTCAATATACTGAGAGGGAAATAGCATAGTAATTTTTTCGAAGTGTTAATTTGAATAAATACTGTGTTAATTTTCTTACAGATTTGGCCTACTTTTAGTTTGCGGTCAGGGCAGTTGCCCCAACTTCCCCGAGGTAACCGGGTGGATTGGTACAACTGTAAATTTTAGAATACCTTAGGTGTATATTACACCTCATAATTTAAAAGACTGCAATATATATTAGTAAACAGCAATTACTGACTTTTTTATGTCTGCACAATGTAGTAATTAAACTTACAATACATTGTATGCAACGCATTAACTCAAAGAAACAAATATTTTGTTTAAAATCTGAATAGGTTTCAAAACAATACTCAAATTCTATCTACTGAAAAATATTTTTTAAATTGCTCAATGTTTATATATTAGTTTTAGCAATACCATTCTATCAGTATCCATAACACTTTGTTGCTTAACACTTTCGAAAAAAATGTTAAATTTTGTTTTATTATAACTGAAAGCGGAAACAATGACTTCAGAACAGTATTGGTCGTAAGTAAAACTGAGAGTCGCCGGCATTCGACCTAAACAAATTTTCCAGTCAGTCTATTATTGTCTATAACGTTAAGCATGTGGGCAAATGCATATTGTTTTTGTGAGTTACACTAATTTAATAATAAAAGGCAGACGTACGCAGGGGTGAAAACGGAAGTTGGCTGAGTAATTAATGGAATTCCGGGAATTCTATCGATAGTGCAAAAATAATTTTATTTTATCATGATTATACTTGCAAATAGTTCAATAGTTCAGCTTAGGTAATTACATTATGTTCCTTTTTCTTCTGATAATCTTATATAATATAATGTTCAGGTGAAGTACGAATATACCTACTGAAACTAGACATGTAAAAAATCAATTCGATTTGATTTGATTCAACTGATGTAAATTCTTATAGCTAAGTCCAGTGCAATTCCGTTATACACGTAGAAACAATTTTCACTGGGTTAGCAATTTTCAAAAGCTGACAGTGTTGATGCTTATGACTGATGGTCCAAATTTTCGGTAGGTTCTTGCAATTTCATTGGTTCGTTTATACTGTGACGGGAAAAGTCATAGCTTACACTTGTGGTTTTCGAAGTCCAGAGGTGGATGAATTTAAATAGATAATCGTGTTTTTTTATCTTCTTACATCTCCGTGGATATTGCGCCAATAACCTTTTTACAATTCAACACAGATGCAGTTCTTAAGGGACAAATTCGAAGGTACCCTTGAAACAGCTTTAAAAAATATTGCACTTAAACCTTACATGAAAGCAAAAAAAAATTAAACCGTGCGTTGTGTTAACGGAGTACTACAAATAGGGACAAAGTAAATTCTGCTATACTATGTGACGCAATTTTAAAATACGCTGATGTGTTAAATAAAGACCACGGTCTCCAAATTAAGACAAATATGTGATGGTGAACCCCAGATCCATTAATCTAAAAGACTATATTACTAAAAAAATTAAATGTCCGCCACAATGTTTATCCGTACATTAAACTTAGACACATACCATGCTGCAAAATGGCTACATATCTTCTCCAGTTTGTATCCATAAGTCACAAGTAGTTAAGAGGGTAAGATTTACAGACAAAAAATGTTAATATTTTGTTTTATTATTAATCTCAAAGTCGGTTCCACGGAACATTTTCAGCCCTTATCATAACTTTCGCGTCATTTTTGCCACGCTAAAGATAAAATAGGTGATTTGAAGAAATCAGGAGTTTGTTTGTACGGATTATAATGCCCCTTAAGTAGGTCAAACTGGTCGTACATTGAAAATCAGATAAAACCAACATCTAGATTCTTTTAGAACTATTTTTTTTTCATAGTAAAGCCGATTCAAAGTTCTTGTATCACATTTTAGAGTCAGACCAGTTAAACCACAGATTTCCAAATTTAAAAAATCTGTTACACATTAAAAAAAAGATTTAAATTAAATTTACCCAAATCTTTGTAAAATTTTAAATTTAACAAAATTCCCGATGACATCTTAACGACCAACTTTTTCACGTTGATATTTTAATACAGATTATATTAATATTGTCAAATATTAATAGTTCTTTCCTACATTTGAAATCAATAGTGCAGTGGAAAATGAGTCAGGCGATGAGAAGTTTATTTTCTTGTGTGTTGGGTAGCTTGTTTGCATTTATTTCCAGCTTAGATGAGGTTTTTAAGTGGTAGAAAATCTCAACAAAAAAAAAAAAAAAAAGAAAAAGTATTACTCTGCAATTGTTTACGCACATACAATATAACAAATTATTTAATGTTAACAAAAAAACAGCGCCAATCGGTAAATATTTTATCCAGTTTTGTTTGGCTTTATGGAGTGCATATCTCTATGTAAGCAAATGTCTATAAAACACAATTTACTTTATTTTCGTATGCTTTTATCCTATTACAATAAACGACATTTACTTTACTTCAGGGAGTACTTATCCTTATAACATAAAAATATTGTCAAACAGCCTCACCCTCACTTTTTGCGTTAAATTTTTATTTGCACTGATATGTAAAGGTGTTGTAACCACTCAGATTTTTTTCTACCTTTATAGTTTATTAAAATCTCGGTTAAAATAAGTACTCATTGTTATAAATTTAATTACTTACAATCTTTGATTCATCTTTATTGCCGCAGCATTACTCCAAGTAAAATAAAACTGGTATTCAGGGTTGCGACGATTTAAATCAATTTGATTTAACTCGTGATTAAATCATGATTTAAATCAACTGATTTTTTAAATTTAAATCATGATTTAAATCAAGTCGTGTAAAGCCAGTAAATCAAACTTCAGAAAATTCAAATAAAAAGTATAGTTTATTTAAAAGCTAGATACAAATTAAACTGAAAAAAAATTCAAATAAAAAAGAACAGTTGGGTTACACATATAAAACAAAAGTTACCTTCTTAAATATACATTATAAATTAGGTGCCTATTTAAAAGCAGAAACATAAAGTAAACAAATTAAACAGAACCAACTCTAAAAGAAAATAAAACATGATTTACTCCAAAACAAAAATTTTAAATTAGGTTAATTATTGTAAAGTTTGTACAAAAAAACTAATTTAGCTGCTTTTGTCGGTCCCTAAATGATTTCGAATCTTAGAATGAATAAAACCAAATGTCGAAAATATTCTCTCAACCGAGGCTGAACTAGCTGCAGCAGAAAATAGTTGCTTGATAATCGGGAATAATTTGTCAAAAATATCAATATTTCTTTGGGATTTCCACCAGTCCAAGGGTTTTGTGTTTTTAAGAATTTCTTCGTGAAACATAATATCAGCAAAAGGCTCAAATTGGAGATGATTAAAAACGGTTTTAATCATCTCCAGATGATGAACTTGGTTGACGAAACGCGCGTCGAGTGAAGTGTATAGTGTTTTGGTGTTTCTTGGAAAACGACGTCAGTGTTATCTTCGCATCAAAGGTTCCAACCCATTCCAGACCGACGTTAAATAAGTAAATTAAAAAAAAAAGGTTCTCTGTAGTTCCTGAAGTAGAGGGACCTTCATTATTTGTTTCTACACTTTCTACATTACTCGAAGCACATTTTTTCCAGTGGACTTTCAGTCGGTCCACAAGCCCTTGCATTTCTACATTATACTTTTTACATGTAGCTCTACTACCACTTTTTCCATCAAGCTTACTTGATTTTTCAATAAAATATTGCCAAATAGGATCTTTTTTCCTTCCACTTCTATTAGAGGACATGTTAAAAAAATATTTAATATTTAAATATTAAAGTAAATATAATCACTCAGACTCGCTTTCTCACTTGTTACGCGTTACGCGGCAGATTAGCAAATAATGGCAATTCGCATCATCTCCGCGCATTATAAAAAAAGATAGGCGAATTTTCAAGTTCTGACATAAATTTTCATGTATGCTCTAGCTTATTTTACAATTATAGATACAAGGTACACAATTTATTCCATTTGTAAGTTTAAACAAAGAATCTTTGTTAATATATGTACTAAATACATTGTTAATGTCAATTATTGGGATGTTTATGTAAAAAAAATAAATAAAAATCAAAAAAATCATAATTTTTTGATTTTTTTTTTTAAAAATCGTGATTTTTGATTTTTTTTTAAAAAATCATGATTTTTATTGACCCTACTGGTATTGTTAGGAAAGTTTTAGAAGTTGCATTTGAGTCTTTATTTACGGTATATAAATATTATGTTTCTTTCTGAAGATATATTTTTTTAGGTTTTGAGCAAATCTGACAAAAAAATCAAGATATTTTCCATATTTTTATGAAATAAAAAATATATCCAGTGTTTGTATACATTGTTGCCAAGTATATTAGAGATACATGTGTGGAGTGATATGTTATCGGAAAATTGTTATTCAAATAAATCGAAAACATGCATTTTGTATTCTCTGTAATTTGTTTTTATTTAATAATGTAAGGAAGTTATAGTAAACAATGCAACAATATTCAATTTTAGGGTAAATTAAGGATTTAACTATCTTTAATTTTAATTTTCCTAGCAATAAAAATTTTAACTGGTATATAGATTTCAGCACCATAAATTACACTGTTTAAATATGTTTGTGACCTGTTCGTTTAAGTTTAGTGAATTAGTTGATGCCTTTTACTGATGAAAATCTACAAATAAACACAAAATAAACTTATGTTTGATTTTCACAATTTAATTAACTTATGACAATTGTTTCGCCAAATGGCCATAATAGTACAAGACTAAATTCTTATAAAAGAGGAATATAATCAACTAATTAATCTAGGGTAGTAAAATGGAATGGTAATAAAATAAGGTACAAAATAATTTAGAAAATATTAATGAATTGTCCATATACAAACCCACCCATTTTTTTTGCGGACTGTACCCATTGAATTTGAGTCATTTAATAGTATATTTTCAAGGTTGACACGATTTATTTATCTATCATTTCCCATACAAAGAACCACCGATTTATTTGGGTTAATTCTTAGTCCATTTTTCGCTACACCAAGATGAAAATTCATTTAATTCAAAATTCAGAATGTTAATTCTATCACTTATATTGTTGATTTTAGCCCTAATATATATTTGAATGTCGGCTGCATACATGTGTATTTGGCAGTTTTTGAATATGTTTGGTAAATCAAACAGGAAAATTGAAAATAAGAATGGACCAAAAATACTACCTTGTAGCATGCCACTAACTTAGTGTTTACTTTGTTTTTTTTTTTTTTTTTTATTATTAGAAATAGTGTTCTCCAGTTTTTCCGCTTGATACCTATTCGGTAAATAGTATTTAAACCAATACAACTCCGTGTTATTAATATTTAGATACTTTAGTTTGGCTAGTAGCAGGTCAAAGTTGACAAGATCGAATGCTTTGCTCCGATCTAGTCATACCAGAAAAGTTAATTCGGTTTTGTCCATATTATGGCTAATATCATTAGTGACCTTCATGAGTGCTGTACAAGTGCTGTACCCTTCTCTAAATCCTCATTGTATTTAGGTAGAATATTAAAGCTCTCTTTTCTCTAGTAATTTAGAGAAAATTGACAAAATATTAATTGCTCTAAGGTCTTTCAATTTCGATGGCTTATTGATTTTAGGTATTGGTACAACTAAGGCATGCTTCCACAAATTCGGTATAATACCTGTCATTAAGGATTTATTAAATATGGTATCTAATACATGCACAGAAAAATGTAGAATAATATTAAGCATTATTAGATTTATATTATCTACCCCGTAGGAGTTTAGTTTTGATTGTAGCTATCATATATGTCATTTATATTAATTTCATTAAATTTAAATATGTTTTTGTTGTATCAGAAAATCGGTATTATTAGTGTTGAGGTAATTTAACTATTCCTCATCGATATACAATACACCAACCATATCTACAAAATAGGTATTAATAGAGCAAGGATCTTTTAATTCATCCGGCAAGCAAGTAACATTTTTTATACATGAGTTATGTACTCCCCACGATGTTAAGTTTTGCCACAGGTCCTTTTGGTCGTTTTTTTGATTTTTTATATGTGAACTCAATATATGCAATTTTATCTCTTTCTATAGCCAAATTTACATAATTCTTTAAATCTATATAATACTTTTTACCATTTGGTAATTTAGTTTTGGGATATTTTTTAAAAACGTTTTTGGACTATAAGGGATCCGTTTTTTGATAAAAAAAGAATCGATTCGTTAAAATCTCGAGGGAAAAATAATCGTTTTAAAATCGTTTTTTGTTTCAGCTCCAAAGATTGATTTTTCCTAAAGACAGATTATTGAATCGGCATCTCTAGAATCTACAGATTGTATAAAATAGTATGATACATTCATATAAATTACAAATAGTAGAGGGCCTTTTTACATCACTTTGAGAGTTTCCAAAATAATTAACACCATTATTCGAGATCTTATTTGTTTTGTTTTACGGTATCTGTCTACATAATCCTGGATACATTTAATAAAGTCATATTTTTTATATACAAACATAATTTTTGAGCTGTTTTAACGATATTAATCCGCAGAGTGAAATTATTTTACATTTTTAGAGAAAAAGACCCATGAGGGATGGTTAAAAAAAGTGCAATTTTAAAATTGAAATAATAAATCAACCTCGTGTTTTTATGAATACAAACCATTTATTTCTGGTTTCTTATTCGATAAATAATCGGATTAACATAATTTAATTATGTATTTTTCAAAGTGTCAAACACCCTATTGACAAACAGCGGACTTAGTGTTTTTAATCTGAAATTACTTACATTAGAGTGGAATGAAAAATAGTATTAACTGAAAATTCTTTGCTAATTATTATTTACTAACTTTTACAAATCTTATCACAGATAAGTATAACATATATCTTTTTAAACAATTATTTTCCCGGCTATTTGCCAAAACGCTGACACTTGGATTACAAAAAAGATAATATGCACATTATGTTCAGTACAACTGACTCAATAATGTTATTTTTAATTTCAACTATTCTGTCTAGTAAAACCAAAAATAAATAAAACACAAGGTACTCACCAGTTGGCACTCACTTTTTACTAAGAAGAGGAGCTTAATTTGTTTTTAAATTATTACTTATATTAGTTTGTACACTGTTTTAATTAATTTATTATTCGTTATATTAAAATCTGACATCACAAAACCTAGACGTGGTAGAATCAAAACAAGGGTGCATTTCGAAGTTGTCACAATACACTAAAATAAACAAGTTTCCTTATCTTTGTGGTAATAATTTGGTGTTCCAGTTCAGTAAGATATTAGGATTTTAATCGATATTAAAGTTTTCATTATTTCATCAGATGTTGATTGGTTCTTTCAACATACAATTAAATATTAATTAAAACTCGTTAAGAGTGTGTTGTGTAATGCTGTGATATACTCCATTGTTCCGTAGGAATAAAGCCCTCAAACGATCATGATCAATTAATTATATTAGTTCATGTCAATTCTCTGGAGCCAATTGAATAAGTTTGGCATATTTATGATAAGTGAGTCCTTTATATGCTAGAATGTGGTAATGAGTAGCAGGAATATAATTACATAACTGGATCTCTTGCCTGAATAGGAACAATGTATGTACACATACCGAGGGGTAAACCGCTGACCAAAATGTGTACACTAATTCCCATTTATTCAGTAATACCCGAGTATTAGATAATAAATCTCATGTAATACATACTAATACCCCGATATTACTCTAATACCTACTGATTTCTTTGTAAAATCCATTATTACCTTGTAATTCCCTGATATTACCTACCACTAATACACATAAATTAATTGGGTATATTCAAGTTAGATACCTGTACAAATATACAAAGACAAACATCACTTACGACCTCTTTTTTATGTTATTATATTACAAACATATACATGTCAGTACTACCAGTGATATAAAAAATACGACAACAAATCACAGATCACTTACAAAATAAAAGCATACAAAAAATATAATTTGTAATTCCCTTTTAAAAAAGTTGCATTCATTACTTCTAAGTATGCAATACAGGCTGTTTCAATAATGTTACGATAAACTTTGAGGGGTGATTTCTCGTCAAAAAAAGCAAAAAAAAATAAAAATAACAAGTTTTCCTAAAATACCTTGTAACCCTGTATATTAAAATTATGCGGACACAAAAGACCCAACGTCATTTGTCATAACAATGACTAAAAAAATTTATCTCAACTTGGATAAATTAAATACCACGGATAATTACAATTACCTAAATGTATAGTGTATTTTAGAAACATGGGTCCACGTTTAAGGGTGAATTGCTGGTTTAAAAATAAAATGAAACCGCTATAATGATATTGAAAGTTAACATTTTAAGGGAGAGTGGTTTTTTAATTTTCAATTGAAACTATAAAAAAGTATCAATAATTATAATATTCAATAACATATACATGTATTCTTTTTTATTCCATGTCATTACTTGCACATACACCACTGGCAAAAAATGTGGTTACCATCAAAATATGCCCATTTGTAACTCAAAAAAGCTCAAAAAATCCGATATTTCGAACCGGTTTTGACTATTAAAGAAAATATTTAAGTAATTACCTTGAACACCCTTATATCGAATACTAAACCGTTGTGGATCCATGTTTATTCGACGATTTCGTCTTATTTTTTAAGCAAGAGATTCGCCGTTAGACGGGGACCCATATTTTTTTAAACATTCTATATATACCGTAATGTCCTAAACATATACTTATGTGGTAGATATTTTTATATTAATATACAGAGTACTAACTAATACTGATCTAATTATAATTAATGTACCTAATTAACATTAACTACGATAAATGTGGTTTATAGACTGAAAAAAATTTTTTTCATTCATAGGTAAATTTTCTCTACTTACATTTCACAAAAGGAGTGGCAGAAACCACTACTTTCCGCATGCAATAAACTTTTTGAAGTTACAGAAGTTTGAATCTTCATGGTAAAATAGTTTATACTGTAAAAAAAGATAACTATCATTCACTATCACTGAATTCTCGAGGCAATGAGATTTGATTGTAACTTTCTTTAGTTATCCATTTTTTTGAAAATATTAAAGTTTACAGACGTATTAGGATAACGTCTTTTTTTAATATGGTTGGAACTTATATTCTTTTACATAGAATCATAGTACTGATGAATTAAACAGAGAATTGTTAAAGTCTTTTTAGTATAATGGTATGAAGGTCTTTTCGGCCCTTATTTCCGGTGTTACTATGTAAAATGTGACATCACATATAGTACAATCCTCTGTATCAACGTGTAGAAGGGGATTCACATTTAGAGACAACAGACACACAACCAATATTCGTGTACAGTGAAAGTAATCTCTCTTAGAAATAATTCCATTCTCGCTACCGGGAATCGAACCCGGGACTTTTTGGCGAGAGAGACGTTGCCCCTCGACCTATCAGTCACGTATTTCAATAATTCATAGTTATATTGCTCAAAACACTAATACCTCAAGATGGGTCCGCAAGGACCCACTAACAAAAACCTAACACCTAACTTTAAGATGGCGGTTGTATAAAAATATCTATCTTTAAATGTAAATGAAGAAATTAAGAAATGTAGAATTTTTTTGTTATTAATTTCTTGTACAGTGTCGAACTACTGGGTTTTTGCATTTTGGTCTTATTTTTATAAAATTCTATAGTTATTAACCTGACAAAATAATTTTGAGAAGACATATAGATTGTCATATTAATTTCATCACATTACTAAAAATTTAAATAAATATTTAAAGATATCGGTGACGAACAAAGAGGCAAAAGCTTTTCAGTACATTTAATAATAAAAAAAAAGGCAAGCGGCCGGCAGTAGAAAAAACATTAATAGTTGACAGTCTTTTCTGTAAATTTTTAGAAAATACTCAAAAAGTAAATTTATAATTTCTTATGCATTATAATTAATTAAAATAATATATTTTGGGAACATATATTTGGTTCTAGAATCCAATGAATATTTTTAGAAAATGTTCCCAAAACTCACGCTGCACTACAATATGGCGGTAATGTAGAAAAGAAAAGGAAACATTATAATCCAATAACCCATCAACAAAAAGGACACCAAAATTTTCTTCACAGCAAATGATCGTAAAATTGTATTCAACTTTGTCTTTTTCAGATTAGTTCTTTTAATAATAATTGTTGACCATAATAAGACCAGCTCTACTGGGCACTAAACTAATCTAATCTAAAAAAGTTCTTTTCCTCCTCCTTATCCGGGAGGGTACGTTCAAATATGTAATGAATTATTTTTGCCGTAAACTGTTTACTTACTATTAAACCGTGTAATTTAACTTTTTCATCAACTTATATCTAAGTAATCATTAGTGTGTCAAATATTGAATTTAACACTATCATCTAAATCTCTGAAACTCATACTTACCCGATTTGAGCCCAATTGACTTTTTTTTATTAACAAATTAAATATTAATCGCAGCAGGTACCAACCTCCTTTATTCCTAAAGTAATTTAGTTATGACATAGCTACACATTTGGTGACAACGAATATACAACCATCCTGGAATTATATTTTTTCTTCCAAAAAAATCATAATTCCTCGACCTGGGATATATGTAAGGAACAACTATCTAAATCTCTAACACCCAAACTTGACTATTTGAATATAATTGATTTATTTTCATAAATATTAAGAATTTCAAATAAACTTATCATCTACAGTTTTGGCTATCAGTTGTTGGAAACTGGATAATTAATAGACAAGACATTAGAAATTTAAATTTTTTTGTACACACTTTACATTTAAAATGATTGATTACGTCAAACATGGGCATCAAGTACGTTATTGTGTTTTTTGGAGAACACAAAAATTATTTAATTGCCCTTTTCACTTTTATATGCAAAGCAAAAAACAATATAGGAACACTGTATGAACATTAACAAGAGTGTACTTTATTACGATGACTGATTGCTTCATGGGCGGCCACTATAGGCATATTGCTTTGCTTGTGACTGAAATTAATGTATTGCATTTTTATTTTTACATATTGATTTTGACTGTACATAAATTACTGTACAAATAATCTTCGTACAATTGAAGGTTTAAGAAATAAAATACGTTAATAAATAGAATAAAATAAAAATTAGATATAAGCTAAATACTAGCTGTAATTGATTTAATTTTACAAATTTATCACAAATAAGTGGTTTGATCGGTTTTTGTAAAAGTGAAAAGAAAATATACTTAACTAATTTTTACATAGTTGATTGAGACTACTGTTGCTTGATGGTGATAAAAATCTGTGTGATTTCAGCTAGAATGTGGATTTTCCATGATTCAATTTAACGGAGATATTTATAAAAGTAATGATGTTTTATCATTACCTTTATAAACATCTCCGTTAAATTTAAAGTAACTAAGATTTAAACATGGATAGCAGATTTATAAATAGGGCTGTCAAAAATGTTCTGTGTGACAGTGGCGTACGCGAAATCAACTAATACGAGAAACAATAAACTGTTACAATTTATAACAATATATGTAAAATTTACCCTCTTAACTAGCTTCATGAACTAGTTTGCTTATCACAAACTGAAGAAGATGTGTAGCCATTTTGCAGCATCAGATATGTTTCTATGGTTGTCTCCATGAGTGATGTTCGCTTTGGTGAAAATATATTCTTATATTTTGAAAATGACCGTTCGACATCTACTGATGTAATACACGCATAAGTAAAATGGTCTTTGAACGCACTTAACGGATCTGGGGCTGCACCATCACATATTTGTCTTAATTTGATAAAACCAGGGTCTTTATTTAACACACTTGCGAACTTTTCTTTAACGCGCTCATTTGTTGTGTCACCTATAGCGTGTAGCAGTATATTTACTTCGTCCACTATTTGCAGTGTCTCCGCTAACGACAACGCACTGTTTTCTAATTTTTTTATGCTTTCATGTAATGGTTTATAGTTCTTCGCAATATTTTTAAAGCTGTTTCAACGGAAATATCTTCGAATTTTGTCTGGCTTTCCTTAATACCTGCAGACTCATCTGGATTGAATTGTAGTATCACAGCTTTCATTTGTTGGAAATATTCAGTATAATAAAAAGCTGCCTGCAACCATGTTCCCTAACGTGTAAGAATTGGCTGTGGTGGTTCAGGAATACCGGGACACTTGCTATGAAACGCACGGAGACGTTTAGGAAATTTAAGAAACACCTTTTTTGTACTTGCTATTAATGCATCCACCTCTGGAAAACCTTTTCGAATAGTTTCTGCGACAAGATGTAAAGCATGCACTTTACACGTAACATATATAAACGTACAACCTTGTTCTTGCAAAGAACGGCCTACCAAACGCATTGTCACGGCGCCATCAGTCACAAACATCAACACTTGACTTTTTGACAGTTCATATTTTTCTAACGTCTCCAGCACCACCCTAGTAATTGTTTCGCTAATACAGTGACTTAGTCTTTTGCTAGCTAGTAACAGTGGAACTGTCGGTTTAAGTGGGTCCAGTACTCGTACCATAATATTTAAAATAGATTTTTTTTACAATCTGTTGTCTCATCAACAGATAACCACAGCCGTGTATTTTTTAATTCACATTTCATCTTATTTACCATGTCTACGTGTACAGTAGGTAGATAGTTACATAACTTTGTGCGTCATGGTAACTTCACCTGGGCATTGTATTTATTCCAGAACTCTCGAAATGGTTGTTTATTGAGTATGTGCAGCGGAACATCACAGGCAATCAGCATTAATAGTAAATCAAACATAAACTGTGGTGTCGAAGGCACGCCATTTTTTTTATTTCTATGGTGCACACTATTTACGTGAAGTCCACAATCACGCTTATCCCAGCACATCAAATCTTTTTCGCACATTTTACAAATTATTTGAGCATCATCATAGAATAAATCCGGGAATTCATCTATGAATTTATTCACTTTGTCAGCAAATGGCTGTTTTCTACCCCTGCGTACATCTGCCATGCTTTATTATTAAATTAATATCAACAATACAGTACAACAAATAAAATAAAAACACAAAAACAATATGCAATACGCCCATGTGACTTAACGTGTACACAACTCGAAAGCTAATAATAGACTGGACTGGAGAAAGAGTTTCGCGGTCAAGGTGAATTCCGACGACAGTAACTACATCTGTACTCTACGACCATGATACACAGAAACGATTTGCAGCTTTTTTTATATATTCGAGAAGTGCACCTCAAAATCAAAAAATGCCTAATATTAAATATCCTGGAAAACTTTCCATGTAAAGCCACCTAACTCTTGGACTATGTGGACGTGTACTTTAGTTATTCGCATGTTCTAATATTTAAGGTACAGTTCGTAACATAATCGTTTTAATTGATTTAATAATCATTTGAATGCATTTAACCTCCACAATCATTACAATTAGTGAATACGGCATTTACCTAATTGGACAAATAATGAACTAGTTGTGTAATGATGGAAGGGCCCTCGTTAAGGGCAAATTCAGGCCAAAATAGCTAAAGGGAATTAATGTTAGAGGATTACTAGCATTTATCACCTGTCTGCTCTGTGTGATAAGTAGGCTGCTGTTCACATTGTCTCCAGTCAACAGGAATTAATTTTCGTTTTATGAGTGACACGAAATCATAATTTACTTTTAGATTTTGTATCCTCAAGTTTACATAGAATATTTACAAAATGTGTGTACCCAGTTGGTATGTATTACTATAAACATTCATTATACTCAGAAAAGAGTGTATTAACAAGATATATAGAAAATGTTTATTCCAATTTGCCAAAACGGGTAAAACAAGTCAAATATAGTGCAAAATTAAATAATTACTTATAAACAGACAAATAGTGAATAGATAAATAACGATTGAAAACGATTGAAATAATCACCATTTAAGACTGAGAGTGGGGGAGATGAAGATGAGAAGTAGTGGTGTGGGTGGAGAGAGGGGAAGTGGGAGGAAGGAGGAAGAAGGAGAATGATGGAGCATAAACAAAACATGCAAAACGCACAAATGACAGTCTTATTTAGAGCAAGAAAACGGGTTCACTGTTGGTAATTTAAAATTTTAAAAATATACCTTGTGTTCCAAATTCGATACTCACCATTGGGATCTCGAAAACCATAAGAGCTACAAACCATTGTAGCTTTTTAACCTACCGGTTAAAAGGGGTAAGTTATAGCAAATTTTATGCTGATTCCGAATTGTTAAAATATCACGGATAACTGGGACCGTTTATAAGGAATTTTGTGATTTCTTTACAATCGTCTTTCAAAATTCAAATTTCCCTCAGCATGTGATACATCATTAGAAAACTGTTTTTGAGCGCAGTCAGAAAAATCCAATATGGCTTGGAATTGCAAATGATATATTTCGAAATTATTTATCAAACAGAAAGTAAATTACCTACATTGGGAATTATAAAAATGAGGAGCTAATCATTAAAATGGGAATACACCAAGGATCAGTTTTAGAACCCATGATTTATGTTCAAAATATTGAACATGTAAAATCATTATCATATTATTAAGTTTTGGCAAATGATACAGGGTGTCCCAACCAAAAGTAGACACCCTGAATAACTTTGGAGATACAATTTTTTTTGAAAAATTGGTGAAACACGTCGACCTTGTTTCCAAGGGAAACATATTTTAATGTAATACTTGTATACCTACCATCATCCCTCTACCCTACACGGCCACCCCCTCAAAAAATTCAAATGGCAAAGGGGGTCGAGTGATACATCTTTCGAAAGGTCTTTCAATTCTCTACATAACTGTGTATTTTTTTTTAACTTTTATCGATTCGTTCCCCAGAAATAATTGTTTCATTATTTTAGGTTCGGGAAATAAAAATAAAAGAAGCAGTTTAAATTATCGTATCTATTGTTCAAAATTACCCCTACCGACTTCCATACAGTAGTATAATCTGTCTTGAAATTCTGTACGAACATTTCTGAACACATCTGGAGTCAATAAACAGCATTCTCGAACAATTCTTTCACGTAACTCCTCCAGAGATGCGGGTTTTGTTGCAAATACCTTCGATTTCAAAAGTCCCCACAGAAAGAAATCCAAGGGAGTTAAATCGGGTGACCTAGCGGGCCACTCCACAGGACCTCTTCTTCCAATCCATCGCTCAGGAAACCGATTATCCAAAACTTGACGGACTGCTATAGCAAAATGTGGTGGTGCCCCATCCTGTTGAAAAAACAGTTCGCCCTCTAAAAGATTATCGTCTTCTTCGAGGATTTGGGTAATCATTGGGTCGATGTTATTTTCTAACACATCGAGGTACTTTTCGCCATTTAAATTGTTAGGAATAAAGAACGGCCCGACAATATGATTCCCTAAGATGCCAGCCCAAACATTTACCTTCTGAGGCCTTTGGGTATGAGTTTCCATGAACAAATGAGGATTGCTTTCACTTCAATACCTACAATTGTGCCTGTATACCTCCCCATTTAACTAAAATGTCGATTTATCAGAAAAACACGTATTGTACAGTAGATTGGCATTACCGTTTAATTGTTCACTAAAAATCACACAGAATTCAAGCCGACGATCGGGATCATCTTCGTTTAATTCGTATACCCATTTAAATTTATATGGATGAAATTTGTGGGCCTTTACAATTCGATGAACACTGCTTCGTGATACACTGGAAGCCCAGAACTGCCACTTCGACTGCTTCATTCCTAATCGGTCGCTGAGGTTCATGGTTTTTTCAAAAAAATTTTATCCGAAATTATTCAGGGTGCCTACTTTTGGTTGGGACACCCTGTATAAAGGAAAGATTACTAATGATTTACAAAAATGATTAAAGACCATTTAGATATATTTAATAATTAGTTTTTAACAAACTAATTGACACTTAATTGTAAAAAAACGAAATTCATCATATTTTTAAAAAAAAAATAAGTAAATCCAAACATTAATATACAAATTAATAACGAATTTATAAAACAATTTAAATTGCATAAATACCCAGGCCTTAGTATTAATGATAAACTAAACTGGAGCAATTATGTGGCGAAAATTAGTAAAACATTATTTTCTCTAATTGGAGCGATATATCGAATTGGATTTATAAATAAAAATAAATTGTAATTTGATATACAATGCGCATATTCAACCTCATATTACTTACATGTTAACAGCTTGGTTCCAACCATTTCAAAATCAATATTCAAGATTTGCTGAATAAAGCATTAAAAACCATTTTCAAAATTCCATGGCTAACAAGAAATATAGATATTTATAAATCTGCAAACAAATTTAATATAACAAAATTGATTATAATTGAAAAAACAAAATTAGCACGTAAGGTAATTAAAGACAATCAAAAAAATAATATTATTATAAAAAAAATAGTCAAATTCATGATCATCATTCAAGAAATTTATTCAATACGATCAAACTATAGTAAAGATACTTTCATAATCAGCTGTATTATACAGGGTGGGCAATAGTGCGTCCGACTTTGATATCGCCAGTTCTATGATAGCTAAAAACTTGCTTTAAAAATATGAGTAAACTAGACAAAACAGTCTATAATAATTATAGAAAATTTTTTTTTTTAAATTCTCCATTATTCGTTTAATACTGTTCGGAGACGGTTTTTGTTTCTCTGAATATTTCACATGTTTTTGATAAAACTTTGTTACATTCTCCATAAATTATAAACAAATTTAAATAATCTTTGTGCGTATAATTTAAGCACCTCGGCATGATAATTAATACTTGTCAAATGGTAAATGAGAGTTACATACATTTGTTTAGCACCCAACGCCGTCGTAGCCAACTAAAAGTAATTGAACTTAAAATACATAGCAAAATCCCCATATATTGAATTGGCAATATTTCGAAAACTAAAAATTTTCGGAATAGACATCCATACACAAACTTACCCTTATTTTTAATGGTAAATAAGATAAGATTATAAAAATTGGGGTGCCCATTTGAAAAGATAGATTTTTGACAGTTTTCTCAATTTCATTTTCATTCTTATTTTTTGAACACTCTGTATTAATACTTATCAAAATATTATAAAAACTCTATTAAAGTAGGTCTTTTCCAACAAAGAATCTAACCCAAATTAAATAATAAAGGCTTCCTTATAGAAAAAAATTGATAATTCTTTTAGTGCCTGCAAACGTCATTTTTGAGATAAGAATTGAAATATGTCAAAAACGGAGAGACTTAGTTATAGGACATGATACACAAAATCGGCCTAGAATTTTGCGTACAATCCAAAAAATGTAATAATATATAGGGTGTCCCATTTAAAATAAGCAAGTTGACATCTACTTCCAAAAGGGATTTTTAAATTTACAACTTTGTGAACAGAATTTTCTCCATTTTTTCAAATGGATACAGGGTGTATATTTTTGGACGATGTGATGTAGAATTGAAAAACGAACATTTTTGCACTTACATTTCTATGGCTATTTGTGACCATTTTCAATTTATTGAACAATAACTGCAAAATCATATTTTTTTTTCAAATAATTGAAGAGAAGGTAATAAGCGTGTTACATGATGCCCATAAAAACGTCACACCAACAACAATCCAAAATTTGAAGGAAAGGATAATAAATGCTTGTAGAAGTATCACTCCAGCAATTTTATGAACAGTAGAAATCTCATTCCAAAATCAAAATAGGCAACATGTGGAGCACTTTTTATAATATCTTCTCCTGAATTACAAAAAAAAATATTTTTAATTTTTATTGCTGAATTTTGCAGTTATTGCTCAATAAATCGAAAATTGTTACAAATAGCCATAGCGATGTACGTACAAAATATGTTCGTTTTTTCATTCCAAATCATATCGTCTAAAAATATACAGAGTGTTCCATTTGAAAAAATTGAGAAAATTCAGTTCAAATGGTTGTAAATTTAAAAATTATTTTTGTCCACTCTGTATACTTTTAGGAAGTGAAAGTGGCTGAGTGTCATTACACAGATATTTCATAACAGGTGCTAACATATTTTTTCTTAAAATCAATAATTGTGACTGTGGTGATTTTTTTTAATATATTCGTGTAAATGGCTTTTTCAACAAAAAAAAATCATTACATCCAAGCGGTTGGGAGAGAGTCAATAATAATGTAGGAGTGGAAGGAGGCCACAAAGAGGTTTAAAACATTGTTCTGATATACATGGCATTCCGTTTAAAAAAATATTAGTTGACCCTGTAGAATCGTCTTGGCTATCCCTGTATATTCTAAAATAATTTCCGGTTATAGATTTTTTTTGTCTAGTTTATTTATGTTTTTAAATCAAGTTTCTAGCTATAATAGAACTTGACATGTTGAAGTCGGACGCACTATTTCCTTACCTTGTAGAATACCAAGAACTACCGTTAGAAATAAGGATAAGGAAGAATATTTAAAAAAATTATTTCAGAGTTAAAAAGTAGTATTCAAGATTAATTAAAATTACATACTGATATTTTTTTATGTTAATGATAATATGTTTGTCATATATTATTTAGGAATATAAATTTATTTTACAATTATTGTAAATATATTTGTATAAAGTTTCTCTAAACCAGGCAACTGTCTGAAATTAAAGTAAAATAAAATTGTTTATTTGAAATTTAAAAAAAGAACATAGACTAGACTATGCAAAATGAATAAATTTAAATCGACTTAACGATTTTACATAATATTACAAACTGATTTTTAAAAGATGGTCTTTAAATATTCATACCTTGTACGAATTTTAAACATATCGTTGATATTTTATTAAACTTTAAACACAAAACTCTTAAAATTGAATCCATATCTTATTCCAGCATCGATTTGTATACAATGAGGACTGCTAATTTGAAATTTAGGATTTACAATATATTTTCAGAAAATATACATCATCAAGATTATTTAGATATACTTAATGAATATGAGGGAACAAAAAAAACTCATACATAGATCACATATTTTTAAAAATAAATGGCGATAAAAATAATGACAACCAAATGTCGGCCATTATTAAAACAAATATCACAGATCACTACAGCATAATTTTAGGTTTATTCATATCTATTACAAAAATAGAAATAGAAACATGTAACCAATATAAAATAATTGATACTCCTAAACTAATACATCTTATTAAAAAATGAAAATTGGATTAATGTATATAATTGTGAAGACTGCGACATCAGTGCTGAAAACTTTTTAAATATATTAAAAAAATTACATCAAACAAGCAACAATAATAAAATCATATTCTTGTAGAAACAAAAAAAGAAAGCCCTGGATGACTAAAGGCATTGTTACGTCAATATGCAAAAGAGATAAACTATCTGAGCAACACTTAAAAAACCCCAGGATATTGAAATAAGAAGGCAGTATTATCTATAGAAATAAAATTACCGTTCTTGTAAAAAAAGCAAAAAGTGAATATATAAAATATCTTATCTATAATGCTGGAAAAGTAGATAGTAAGAATCTGTGGGAGGGAGTAAAGACACTTACAAACAATTTAACAAAAAGTAACTCAGAAATAAAATATATTTTAAAAAATGGTACAAAAATTTCTGGAAAATATGAAATAGCTAAACAATTTAATAATTATTATATAAATGTAGGAAAAAATTTAGCTCAAAAAATTGATTACTATCCTCCAATAGCGAGTAGAATTGAATTCGATGTATCTCAGGGAGCAGTTCTGCGACCCGTACTATTTATAATATACATGAACGGTATACTTACTCAGAATTCTCCAGGACAAATAATATCCTTCGCAGATGATATGGCAATTTTTTACCAAAATGAAACTTGGGAAATGTTGAAATCTGCAGTTGAAAAGGACCTGAAACAAATCAAAAAATACTTTGACAGTAAAATACTAACTATTAATTACAAAAAAACTTACTATATACCTACAACATCATTAGCTTGCAATTTTCCTAATTTTGATACGATAAAAATTCTAGGAGGGAACAAAGTAATAGAAATAGCATCTGCTGAGGAGGTTAAATATTTAGGAAATTTTATTGTTCAACATTAAAGATGGCAATATCAAATCCAGGCTACAATTCAAAAATTACGTGGGTTAATTTATAAATTTCGGCAGATGAAATAAATACTTAATATTCAAGAACTTAGAACACTTTATATAAAATTAATTTTAAAATATGGTATAAAGGTTGGGGAGGAGTAGGGGCCACTTTTCTAAAACCGTCAGAAAGCGTACAAAAAAGAATTTTAAAAACTATGTATGAGAAATACATACGGTTTCCGACAGAAGCTTTGTTCTAGTGTTCTGGGGTATTTAAAATTAGACAACTGTATTAATACAGGTGCCTAAGTCACCAGTATAAATTCAGGAATAGTTTTGCATATGCCTCTCGTAATTATATTACTAGATCTAGGGATATGGGACAACTGAAAAGTGATAGAATGATCAACGCCATAGGGCAAAGAAGAAGAGTGTCAAGGATCACACAAATATTCATACATTTAAAAATTCAGTAAAACCATGGATAAAAGGAGAAAGTGAAAATCTTTTTAAAGAAATATAATTAAAAAAATATATATTTGTCTCCTTTCTGAATTATGAAATTTATAATTACTTGTAATATTTTTGCTTGAATAGTTTCAAATTTTTATTTATTTATTTAATTTTTCTCTGAAATTTTCAATTTAGATATTTATTTTTTTTAATAAAAATATAAATGTATTTTTTATATGTATGTATGAGTGTATGTGTATATGTGTATATATGTGTATGAAGGTATATATGTGTATGTATATATGTGTATGTATATATATATATATATATATATATATATATATATATATATACAGGGTGAGTCTTAAGTGCGTAGTTATATTTGAACCACGGATTCTTGACATCTGTAGAAACCCACTGACACATTTTTTTCTCTTAATTCCCACGTAAAATTGAGTTATCGACTTTCAAAAAAAATAAGATGAAATTGTTTTGGAACTACTGATTACTAGAAACATTCCTCATTTTATCTGAAATAGTGCATTGACGTTTAGCAGTGTTGCCGCATTTCATATACAATTTAAATAATTACCTACTTATGCGATTAAGTGCTCCATTTGAAATAATTTTTAAACATTTTAAAATACCTTTTAATATAAGAAATGTACAAGTTGCCTTTTTCTTGCATCAATTAAACTTTCAAGTGTTTCGTAAACTAAAACCAAATTTTCCGATAAACAGTAAACACAAAATGCTACTGACAATTTTAATTTCGTTTTTTTCAAAGTTTATAAAAGAATTATTATTTTTTTAACAAGTAGTAGTTACTTACCATGCGATTATAATAATTTGAAGTAATCCTGTAATTTATTAATAAATAAATCGTTTTCTAAGTCATATGTTCGGCTGGTTCATTGACCTGATATGTAGGTCAATGGGCGAGTTACACTAACCTATCTTTTAGGTACATTACCAACCAATTTATGATTCAAATTACAGACATCAAGCATATTCCTATAAATTAAGATGGAAAATCTAGTTCAAATCAGTAACTAAAAGTCACTAAATAAAAACAACTACGTAACTTTATTTGTAAACAAAATCCAAGCTTTGACGAGAACTATTCTAATAACAAAAAGCACTTTTAGGTAGTTAAAATATCGCAAAACTGAAATAAAAACAAGCACAAAGAGAACAACACGCACTTAAATCGAAACTAAACTTATTCTCGATTTACCAAACACTCAATGTCAATGACGCTAAAGACGTTTACGTAAATTCACTGAACGATTTCCAATTATTATTTTCTCTATTGCTATAAGAATAACAAAGACAGCGAGAGTGAGTTGGCCTCTCCAGGTATATTTTCGTAAACCGCCATGACCGACAAAGAAACAATAATTTGCTTGTTTACATATCAACATAGATTTATGAAAGGGGAGATAGAACATAATTCACGGCGCACGCTGCCAATTCTCCCACTGCTGGCACCCACCAATCACAGGCAGTGTGTCGGTATCTTCGACAGTTCGATCGCATCCATATTGTATTTCGATGTTCGTTGTGGAAGTGAGGTTTTGATTCAGTGACTATTTTTGTGACTATATAGCGTGAAAAATGCCCAGGTGCGTTATAAAAAGTTGTGTTTACCACAAAACTGCAAACTGTGTGAGGGATAAATCATCTATTCATTTATTTCGGTAAGTTACATAATAAACATGTTTGTTTTGGAGGCCATATTCGATTGTTTAAGGAGACACAGAGCCGTATTTCCCATTTCCATGAGATTTGCAAAGATAATTATTAATTATTGCAATAATGTGGATTAATCAAAGGGGATGAATATATTTAATGTTGGCAGTAGCACGTTTTATACGATTTTACATAATAGGTACTTTAAGATAGTATTATTTTTAGTGTTCCAAAGGATACTGAGAGAAGAGAGGCTTGGAGAGTATCTTTAAATTTGGAAAAAGAAGATATGTTTGTGAATTCCAATGTATGCCACTTACATTTTACCCAGGAGTCTTATGATTTTGAGAAGTCACCTTTTTTCACTCCATTTAAAACACCTATTTTTGACATTACGGTAAGTAGATTCGAAAGAAATATATATTAGTTTATTCAGATCACTAAAATAACTATTATTAAAAATACAGTACCTACCTACTTAAATTATTAAACAAAAAAGTTAATAGTGTCCAAAAAATTACCTTTTCCGAAGTTCTCAAATATTTACTTACATAAAATTTTATAAAAATTAGAAACGTATTTAAAATTTTGTGCCTAAATTATTTTTACAATAATGTATTTATTCATAACTTTTGTTTATTTACTGTTTCCATATGAGCAGAAAAATTATTTTATAAATACCTATTAAATTTATTCGAGAATATAATTAAAAAATTGCTGTGTATTATTTAGGTATACTATTATTTTCAAATATATTTTTTCGAGGATTTATTTTTGTGATTTTCTTACAGAAAAACAAATCAATATAGAAAATGTAAAATTTTCCAAGGGCCTTTAATTTTTTTTAAATTCAGGTGAATGATGTTCAATAAAGCAGAAGGATAGTTCAATTAGAAATTTTACATTCGCAATATTCATTTATTTTTTTCTGATTGCAAATTATGAAAATTGAGAAAAATCCATAAAACTTAATATTTTTCGATAACTCCTAAAATGAAGTCCACAGGGGGGCTCGACAGGGGTAGTGTCAATATATGAAGAAAAAACCCCGTAGATAAAATATCAAAAGGATTTAAACAATATAAACAATAACACATAGGTATAATACATCTTATTTTTTATAGGATACTAGTAAAAGGTTGACCGAAACTACAGCTGTTTCATCTCAACCATCGATGAGTGCTGCTATATCTTTGTTAAATGAACCACGGCCATCAACAAGTACTGGATTTTATCAGGACATAGAAAGGACAGAATTGCCACAAAGGTCATTTACTTGTTTGGGTTTTGTGGAAAATAAAACACCCCCAAGTTCTCCTATTCGAGGGCATTCTAAAGTAAGTTAACTAAGTAAAATTTATTATTGATTACTATTACTAAGTATTTTAACTTATTGAAAAATAAAGTATACTTATTTAAAAAACATTAAATAAGTTGTTCAAATTGTTCAGTCAGCATTGCCAGGGCGTTTATTATTTAATATTGGCATTCAGTAAGTAATAGAAGTATGTTAAATTAAAAAAAAAAATAAACCTTACGTAAAGTAAGTCTTCATTCAATCTATAATCAAAAATCAATAATAGTGCCAATATTGTTTATTAATTATGTAAATTTTTTAAGGTTGAAACACCCCGAAAACGAAAACTGAAGTCTCAGTTGACTAAAGCTCGTAAAAAATTAAGAGGCTTAGAACAAGTCTTCGCCATTTTAAGAAAAGAGTTGCTAGGCTTGCTGAGGTGATTAAATCACTCAGTGGCAAAGTCACCGATGAAACATTAGAAACTTTGTGTAAGATACCACCTAATGAAGAATTTTTTGCAGACAGATGTACCATAAACATAAGTATGGCGAACAGCTTAAAGCCTTTTTATTAACTCTTCATTATTATTCTGTTGAGGCATACAATTTTGTTCGTAATACTTTTAATTCGGCTCTTCCTCACCCAGACTATATTGAGGTGGTACAAAAATATAAATGGCGAGGCCGGATTTACAGCAGAAGTTTTCGACCTATTAAAAATCAAAGGACAGAATACAGATTATAAACTTATTTGCAGCTTAACTGTAGACGTAATGACAATTCGTCAGCATGTGGAGTGGTATGGAACGAAGTATTACGGATTTGTAGATTTTGGAGTAGAAACTGAAACTGACTGTCATCCTGTAGCCAAGGATGCACTCGTGTTCATGCTAGTTTGCATTAATGAGTCATGGAAGCTTCTTCTTGGATATTTTTTAATAGATAGTTTAACCGGTCAACAAAAAAAAATTTAGTGCTACAGTGTCTAAAGTTAGTCAATGAAACGGGGCTACTGTTGGTTTCGATATGTTTTGATGGAGCTACGAACAATGTTATGTTGGCCAAACAGGGTGTAATTTTGATCCCAAAAATATACAATCTACATTTGTTGATCCCAGTTGTGGCAGAAGAATTGCAGTCTTTTTTTACCCCTGTCATATGATTAAATTGTTAAGAAATTTGTTAGGAGATAAAAAAAATATTATTGATGATAACGGTGATATTATTCAGTGGGAATATTTAGTAAAATTAATGAAATTGCAAGATGAAGAGGGTGTTCATTTAGCTAATAAATTGAGAAAATAACATATATTCTTTAAAAACAAAAAAATGAAAGTTAAATTAGCCACCAACTATTTAATACTTCTGTAGCACATGCTTTGGAGTTTTTAAACGAAACTTTAAAATTAGAGCAGTTTAAAGATTGTGAAGCTACAGTAAAATTTATTAGATGTATCAATAACTTATTTGACATCTTGAATTCCAGAAATATGTATCGGTATGGTTACAAACAGCCTGTTAACAAACAATATTTTGAGGGTTTTAATAAATTTTTGTCAGAAACAGCAGACTATTTAAAATCTTTGGAATCAGCGATTGGCAAACCTGTTTGAGAGAGTGTAAGAAAAATGGGGGTAATAGGATTGTTGTTTTGTATCGAAAGTATAACATTTCTCTATAACAATATTATTGAAGAAAATCAATTATTGTTGTATATTCCTACTTACAAAATTAGCCAGGATCATGTTAAAACTTATTTAAAAACCTAAATAAACTTTGTTTTTTTAATTATATTGATACATAGGTTTATAGAGTACTATCTATTATTTAAAATACACAATGCATAGGTTAGCTAATATAAAAATTGTTTTTTTTTTCAATAAAATCACTTTATTTTCAATACTAATTTTTTTATTTGAATTATATTTTAGAAGCCAAAATAAAAAATGTATATGGTTTTAATAAAAATATTTAAATAGTCTGGATGTTCTTTATTGTGTTATTTAAAGAAATATACCCAAAAAGAACTACAAAAAAAAGCATCTTATATTTGAGACACAAAAGATTACATCTAGTTAAATAAAAAAATAAATATAAAGCTAAAACTTTCTTAAATACCTTATTTTTTAGTTCTTGCAAAGAAATTAGGAGTCAAAATGTTTTGTTTCTTGTTGTACCTCTACAATATAATTATATTAATATATTATGTTGTATACATAAAACCGTTTTATGGCATTGTAATGACAAAAAAATACCCAGAAGAATACTATAAATTAAAATAATGCTGAAAACTAAAACTAAACTGTTACTGATGCTAACCTCTAAATTGTATCAGTTGTAATTGTAGTTCGTGTTTACAAGTGCAGTGATAATTCAGTGGCGGCTGGTGGATTTAGGCTAAACCATATCTCAATATTGGAGCATGGAATCCAAACATTATTTTAAGGCACGGCTACCAGTACTGAATGAAAAAGTTTTGAAAAAAAAAATTAAATAAAAATTGAGAAAAGGTTACAAAAATACTCTGCCGATCCAGATAACTTCTAGACCATTAGTAAAATATTTGCAAACTATTTTTTTTCCTAATCAGAAGGAAAATTTATCACTCCGGTTTTTTGGTTTTTTGAAAATTGTGATTTTTTGTAAAGTTATGACATTTTAAAATTTAAATTCTTCATTGTGTAAATTTCAGATTGTCATAACTTTACAAAAAATCAAAATTTTCGAAAACAAAAAAAAAACGGGGTGATAAATTTTCCTTCTGATTACGAAAAAAATAGTTTCCAAATATTTTACTAATGGTCTAGAAATAATCTGGATCGGCAGCGCATTTTTGTAACTTTTTTTTTATTTTTTTTTCAATTTTTTTTTGCAAAACTTCTTCGTTCAGTAACTGGTAGTCGTGCCTTAAAATATTACTTGGGTTCCATGCTCCAATACTGAGATATGATATAACCTAAATCCACCAACCGCCACTGTAACAATTAATGTTTCATCTGTGGGAAGATTGCAACGAGTAAAGTTGTGACATTGTAAGTGATATTTTTATTAGTGATTAGTGTTATTCTCGGAAACTGTAATATTATTTAATAGTTATTAGTGTGTGTTTTAGTCCTGTTTTTAATTATCGATTATTATTAGTGATTTATTTTTGCTGTGTACCAGGGTATGTGGATTATTTATAGAAGAGATTATTTTATTTCAATTAGGTACGTGCAGAATGCCAATTTTTTATTATCTATTTCAGTAAGTATTAGAATTTTTTTATAGTTTAATTTATTTATTAAGGAGTTTAAGTTTTTGTTTTCAGAATTTATTGTTAATTTTACTAACATAGCCTCACCCAAACTAACACCCCAACCACTTCCTGGCAGGTAAAGCTCATACCTCCACGTGGTACTTACAACAATAATAATTTCTTATTTAAAATTTTTTTTGTTGGCTAAACTGGGCAAAAAATAATTCTATTGTGGATGGATTATAGCAATTAATAATTTAAGTGAGTAATCATAATTCATTATTGCAAAAGTATTAAATGATCTTAATACGGTCCTGTCCCACCAGACTTGGACGTTTGATTGATTCATGGAACCAATCAGTTTCTCTCAAAAGTGAGACAGACAACTTATAACCTCGCATTATACGAATTGTCAGCAAGGAACTTGTTAGACGACAGAGAATATACTCGCCTAGCAAGCGGGTTCGAATCACAAACTTATTTTTTTTTTTTTAAATAAGTATTTTTTAGTTCGTTAGTAAGATTTATATGAAGATTACATTTTTTCCTTGCCCTTTATTATAGTTTGTTTATTTTTACTACATTTTTTCCTTGCCCTTTATTATAGTTTGTTTTATTTTCACGGACATCGTCGGGTATGTAGTCCTAAGTCTGCGTTATTTCAATACTCGCAACTGATGTTTCTGTGCCATCCACGTGTTAAGTAAACCAATCTACCTTTCCGTTCTTTAAAGTATATGCTTCTTTATAAAATGATTATATTCAATTTTGTTTCATGTTTAGTAAAGTGAAACCAAATTACCAGATGTGTACTAATTTAAAATAGATTTGTGCGGAACGCTGACAGTGGCAACACTGCCTTGAGTTACGTAATTTCTATGAACGGTGTTTACACAGATATCCAGTGACCATCAAAATGTCGGTTGCCGGAGGACGAAAAAATTATCAGAAATTCAAAATTTTTTTTTGTTTAAAAAAATTTTTTAACAGTGCCAATCAATTGTACTCGACGAAATATATTGAGGGTTAAAATATAACTACGCATTTAAAACTCACCCTGTATATATATATATATATATATATATTTTTTTTTGTATAATAGAATTAATATTAAATTACTGATATAAAAGTATATATAATGAGATTGTTGTGTGCACGCACTATTTCTTTTTGCATATATTTAGTGCTAATGCAATAATGTTTTTATCAAAAATGTCTGCATTTTTTGTTATTTATATTCGTTAGTAAATTTGTGAGACGTATATTTGTATGAACATAATATATCTGAAAAAACATATTTCATAACTTTGTATCCTCTGAATATAAATAATTTTTTTTTTTTCGGTTTCCCGATGCCGGTCAGTCCTCCCGTGGCCTCCGACGCCTCACGGGAGTCGCGCCGGCGCATCAACTACAGCCACTCCCCACATCCCGCAGGGTTAGTGACTGTAGATACCAGAATCGTGTGCCCTAAGCAGACGGAGAGAACCCAGAATGACCGCCTTCTGCATTTGACCTGCCAGCCACTCGGCTGGTTTTTGGCAAGGCCGGTATGATCTTCAGTTCCGAGAGCAGCGTAGGCTTTATCCCTCCGAGTACACCGATAATAAGGACGACCATTTTGACCGAGTAGCCTGGGTACAGCACTTGGAGCTCGTACCGGAGATCGCGATATTTGGTCCGTTTCTCCTCCTCCTTCAAGGTGATGTTTTTCTCCGCAGGTGCCGAGAATTCGATGACATACATCACCTTGAGTTGATGGTCGAGGAGGACTATGTCAGGCTTGTTGGCTTGGATTAGCCTGACAGTCGGGAACGAGTAATTCCAGTAAATCCGGCATTTCTCGTTCTCGACAACGGACTCAATATCTCCGGGGACGTAAGGCAGCACTGGTGTCTGGTCTACCCCGTACGAGTGCCTTAGATGGTAGTATAGCACTCGTAAGGCCGCGTTATGTCGGTGAATGTAGGCCGAAATCGCATATATGGGGCATGCAGAAAGTAAATGCTGAGCGATTCCGGCGCCTGATGGCAGGTCCTGTAGTTGATATCAGGAACCTCTACACGCCACACGCGGCTACGGTAGACCAAGGTGTTGATAACACCATCTTGGCAGGCCATAATGAATCCCTCGGTCTCCGACTTAAGCCCTGCTGACCTTAGAAAGGCGAAGGTCAGCCTGGTCGATAAACCCAGTGTTTCGATGTTCTTATAGAAGACACCATGCTGGGGTTTATCGACGTGCTGCCGAAACAGATTTTCCTGTTCGGCAGCTCTAGTCGGGCTTTCAGACGATTTGGCTGAAGTTCGGTGACTGACTCAACATCAGCACCTCGCCGGCCTCCTCGCCTGATGTCAAATGCGAGACCGAGTTCATCTGCGGCTCTTTTTGCTGCCTTGAACAATCCTGCTCCCACTCCTACAGTTTCGTGATGTTTTACGAACCGCAAGAGGGGATCTGAGCTCCTGAGTATGTTACATGCCATACTCAGTACTACTCTGCCATGCGTACACTCCAGGCTCAAGAGTCCTCGGCCCCACCGTTGACGTGGGAGGTACACACGAGGAACGGACGATCTAGGATGAATACTTCTGTGAATATTCATCATCTTGCAGGTATCTCTGTCTAATTGACGCAGCTCATCTACCCTCCACTTTACTACTCCGAAGGAGTAATAAATTATTATTATTATTATTATTATTTTACTTTAGTGGAAAATGTATTCAAACTTACTTCATAAACCAAAAATACAGGTTAAATAAGTTGAATACACCATAATTATGCTATATTCACTTGTTTGTGTAGTTATATAACCGCTCCTTTTCAAAAAAACTAGCATGCCATGAACAAATAAAGGGCTTGTAGTCTTGAGATCTGGAGATGTCGGCATAAAATAATTCTATTTTTCATCAAAACTTTTGAGTAAAGTGACATGCAAGACGATTAGAATATTGTTTATGATGCCAAGACTTATTTTTTCAATTATAATGACCTCTAAATAATATTTTATTTTGTGAGAAGATCGTTGGCCATCATTAGTACAACTTTCCCTATTCTACGTTTGTTGATATTATTTGAAACTTGGATCATCCGGGAAAACTTTCAGATAAATTTAGTAATTTTTGATTGATTATAAATAATAACTTTTCTAAATGTGATGTTGGTATCTTTTAAACGATTCCTCTGTATCCTCCTTTTCTATATTATGAACTTAAAATATTGCGAAACTTAATTTTCTCCCGAAGTTCTTAAGTAACTAACTGTCGAGTTTAATTTTACAATGCGATAATTATAAGGAAGAGTTTCAGCTGAAACTGAATAAATATTCTATTTTGCTATCTCTTAATTTGAAACGGGTGAAACTTTTAATTTGAATTAATCCGAATTTATGCAAGACAATTTATTTTCCATTCGAAAGTTAACAAAGTAAAGAGATCATAGCTACACGGCTAGTTTCTGTGATTTTCAGTCATTCATTCGGCGCAAATACGCAATTATTTACCGCCACGTACACAAAACTTTATTTATAATTAATGTTAAACCATAATTTGTCCGTGGATATAATTCCTAGAAAAGCTTGAAATTGGAAAGTAATTGTGTTATATTATCCATTACAGACGTTTTAAATTAGAGTAGGTGTCATCTAGTTACCAGTGTATTTTCGTGATTAATATGGTGAGAACATTTAAATAGTTTCCACCCTGCATAAGAAAATTAAGAGAAATAAAATAACTGACGAAATAATCTAAGATAGTTGCTTTGTGACAGATGTTTTAGATTGCCGTTTTATTTATTTATTTATTTTATTTATTTAAGAAAAGATGCTACCCAATAAACATTCGCAGCTGCGCGATAGGGAATTTGCCTATAATTTTAAAAATAAAAATAATACTAAAAAACATAGCGTAACATTGTAATAAAACGTGTACTTCACAAAAAAATAAGATTTCTAATTCCACAGTATGAAGGATCTAAACAGCGATAAAATTGAAGTGGCCCGAAACGAGCTACTATTGACTGTGACGTCACACCATACAATATTCGGTAGTCGTCGCACCGGGAAGCAACACAATCAGATGTTTACCAATTCCAATTCAAATTTAAAATCTTTATTCACAATTAAGTAGATTATTTACAACTTGTATGGGGTACAGAGTAAGATTTATATTAATATACATATATATATATATACAGAAAAAAGAAAACTAAAAATCAATTCATTCATAAGATACTTAAAAATAATAATACAAACAAATTAACAAAGTATGACATTCTATATAAACATATGTACAATATGGTGTTATTAGACTGTGGTTGATTTGTTAGTGACTGTTCTGATATAAATATATAATTGTGTTTTATAGTACCGCTTATTGTAGTTGTTCAGATATTTTAAAATGATTGATCAAGGTTTTTCAAAAGGCCAATCTGATAATTTGCCTAAAGTGGATATGTTTATGGTGGCATCTTTTATACAAAATAGTGAAAGTTTTCCCTTGGAGAGGTCCGCGGGGTCAAGTCAGAGAAGTATGTATTTTTTTAGCTTTTATTAATAATTTATAAACATAAAATAGTTATGACTTGATCACGGAATAAAAAGAAATAACTACAAAATGCTTAGTCGCAACTAAGCATTTTTAGCAGGCTTAGTCTTATGTTTGATAGAATTTAGGGTAATTCTTTACAACAGCGACTTCTATATTTTTCGTGTTTTTTGTACACACGCGTAAAGTGTCTATAGAAGACATTTGCTGCAAAGGAAATGTTGCGCAAATGTGTAATTACCTATCATAGGTATTTTCGTACTATGTTTTGGCGCAAAGGGAAATAAGTGATTGTGTCGTGTTATCATTCACATAATAGATAAATGTAAGATTTGAATAGAATAAATGAATGGGCAAGGGAAAGGTATTTGCAATATACTATATATACTAGAGGTAAACATTTTACTCTTCGCAGACAGTAATGTTATTGAACTTTTATATAGTTGTTGCACATTCTGTAGGATACTCTTCGCAGTTTTTGAAAAAGAATCTTGTGTTTGTCTTATAAGCTTCATTCTTACAATACCTAATGTATTGACTACATATTTAATTTTCTCTCCCGATGGTGCCGACTGTATTGGCGAAACGCGTGGCAGTATATTTTATAGTATAAACTAAGATTCATTCTTACAATACATATTGATCACATATTTAATTTTCAATTTTTTCATCTCCCGATGATGCCGACTGCGTAGGCGAAATTTGTGGTAGTATATTTTACAGCATTTTGGTGTTTATAGAAAATTACTTCAATTTTAGTAGCACATTAAAAATTGCAACCCTCTGTAGATTCATATTTTTAAATAAAATGTCATAACTTTTTTATTTACTATTTGATTATTTTCAAAAACAATGGATTTCTTCCTCTAGCTAACACTAACTTATAGCCCAAATTTCAATTCGATCGGACTTCTCTTTCTTTAGTTATCGTGCTTACAAGAAACGTGACGGACGGACAGACGGAAGGACAGATGAACAGACGGACATTTTGAAAGTTGTTCAGAATTCGATGACGAACGAAATGATTTTTTCTCTGCGAGCGATATTAACGATTTTAGAAATATCCCGATCAAATGCAATATACTCTTCGTAATCGCATTTGCGAAGAGTATAATAATAAACAGCTGTTTACTTTCGCACCAGGAAATTACCTTTACTTATTATCACTAAATTACATTCTATCTACTAATACTAATCTTATTTTTCTAACATTGTATACACATTTTTTTCTTTAATCCTACCCTAATTAAAATTCAATAATTCGGAATTCGGAATATTTTATTGCCCGCCTGCGAAAAACTAGTAGATAGACATATAGTATTTAATAATGTACTTACATTAAAATGATCTTCACACACATGTAGAGACCTACTGCTCTGTGAAATGTCTTTTCATTTCTTGTACACGCTTTAAGCCATTTTGATCGACGAATCTTATCTTCTGGCAATATTATAAATATTTTATGTGGCACAACGGTACAATGCAATATTTAAAATAAGGAGTTTTTGTTTCCATTTAAGTATACACTTAAAATTTATGACGATGCTGGTATTTTTACGGCTGAAATCAAGCGGTCGAGTGCTGGGATCTCCGTCGTCGCTTGTAAATTGTATGGTCTGATGTCACGACTACTCCCGCGGTTTTGAACCTATTTGAAACGGTTCGTTCGCGCGCGAAACTTTAATAATTTATAACAAATTTATTATTGGGAATTAAGGCGTCATATTTTGCATATCTTATTTTTTAGTATTGTAGAACATTTTTATGAAGTAAAAAAAATGTGCAAGTTTCCTATTATTGGGTGACACAAAATACAAATTAAAGTGCAAAATGTGTGCTACTACCCTAAAAACCATACTTAAATTAACAAAACAGGAAGAGACAATATTGAAAGTTTAATCGAGGTATTATACAAAATAAGATTTTTTCATCAATTATGCCAGACAGGGTAAGTAGCAAATAAAACAATAGATGGAGATTTTTTGAAGTAAAGTATCTTTTGAGAATTCTTTTAAATGTAAAATTTAACCCAAATATATCTAATTTATAAACACTATAGCAAGAGAAATTGTTTTATACGGTTCATCTTATGAGTGGAGAATTTAACAAAAAACTGTGTTACATTGTCTATCTATAAACGTTTTTCAACTACTGGATATATATGGATTACAGTTTAAAATTATGTTATTTTCGTAGGAAAAATAATGCCTGTACTCTATTGAAAGAATTATTGCCATATAAAATAGTAATGGCTAAAGAATTGTTAAAACTTTTTGTTACTCTTAATATGAATCCAAGATTAAGTATTACTTTTTTAAAAATAAGTTTATTGTGATTTTGGAAAGGTAATTTAGAGTCTGGCATTATTCCCGAGTCCCTTACAACGTTAACTGACCTTATTGAAGTATTGTTTACCCAGATAACATTTTGAGTTATAATTTTTTGGCCTATATGCCTATTAGTCGTGAAATGGTCGTAAAATTATTTTAATGACTGTAGGTCGTCTAAGGGTCATTATAAGGTTATAGCCACGACTATCGAAACTCCTTGTCGTATGAAGGTCATATGGAACGCATAAGATGACTAATTAGACGCTAATAGTGAACGATTTTGGGGCGGTCGTTACGAGGTCGTAAAAAGGTCGTTCTCATCTACAGTACAACCCTTAACATGACTTAAGGAAAATAGTTGTATGAGGGTCGTTAAAAAATAATATGACTTTATTATGACCTTGTAGAAAGACAGTTGTACAAGGTCATTAAAAACCATTATAAGACCTCAATAGGACTTTGAGACAAAATAGTGCCTAATATTGATAGGAGTTGTAAAAGAGGTTATATTGATTTTCAATACGACCTACATACGACCCACAAATGAAAATATGGCGTCCAGAAATTGATAACAGTAACAGAGGTTATATTAGGTTTGTTCCAACAGCAGGCTCGGACCAGTTTGAAACCATCAGAAATATTCACTCAGCTGCCTCATATACGCTAAACTCACTGCATTTACATTAATACTTAACTGGGCGAATATTTCTGACGGTTTCAAACTAGTCCGAGTCTGCTGTTGGACACCTATTAACATTGAAAACGACCTCCACACGACCCTTGAACAGAAATATGGCGCTCCAAAAATGGTAGTCGTAACAGAGGTTCACTAAAACCTCGGTACGATTCATGAATCATTAATAAAAATTGGCCAATATTTTGCTGTCAATATTAGTCTATGAATAAAAGTACGAGAATTAACACCTCTTATAAAGTTTGAGGATGAGTTCATCCTCACTTTTCCAAACCCCTAAGCCCAACTAACCAGGTTTAGATAAATGTAAGTAGTCAAAATTATATCCGACGATTTATAACTATTAGGTCGTGAGGCAATTTCGGCCATATTTTTTGTAGGAAATTTGGCGTTCATGTTTAACAAACGAAAATATTAAAAGTTTAAATTTAATTTGCAGGTTTATTACATGGATATCTGATTAGAAAATATATTTCTTCGATATTATCAATTATGTTCTACAAATATATGTACATTCTAACTCTTTGAAACCAATATTTAAAATACGTTTGTTTTTATGATTTCTTAAATTTTCTTTGATTTTCATTATTTGGAAGGCGAGTTATATCTTTTCGGGGTATCTTTGCCACTTTTACAGTAAAAAAAGGTTTCCAGTAATTTTGGCATTATAACATTGCTAGAAATCGACTTAAACATTTGAGATTTTCGTATAATAGCACCACGTAGGTAATTAGTTTCATAATTAATACAATTTGATTATTGACGTTTTATTTATCCCTACTGTAAACGGATGAAGACATACGTATAGGTAAAATATATACAATACATACTGATTCATTAACGTTCTTCTGTCGTATTTGAACAAAAATCAGAGCATATGTCGTATTGAAGTCATATCAAAGATTGTTACGACCTTATAACGATGTAACGGAGTTGCTCAGGCGACTAAAAAGGCACTAAACCTTTCTTATATAACTTTGTTGAGTAGTATTTTCCATCTAACCGTTCATAGGATATTTGAAAAAAACTTATTTTGTGTATCATTTTCCAATATGAGGACGAAGCTCACAACGGATCATTGAGGCCTTTTGCTCAAACTGAGCATCTCCGCTAAAAATTAGCTGTGTACGAATTTCCCCCTATTCAGGAAAAAATTATCCTGTGTTAATATTTATTCAGAACAATCACCATGAAATGAAAAAGTGGTGGTAATCGACACCTACAAATATATCCAGGAAATGGGAAAATGATTTCTATAGAGATCGAGGAAATGAAGTAACTGTAACTGTAACTTTTTACAGAAACAATGTGATAATAACTTGAGGCTATATTTTTGGCATTTCAACATAACCCTGAGTAATCAGAACTATTATTAAGTATTATTCATGCCAGCAAAATTAAGATTTTCCACAGTTAATTAAATCCATTTAAAAAATAACTTATGACTGGCTCCTCCGCCATTAACTAGAATAGTATAATTTAAGCCGAACAATAGTGCTGTTAAATTAAATTATGACCTGGAGCAAAATTGCAACACAAATGATTCTGTCTGCATTATACTGTGTGAAAGTGGCTTTTGAGCATATTGTAAATTGCTTATTTCCAGGCGTAATAAATAGACTATTGTGCGGTTACTTATTTATTACCAGGCATAAAAATATTTCAAGGCATTAGAATTAAGACAAATGCCTTTTAGGTTTATAATGGATCAGTGGAAAAATATTTCAAAGAGTACATACGTAAAATTATTTACAATAACTAGAAATGTCTTTTATTGGTTAGCAGTGGAAAGAAACAAAATAACAAATATAAAATTGACATATTTTTTTTAAAGTTTTCAATAAGAAACTAAAATGACTCGTTACGCCAAAATAAGAACATCCTAACTTAATAAAAATTTTCGATTTAGCTATGAGGAAGCCAAACGACTTAAAAATGTCCGTTTCTTTTTATTTTGTGTACCATAAGAAATAATATCAGAAAATAAAACAAGTTTAAATTCTACTTAATAGAGCGGACCAAATTTCGCTCACAATTTTCATACTTCTCTTAAACAAGTTATATTTCTCTATCTTAATATAAAGCAGGATATGCTGCATTTTGAACTAACCTGTGGAAAAAAGTGATTAAAATATACACCATATTATACTGCGTTCATTCATATGAGCACATAAAAAACTACCTACCTGGTACTGCGACGTTTGTCGACCGTCTAATCTTAAGCATACCACAAGCTTTTTGGAGTTAAGGGAATATATTGGTCATTAACAATTAGGTTTAATATTTCCATATTAATATCAATGACAATAGATAATAATAATAATAATAAGAATAATAATGCTCTATACCTTCGGAGTAGTAAAGTGAAGGGTAGATGAGCTGCGCCAATTAGACAGAGATACCCGCAAGATGATGAATATTCACAGAAGTATTCATCCTAGATCGTCCGTTCCTCGTGTGTACCTCCCACGTCAACGGGGGGGCCGAGGACTCTTGAGCCTGGAGTGTACGCATGGCAGAGTAGTACTGAGTATGGCATGTAACATACTCAGGAGCTCAGATCCCTCTTGGTGTTCGTAAAACATCACGAAACTGTAGGAGTGGGAGCAGGATTGTTCAAGGCAGCAAAAAGAGCCGCAGATGAACTCAGTCTCGCATTTGACATCAGGCGAGGAGGCCGGCGAGGTGCTGATGTTGAGTCAGTCACCGAACTTCAGCCAAATCGTCTGAAAGCTCGACTGGAGCTGCCGAACAGGAAAATCTGTTTCGGCAGCACGTCGATAAACCCCAGCATGGTGTCTTCTATAAGAACATAGAAACACTGGGTTTATCGACCAGGCTGATGCCGCCTTTCTAAGGTCAGCAGGGCTTAAGTCGGAGACCGAGGATTCATTATGGCCTGCCAAGATGGTGTTATCAACACCTTGGTCTACCGTAGCCGCGTGTGGCGTGTAGAGGTTCCTGATATCAACTGCAGGACCTGCCATCAGGCGCCGGAATCGCTCATGCATTTACTATTCGCATGCCCCATATATGTGATTTCGGCCTACATCCACCGGCATAACGCGGCGTTACGAGTGCTGTACTACCATCTAAGGCACTTGTACGGGGTAGACCAGACACCAGTGCTGCCTTACGTCCCCGGAGATATTGAGTCCGTTGTCGAGAACGAGAAATGCCGGATTTTTCTATGGAACTACTGTTCCCGACTGTCAGGCTAATTGCAAGCCAAGCCTGACATAGTTCTCCTCGACCATCAACTCAAGGTGATGTATGTCATCGAGTTCTCGGCGCCAGCGAAGAAAAACATCACCTTGAAGGAGGAGGAGAAACGGACCAAATATCGCGATCTCCGGTACGAGCTCCAAGTGCTGTACCCAGGCTACTCAGTAAAAATGGTCGTCCTTATAATCGGTGTACTCGGAGGGATAAAGCCTACGCTGCTCTCGGAAATTGAAGATCATACCGGCCTGCCAAAAACGTAGCCGAGTGGCTGGCAGGTCAAATGGCAGAAGGCGGTCATTCTGGGTTCTCCTCCGTCTGCTTAAGGCACACGATTCTGGTATCTACAGTCACTAACCCTGCGGGATGTGGGGAGTGGCTGTAGTTGATGCCCGGCGCGACTTTCCCGTGAGGCGTCGGAGGCCACGGGAGGACTGACCGGCATCGGGAAACCGAAAAAAAAAAAAAAAAAAAAAAAAAAAAAATAATGATTTATTGCCCAACAGATAAAAATCCAATTACAGGACAAACATGAACAAAACAAAAAAAAATAATAGTAATGAAGTATATCACAAAACAGCAGTAGTAAAGTTACAGGAATATTAATAGTATATTTTTAAACAATAATGAAATGACATGTAACAACTGACTAATAAACTGGAAAAATGATTGATTTAAATAGAGTTAAATTATAAATACATACTTAACAAAAAGACACAATAAAAAGTAAAAAAAGGTATCCATAATCTATATATAAAATAGTGAAAAAAATATTAGTAGTGTATTTACAAGCAATAACGAAATAACACGTAACACCTAAGTCATAAAATGGAAAATGAGTAAAGAAAGTGAATTAACTAACATTAAAAAAACAAAAACATATTAAGATACCTATTAAAGACATGATCCTTCATAATCTATGTATATAAATGTGGTAGTGACACTTAACTATTGTTACATGTTATGTTAAAAGCATTGACAATTTCAGGAAACGTACTACAATTAATATCACAGACACCTGATATTTTATTGAAATTATTGCACATAACATTTAGTGGGGATCTAAGAAGCATATTAGTCCTGGATGTTTCGCAGTAAAATGTTTGAGTTTGACGTGAGGTTATTCGAGGAACATGAAAAGAGAACATACCCAAAAGCTCTAGACTGTCTAATTTGTTGTGAAATAGGTTATATAACATTTTCAAACTATTTATTGCGCGCCGCAATTCCAAAGATGTAAAATCAAACCTCTCAAGTAGAAGGGAGTGTTGGTAGCCTTTTCTGGGTAGAAACCGTCAATCTCTAAGGATAAAAAATTTCAAAAACCTTCTCTGTACCTTTTCGATGGCGTTTTTTTATAACAGGCGTAGTGAGGGTTCCAGACTATCGAGCAGTATTCTAATTTGGATCTTACGTAGGAGTAATAAAGTGTTTTTTAAAGCACATTCATTAGAGAATGAATGGCAGTTCCTAACAATAAAACCTAACATTTTCAAGGCAGAAGATGTTACTTGCGCCACATGGTTCGAGAAAGTGAATTTCTGGTCAAATATTACCCCTAAATCCTTTTATAACTGCAGAACGTTCAAGTACCTGCGAATTTAAAGAGTAGTAAAATACAATTGGATTTGATTTCCTTGTATAAGAAACAACCTTACACTTTGATGCATTCAAATGAAAATTGTTTTGGTTACACCAATTTTCAACTATTACAAGTTGTGCTAGAACCTTTTCACAATCATCCATGCTGCTTATTTCCGCATATATCTTCATATTATCGGCAAACATTAATTTGTCACATTGTACTGCGTTCATGAGATCATTTATAAGCAACAGAAACAGCAGTGGTCCGAGATTGGAGCCTTGAGGTACACCCGAAGTTGCCGTGAATAATTCTGACTCATATGCATAATACATTACGTATTGTTTTCTATTATATAGATATGACTTCAGAAATGCTATCAAATGGCAACTAAACCCAAACATATTTAATTTGTCTAAGAGAAGCTTATGATCTATCCGATCGAACGCCTTCGAGAAATCGGTATATATCACATCTACCTGACCTTGTGCATCTAGTATTTTGAAATAAATTGAGTTATTAAGCATAAATTAGAGGCGGTGGACCGCATTTCCATGAATCCATGCTGATAGGGCGATATTAATAATTTTACAGAGGGATAGATGCGAGCATATAACGATATTTCGAAAAGTTTGGCAAAATTGCAAAGTATTGCTATGGCTCTGTAATTACTTATATCCGATGCATTTCCGGATTTGAATACAGGGCATAATCTAGTTAATTTCCAACAATCGGGAAATACGGCTGTTTTTAACGATAGATTATAGATAATGAGAAGTGGTTGAGCCAGAGCACCTGCACAATCTCGAACAAGAAAAGAAGGAATTTTATCATGGCCTGATGTCATCTTGTTCTTAAGCTTCTTAGCAGCACATATAATTTCGTCTTCGGTTAAATTGGGAATATTAAAGCATGACACATCCCTGTAGGTATTGGTAGTTACTTTATCACTAGAAGGCAGATAAACGTTACTGAAGAAATCACCAAAACCATTAGTCGTCGACAACACAATTCAATTTATATTGACACACAATCTACAAACATCCAACTGCTACCGATGGCTATGAAATAAAATAAACAATGAAAATTGATTTAACCGCTATCGGAACTTTACACTTGTGTAATTCTGCCTGCCGTCTGCACCAATCATCTGCGCGCATTTTGTTCCCTATCCTGGCTAACGCTGCAAAGCTTATGTGAACAGACTTTAGGTATATTTTTCTGTATACTAAGAACATGGACAATATTGTTTAAGATTGTTTGGTATTAAAATTTATGATAGATGTCTTGTTGCCAAATTATCTACAAGCCCAGCCTCTTTAGTTAGAAATATCCAAAACCCATATGGTATATTTTTGGACGATGTGATGTAGGATTCAAAAACGAACATTTTTTGTATGTACATTCCTATGGCTATTTGTGACGATTTTTAATTTATCGAACCATAACTGCAAAATTCAGCAATAAAAATTAAAAATGAGGTTTCTTTTTCAAACAATCCAAAATTTGAAAAAAAGGATAATAAGTGCTTTTAGAAGTGTCACTCCGGCAATTTTATGAACAATAGAAACCTCATTCCAAAGACGCATAGAAATGTGTGTCAATCAAAATGGGCAATATGTGGAACACTTTTCATAATACCTTCTTTTGAATTACAAAAAAAAGGTTTTTAATTTTTGTTGCCGAATTTTGCAGTTATTGTTCAATAAATCGAAAATGGTTACAAACAGCCATAGGGATGTACAGGATGATCAGATAAAAATTCTACATTTTAAACCCATTTTTCGTGCCTAAAAATATAGCTAGAACAAAAATTAAAAATGGATATGTAGCATATTTTACCAAATTTTCCTATATGCTATGAGTTTGCGTCTATCTTAAGGGGGCGCCACATAGTCAAGTTTTTAAACGGGACACCCTGTATATTTTCGGATATTTGGATAGTTCTTTTCCTCCGCATTATAAATATATATGATTGTTATATATTTCATCTTCAAATAACTGAGTTATTCAACTAAATGCACCTAAATGCATCAAGAAACAAGTTTGCATTATAAATGTTTTTTTAAATACTATCACCAATTTAAATACATATAACAACATACAAGTTAAGCAAAAATTATGACAAACGTTCAAAAATTCCACCATTATTTACCAAAAAGATTTAATCTTTTTACGTAATTTTCTCTAATCCGTTGAAACATTTCTGGATTATTATTTAAAACCCCTACTTCCCTGAACATTTTTTATTTCAGCTCTTCCAAATTATTAGGTCTATATTTATATAACCTATTTATAGTGTACCCCATAAAAAAAGTCGAAAGGTGTTAAATCTGGGCTTCGTGGAGGCCATAGTATAGTGCCACTTCTGCTTATTCACGTTTGATATTTCTGATTTAAAAACTCAATTACCTCCCTAGATGAGTGACATGATGCTTCGTCTTGCTGCCAGATTATCTGCGTAGAAATTTGTAAAGGAAGATCATCTATAAAGTCTTCTATTTCATTTTCTAGTAATTGTTTATATATTTTTCCATTTAAACCACCTTCATAAAAAAATTGGCCCAAAAATTGTATTGTTCAATAATCCACACCAAACCCCTATAGACTGGCGACCTTGTCGCTGAATTTCCTTTACTAGTTGGGGATTTTCAGTAGACCAATAATGTTCATTTCGTCTATTAAGTAATCCAGATAAAGTAAAATTTGCCTCGCCTGTGAAATGCAATGAAACCACCTTGTTCTATTCGTGCTAATATTTCATTGCAAAGATTCATACGCTTTTCGTAATCGTTGTCATTCAATTTTTGAACCACACTAAATTTATATGGTTTACATTAATATTTCTTCAGTATATTTTGAATATATCCATAGGACATCTCAAGATCTCGGACTGCATCCCTAATAGATTTTGAGGGATGTTCAGTAAAATATAATATAACATTTAGTTCCTCTTCTTCATTTGCAGTATAATTTCGTTTGGTGTTATGCACGAACTTGTTCTTCTAAATTTTTTTATAAGGTGTTTAAAATAAGTTTTATGTGGGTATCTTCTCTGTAGATATCTTCTTTGATATGAACGTTTGGCTTTAGTTATACTTCCATTGGAAAAAAAATATACATTTATTATATTATTATGTTCTTCTACAGAATACACGGACATTATTATGTATTTTTATACAAAAAACTCAAGTACTCAAAACAGAAAAATAATCGAAACCGACTAAACACAATTAATTTGACACATCAACAATCGGTAATTTAAATCATTATTGTTTTATGCATCTATGTTGAAAATAATTTAGTTGTAGGTATCCCAAACTTTTAAGAATATTACTTATTTATTTGAATAACTCAGTTATTTGAAGATGGAATATATAACAATCACATATATTTATAATGGGAAGGAAAGGAACTAACCAAATATCCAAAAATATACAGGATGTCCCATTTAAAAAAAACTGACTATGTAGTGCCCCCTTTATATTTTTGAGATAGACGCAAACTCATAGCATATAGGAAAACTTGATAAAATATGCTACAGATTCATTTCTTAATTTTTGCTCTAGCTATATTTTTAAGCACAAAAAATGGGTTCAAAAAGTAGAATATTCAACTGATCACTCTGTATGTACAAAGAATTTTGGTTTTTCAATTCTACATCACATCGTCCAAAAATTACATATAGTGTCATTTGAAAAAAAAAATGGGGAAATTAAGTTCAAAAAGTTGTAAATTTAAAAAATTATTTTGGCCACCGTGTATATTTTTAGAAAGTGAAAATGGCTGAGTGTCGTTACACAGATGTGTAAATGGCATAATTTCAACAAAAAAAAATCATTGTATCCAAATGGTTGGGAGAGAGTCAATAATAATACAGGAGTGAAAGGAGGCCACAAAGAGGTTTCAAAAAAATGTTCTGATGTACATGGCATTCCATTTAAAAAAATGTTAGTTGACCCTGTAGGATCGTCTTGATTTATCCTGTATATTCGAAAATAATTTCCAGTTATAGACTTTTTTGTCTAGTTTATTTATGTTTTCAAATCAAGTTTCTAGCTATCATAGAACTCGACATATCAAAGTCGTACGTACTCTTGCCCCACCCTGTATATATTAAAGAAATAAAACAGAGAGAGGGATAGAGAAGTATATGAATTTAATGAAACAAAAATAATAGGTTCCAAAACACTACACATTCGTCTAACAGGAACTAAATGAGACTGTGATTTTATATCAAATTCTTTTTATTTTACAAGCAAGAACTCTCAAGCAATTACTTTTCTTGCAATATTTATTTAATAAGAAATTTTAATACTTTCTTATTTTCATACAATGCTTGTGATGAATGAACAATAAGTATTTTATGACGTAATCATTGTAATCTGCACTGTCATTGGCGCATTCACCATTTTATCGGATACAATGGAACTAGACATTTTGATGCGATGCTCATGATTAAAGATGAATAGATTTTCATTTATTTTATTTATTCTACAGGTTGAAATTATCGGAACCAGGACAATAGGTTAAAATAAAACGCTACCTTGCCTACGTTTCGTTTAATATGCTTAAACTTCTTCAGGGCTCAATAACCAAAGAATGATGTAAAAATTCCACAACAGAAATTTTTTTAAAAAAACCACGTCTATAAGAGAAAAGAATTTATAAGAACATACATATAAATAGATTCACAATCATTTAAACAACATTATTAAAGTATAAATTAACAAAATACAAATATTTTATTTATCATCAATAGGCGTTATTGGAGCGAACTAGTCTTATAAATGTTATTTTTTTCGACGTAGAACGAAGTAAAGTTGACACTTGTTCAGAATTTTTTACGGAAGCCTGCGCTTAATAGGCACACCGACCAATGTTTCATGATTTATAATCTACTTTTTATTCAAATTTTTGAGGTAAATGAAATAAAAATTTAATTATTACGAGCAAAAGTTATAATCGACCGTTGCCGACTGTAGCAGTTTATAATTTGTATATTGTGGTATTTTTATGTGCATAAGGACGCCATATTCGCAAATTTAGGCTCTCATGTAAATGCAATAAATGTTATGACCCTCACAAATGAGCATCGAATAAATTAAAACCTGTTATGAGAAGCAGTAAGAAGGGTGTTAAAGTTTATTGTTCTGTTAGAAATATAATAAATTATTGGTTTAACTGCATAAAAAGACCTAACTGCTGCAGTAAATGCAAGTTTACTCGAAGATTCTCATTCATAAATAGGAACTTAATATATTATATTTTTTTTATTTAATTTTTTATACACTTAATTTTTTATTTTATGTAACATATATGTAGATGTATTATTAAAGTTTATATTTAATTATATATGATGTACTATGTAGTTTCTTTCAATATCTTATTCAAACATTGTTATAAAAATGTTCTTAGCATACAGTGGCGGCTCGTGATATTGTCCATAGAGGAGGCTTGAAATTTGAAAGGCAACTAAATTTCAATATGATTACAAATTGCACATTTCCCCACCACCCTTGAGGTAGTACAACAGCGCGTTTTTTTGTCATGGGTTGATCGCCAGAGTAGCCCTACTATCCCACTTATAATTAAATTAAAACTTCTAATAAAAATGAAAATAGTTTTGGAAAAAAAGATAAATAAAAGTGTTTTTCTACAAATAAAAAATTGTATTCATTATCACTGTCAGAGTATAAAATTATTACTTTTAATAAAAATTAAAATAGTTTTGAAAAAGAAGTTACATACAAAATATTTGCTAAAAAAATAAATAACGTAAATAAATATCTCTTCAAAAATAATAACTAAGTAACTATAGTAATCTTTGGTGTAGTCTAAATATTTCTATATATCAGTGGTAACCTGCGATTTTCAGAACTAGCAAAATGGTTGATTACTTCTTCATAAAATGAAAATAAATCTTTTTCTTCAACTCTGTCAAAAAACGTTTTTCTATTGAAATAAGCGATATATTTGACGGGCGGTCTTGCTAATAAATGTTTTTATGTATTTGAGTGCTGAAAGCGATGGTTCTACAGAAGCTGAGGTTACCGGAATTGTTGACACTAAAGATAAAAGTTTATACAGTTCGGAGAGACAGCTTCTTAAATTATTATTATATATAAAAGTAAGCATTTCTTGAGGCGATTTTGAAATTGCTAAAAGTTGCTGGTCAGAATACAACATACATAGTTCATTTCTTAGCGAAATATGGTTAAAAAAGGGATACTGGTCCATTAATTTGTCGATTAGGAAATGATTTAGAAAACATTATAAAATTATTAGGATTTACTAAATCGAAATATTGCAAACTATTTAAATCGGAAAATCCAATTTCAATTTGAACAATAATGGTGTCCAAAATTTCTGTAAACATTTGTTTGTAATGTATGTCTGTCCTGTCAAATTTATATGTTGTCTTTCTTTTTTTAACTGTGGCTCATCATCTAATTCTTCAATATTTTCTAAAAAAACATTATATAAAGTATTGAAATGTATCGTTTTGCGAAATTCTTTTAATTTAGATATAAGCGAACTAAGTCTATTTTTAGAATATGTTATATCAGTTAATTTATTCTGTAAAATTTGGAAAACAACATCAGTTTGCTCAAAAATCACTTTAAAAACCTTTAGAAAAAATATGAAGTTTTTATCCAACAATAACGGTTTTAATCCGTAAGTTGGTCTTAAAGTTTGATCATCGTTTAAAAAGTCCTCACTTTCTAAAATAAAATTAAAAACGGTAATAAGTTTTTTCCTGTATGTGTCAACAGTGGAAACAACTCCAGATAAAAAACCCCAACGAGTGGGAGCATTACTCGGAATTCTATGTTCCAAAATTCTATTTAAAATATCAGATCTTTTACTGGATTTTGAAAAAAATTACGAAAAACTAGTAATATTTGAAAAATATATTCTGACTTCTTTAATTCCGTTACAGGCTTTACTCACAACCAAATTTAATTTGTGTGCGTAACAATGAGTGAAGTAAGCTTGAGGAGCAATATCTTTTATTCTCGTTTGGAGACCATTAAGATGTCCTGACTTATGTCAGGCCTGACATACCCGCAGCGCCGTCATAGGTTTGTGCAACTAATTTATTTTTCAAATCAAATTTACCAAATTCGTCGATTAATAATTTTTGTAATTTTGGATCATACGTTTTTAAAAAAATCTATTAGCTCCTTGAAATTTCCTTTAATATACGATTCGCGTTTTCCGTCATATCCTCGAAAAGAATTTTCTTGAGAAGGTAAATTATATAATGGCATCAATTAATCTCCTTAATATTTCCCTATTTTCGCGGACTTCTTCATTAAAATTTTCTATTTCTCTTTTATGCATAGAATCCAAGAAATTTACGATATTTTGTTTACCTAACATTTCGAATTTAATGCAAGATGAAATATGCTCCTGAGGTTTTTCATGCTTTTCTAAACCTCGTGACAATTTTTTGCAATTATTAAACCCGGCCCTGCTCCAAATTGAGGATTGATCATTAGTAAATAACAAACATTTCCAACAATATAATTTGTTTTTAAGTATTGATGCCGTTAATCACTCGATTTTTTTGATAATTGCTATCACTAAACCCTTTGTTTTGTTTACCACTTGTGAAAACTAAAGACGGCATTGACGGTGTAGGTATGACCATTTTTTTTAATTCTTACCTTTTGATCATAACTAAGAGAACTAAATCCATTTAACAACAAATGATCTACTACGTCTGGACAACAAGACATGTCATTGGGAATATTTTCACCTAGAGCACTCATTTCTCAACCACCTGTTAAATATTTTATGTATATGTTGTTCTCCCAAGGAACCACAAATTGCCACTGTCCTTGTTCTATAACTGTTAGTCTCTTGTGAGAGAGGCGATCAACGCACAACTGAAGTGTACATGCGCTAGAAAGAGATGGTGTGCTAGAGGCTAGCTGCTCTAACACTTACAGATGCAGAATGTTTGCTGATATACGCGCCAAAATTCAAGGTCACGAACAATGTATTGAAATGGGGGTTGGCTGGCTCTAGCCTCAATTCATCCAAGCAAGCGCCAAAGCGCGATAAGAGACCGGGAAATATGCATACGTGAAGCGGACTATTCGGACTACAATGTTACATGTTTATGGAAAGGAAATGCAATTTTTTTATACCCTGAAAATTAATTAATAAATTATAAACAACATTGAGACTTGAGATATACCTAAGTAGAAATTTCTACTTGTGAAAAATATTAGTTTTGAGATATTCTGCTTCTCCCAAAATTGTAGAGGAGGCTCAGCCTCCCCTGCTTTCCCTGATCAGCCGCCACAGCTTAGCGATAAGTGAAACCAATGAGAGAATATCGTAAATTGAAAATGTAACACAACATAAAATTACTAATGAACTGAATCTTCAAAGTTAATTTTTATTTAATTAGTTAAATATGTACTCGAGATTTTCGAATCGGTATCTTATAATGTTTTAAACTTTACATCAATTCAAGATACTTTCTGGAATTTATAAACTAGAGGATCTTTGAAATGTTTTTTAATCACTGTTAAGTCAGAGTCACAGTGTTTACGGTGGGAAATGAAGTTTTAGTGTGAGACGTGATTTCACTCCGCAATCACTTAGAGTTGTATTCTAGGAGCAGAATTAGAAAAACTTGAAATGTTCTTTGCAGTCGTTGTTCTCATTTCGCTTGAGAAAATTGTAAGAAAATGCCAAAAACATGTGTGGTGGTAATGCTCTTACATTAATGACAAGTGCAACTGATATTTAAGCGTACTTTTCTTGACAATAATCTTGTGGTATAATTGTTTTGAAGTATTCATTTCACTTAATTGTTGTACAGGGTGTCCTAGATTGACTATACCATAGATGTGAAAGACCTTTTTTTCGAATCGATAGGTATTTTCTTTAAGCAGATAGTTTCTACTTGTAATAAAATTGGGCTCTATCTGTTTTCGAATTTTTTTTTTAATCTTTTTTTTAATTTACTGAACTGATCCTGTGGTTGGCTCTTTGTAAAACATTAGTAAATATTTTCAATATATAAATGAAATTAGCTTTTTAATGTTCCAAAATTTATTAAAAACTCTACGCGTGTTTCGGCTTTTTCGCAAAACAGAGATTAGGGTTGACAGCCCATCTTAATTGTCTACATAAAATCTTTTATTGAGAGAATTGATCTCTTTTTTGATATCATTTTTTAGAAAAATTTGTGTGGCCTCATTAAAATTAAATTTGTGTCCTGTATTTATATTGTATCCCAGAAGATTAGTTGGATTATTTTTATATATTTACGTCAGGGTAATAAATGCGAAAAAGAAAAAAAATTTCTTTCAACTAACATTCTTGTCAAAAATTTAAATTTAAATTCAAAATTAATTAATTGCATAGACTCTGCGCAAGTTTCAGGTAGTAAGGATTTATACTTTTCAAACAGAATTAGGGAATATAAGATTATTAATGCCACAAACTCCGCGTGTATAAGTAAGATCTGTGCATTTATGCGTGCTTTGCCTTTAACTTATACGTGCCTTCCTTTGACTCGTACGTAATTCAGAAACAACACACAGAGAATTACAATAATTAAATCCGGGCAGGTCTGTAGATATTCTTTTTCTGTAATATTAATTATAAAACATGGTTTTATTTTACACAGTTTATGACAGGGACCGCTCTGGCGTTTACCCGCGAAAAAAACAAATCGCCTCTTTTAAAATTATTATTTTTTCTTAATAAAAGATGGTTTTAATTTGCAATAAAAACGTATATTTAAAAAAGAAACAAATAAATTCAGGTATACATACTGTCTGGTCGGCGAAAAAGACCCGCGGAATGAATGTGATTTCTGCATTCCATTCACAATTAAGCGTAAATGAAATAAATGAACTAGTGCATGACAAATTTTGTGATCGTTTGCATCCGCACCTACTCAATGGGAGAGATATTATATTCCTAGTATATGGTTTCACAGAACGGCAATACTCTCCCTTGCCGCGCGGGTCTTATTTCTAGTGATGGGCGTAATCGGATGATTTCAATAATCGGATTCTACCGATTCAATTAATCTAATAATCGAATGATAATTCGAATTAATTTTAATTTGGTGTAGCCGACCATGCTACATACCTAGGTAGGCCCTACATTGCACGGCACAGACACACGCAATGATTACTGACACACCGAGAATCGAGATAAAATCGTTCAATTCCAAATTCGACCGAATCGGCGATTCGATTAATTTGATTAATTTTCATTTGTTCTGTATTCAGAGTTTAGTATTCGTGTTTCATAATTTATGGCCTGTATTTCCAGTTACTTTTCGATTATTTTTAATTCGAATTACGGAACGAGATAATCGAATTGTGAAGGTTATTTCAGTAATCTCATTACAGGTTACTTTTAATTCGAATTATCCCAATACTATATGTATTTTATTGGTATCATATTAGGTTGAAAAAATGCTTTTGTAATACCCAAATAATCAATTTATTTAGAGTGGAATGAAAAATAATAACGCTGACAATTTTTTTGCTAATTATTATTTACTAACTTTTACAAAACTTATCACAGATAAGTATAACATATATCTTTTTAAACAATTATTTTCCCGGCTATTTGCCAAAACGCTGAAACTTGGATTACAAAAAAGATAATATGCACATTATGTTCAGTACGACTGACTCAATAATGTTATTTTTAATTTCAACTATTCTGTTCAGTAAAACCAAAAATAAATAAAAATAAAAGTACTCACCAGTGGAACTATCACTTAAAAAAAAAAAACTTTCAGACATCCACTGACACGTGTTTCTGCTTTTAGCTTTATCAAAGTGGCTCATTGAAAGGATCTAAAGCAACTAACATTTGTAAACCTTAATAATTAATAAATATTAATGGCCTCAGAGAACAGAACAATTGAAATTATATAGTGGAAATTCCCAGTAGGAATAGAATTTAAAAAAATATATGTTATACTTATTTGTGATAAGTTTTGTAAAAGTTAGTAAATAATAATTAGCAAAAAAATTTTCAGCGTTATTATTTTTCATTCCACTCTATATTTTAAACTTTTTACCAAGAAGAGGAAACCTAATTTGTTTTTGAAATTAATCAATTTATTATTTTATCTAGAAATACAGTATAATAAAAATTAGATAGTCACAGATACAGTAAAACAATTGCAGTTTTCATAAATTCAAATATTAAATCAGCAACAAAATCATGAATTGTGTCCAAAGAATCTTATATCAAACCCACGGTACTGTCGTTGTTCAATTAAGTTGTATTTCATGTTCATGCGGATATCTAACAATACTTGTCAGAAAGTGACTTATTTGGTGTTGGGGTGTATATTGATTATATTTCAACATAATATATGACGATTTAGCTCAGTAAACCGCTTAATCTAAAATAATACAGAGATACGAATATTATTTTGTACGTTTTAAAATGACCTACGTCTGATTGGTTACTTGTAAAAACAATAACAAAATCAATCGATAAATAATTTTTATTTACAAATCTTCACACGAACGTTTTGAGATGATTTTAAAACATCTGAGAAGCGTTGTTATAAAATTTTTGGAGAAACGTGTTTTGTTTGAAGGCTGAATAAATCAGCAGGAAAGCAATTATTTTGTCGTACTTCTGGGTGACCTGTATAAACAACACTATTAAATCAATTTTGCAAGCAATATAATTTTTAGTAATAAAAAGAGATCAGAAAAATGTCTTGGTACCGAATATCGATGGTTAGGATCCATCCCGGAGCAAGTTTATTTGTTGTGACGTAGTCTTCTCTTCTAGACAAGAGCAGAAGTGTCACTTTGACGCCCAACACTACGGCGGTGCTCACAGTACGGATATCTCGGGCGCCAGTTTCTGTTTAAAGTGCAGAAACACCACTTTACTCTATCGGCGTAGCCTGGACGACACGCGGTTACGAACGATACCTCCAAGTCACCCTGCAGAATATGACGTGCTCAGGTAGCCTGGATGACACGCGGTTAACGCAGTTATGGTTCCAACCTTCTGCCGCTCTCCCGTTCTACACTCAGACGGAAGGGTATGAGGCGGATACGTCTTTTCGCTCGCGGACCCCACGGACGGGGCGGTCGCGTTTACAAACTCTGAACAATGCCCGAAAAATACCACCAGCCAAGTAATACTTTCTGTTTACCAAATCTTTATTTATCAAACCTTGATACCTACTTCCGTATCCTGGGCTGCTTCCTCTCTGGAGAGGTCGTGTCGGCACGTCTGGTCGGTACTGGCGGCAGCAACGTGCTGCCCTGGACGCTCTGAAAAATCCTCAAGCTACTAAACTCTGCCAAAAGCAGAAGTAGGAGGAGACGCGGTAGTCATGCGCGGAATATGGCAATACGTCACCTTTTACGGACTTAGAAAAATTCGCAATTAAATTGAAATACCTGTATACCTCTATACTCACGGATTACTTACTGTGCTGGTAGGCGTGGTTCTCCGGTCAGCGGCCAGACGGACACTGATTTGTTTGTTTATTTGTTTCCAGTCTCGGGGTCCTTCCTTTGCGCGGGCACAGGAGTGCCGGGGACAATATGCACGAGTCGCGTTTCGCGATTCACGTACTGTCTGCAGCTCGGCATATTTGAAATGTTTATACAAACGGATTACTACTACCTATCTTACATCTAATAATAATTATACTATTATTAATGAGCAACTGACAATATCTCTATTAAGGGCGCGGTACTACAATGTTTAAAATATATTTTGAATCAGATAAATAGCACCTAGTGGCATATTTTAATTTATAAAATAATCACTTCGTTGCATTGTAATTTGTTTCATATTAAAATGGGAGGAAATGTCGATGCCCTAGATGTGGTTCGGACCCCACAACAAACTGTGGGGCTTCGTCTCTCTTTACTCAACAAAAAATCCTATTATTTTCTGGGAGTTACCTCGGTGACTTAAGAGGCGGTTAGGGAAAACATTTTAAGTAAAACATTTAAAAAAAAACTAATTTGTAAATAAAGAAAAAATGTATATGCACATTTGAAGTTATTTGAAAATAGTGGGTATAATATATTCAGGAAGAAGGGTGGTAATTGGGGAGGCGTTCGGGGGTTAATATTATTTTTCGCATTTTCTTGTTAAACATCAAACATCAGAATCTGACACATTCTTCCAATAAACAAAAGCATGGCTCCGCGGCTTAGTCAACCGACTACTGTCAATCCACAAACAGTAAATCAACTTTAGCAGAATCAAATCAAATTATGTGGAATCCCTAATAGGGTTATTATGGTAAGCAATATTTGCCTTTGTAAAAATTTATTCAGTTAATTATAATGAGCATTCAAAGTGCTAATATATCTTAAGCTAATTTGTATTGTGTAATTAGCGATAAAACAATTCTTATACATTTTATTGTATTTCTCGGAAAAAATAAAGTTCAATCAAAGCAAAGCTTGTCGTGTAAAACTTTTAATTAACTTAAATTTGCAGGGATTAAAATGAATCAATTTTTAAAAAATAAATATGGTAGGTTCTGATTTGTAAATTAAAAGCCTTGCATGCTTACCAATACCTTCTGTCGAATCTTTTTGCATTAGTTCTTCCAAGTTATGTAAATGAAAATCAATAATTTGCTAATATGCTTGGGAAAATGGACATTCAGAAAACTTTTTACAAGAAATACTTAAGATAGAGCTGCTCTTTTGATGTAGTTCGCAGAAATTGTATGCCCAGGCAAAAACTGGTAAATCTATTTTATTAGATTTCTTGATTGTCTTGTTCTTTTAGTTTCGTTTAGTTTTTTTTGCTTTGTTTCTTTGTCATGTATGGAAGAAACATATACAGGGTGTTCTGCTTTTATTGTTATAAATTGAAACGTGATAGGACATTTAATTTTAAGACAAAAGTTTTCTATAAACTTATATTGAAAAATACTTCGTAAGGCAACTACTTATAGAGGTGCTTCTGTTAATGGGTATTCACAACATTTCAGGAACCGTTAGAGATAGTATTACGAAATTTGATACATTTATAACCTTTATGCATCTAAACGAATTCTACGATGAAAATTTAAAAAAATCTTCATCAGAAGCGTCCTAAACTAGGGGGGCGTGGGGTAATAATTCCTCTAATTATTCTTGCCACTTTCATCAACATCTAAAATTTCATATTTTTTTATTTTTTGCAAAATCCGTGTTCATTCTGTATGTATTTTTTGACCCTGAATCACCATTTTTCCAACATAGCAGCACCAGCGCAACAGATTGAGTTCAGGACTTTTAGTATGTACACCTGAATGAACACCTTTGCTAAGTTTCAAAACTTTATCAGTTAGTACCGCCAAACGTCGAAATCTGTTCCTATTTGACTGAGGTTGATTTATAAAATAAAAAGAAAACGTTATAAGAGATGTTCGAAATGTCTACCATCTTCACATATACATGCTTGTAGACGGAGCTCAAAATTGCGTCTGGTACTTAAAATTATGGATAATATTTGTTAGTTGTATCGGCGGTTTCAAACATTTTATTTTGCAGTTGTTGGACATCATTTATCAAATATGTATAAACTAAATCTGTCATGCTCACAAAAATAGAAGTCAAGAGGACTTAATTGGGGGACCATGCAGGCCGCTTAATGGGAGTATGTAGTCCTCTTCCAATCCAAATTTGAGGGAATGTCAAGTTTAAATATCGTCTTACATTCTGTTCGTAATGTGACCCTGTCCCATCGTGCATGAATCACATTCCCTGATAGGCCAATACTGGAAAAGTTTCTAAAGATTCTTCGAGCTTCTGTTAACATTGGTTATATATGGACCAATCAGGGTATCTCCAACTATTCCTACCCGGACATTCAATGAGATAATGGGCAACTCTTACTGTATGAGGATTCTCACCGTAAGATACCCAAGTTTGAAGTTTCTTCTGGTTAAATACTCCATCTCATGTCAAACGGACTTCATCCGTAAATAAAATTTATTCGAAAAATCTTGAATCATCTTCATTACGTTCCAAAACTATTTATTAAAACCCAATCCTTAAAGGTAAATCAGCCAGTTGTAAATGTTGTATTTTTTGGTGATGGTATGGATATAGAAGTTTCTTATGAGTTATCCTCCATGTGCTGCACTGGAAACCCCCAAGCGGTTTGCTTTTTTCTTGTACTGATGTTAGATTCATCTTTCACTAATTCCAAAAATAAAAATAAAACCTCTATAGAGAATTATACACCAATTACTATTTTGTGCAATTTCGCCAAGTTGTTTAAAGTAATTTTATATGAAATATTATTTAATTATTTAAAAGCTCAAATTTGCTGTAACCAGCATGGATTTCTACAGGGTAGATCTACTATTACAAAAATAAGTGTCACACCCTTTCTAACTGACACCTTAGATCGGGGAGGGCAGGGTGATGTCATTTATACGGACTTTTCAAAGGCATTCGACGGACATGACCATGGATTATTGCTGCATAAACTATGCGATGTAGGACTTAGTGATGGATTGCTCAAATTTTTCTTTATTCCTATTTAAACAACAGAAGCCTTATGTGTAGTACCATGGTTGTAAGTCTGTTGAAATGACAGCAACTTCAGGAGTTCCGCAAGGAATCGTTCTAGGGCCTGTTTTGTTCATTATATTTATAAATGATATCGTCTGTGAACTTAATTATAATGCTTTATTATATGCAGATGATCTAAAACTATATTCGTCGATTTTCAACTTTGAGGATTGTGTTAGTCTGCAGAAAAATTTAAATAAATTTTTGGTGCGAAAGAAATTTTTTATCTCTCAATACTAGTAAGTGCAATTGCATGAGTTTTATGATAAAACTGCAGCCAATTAAATTCATGTATTCAATTAACAAGGCTAATGTAACTAGATGTTATAAGTTTAAAGATTTAGGAGTAGTCTGTGACTGCAGATTAACTTTCACTGACCATATCATAGCAAGTGCTTATAGAAATATTGGTTTTATAATAAGAAACAGCAAGCAGCTTGTATAAACTGCTACACTGGTTACTGGTTAATGCTTTCGTTAGATCTTAATTGGAATTGCCTAGCCTGGAATACGGGATACGAAATTCATAAAATTCATACTGAGAAAGTACAGAGGGAAATTTGTAAAGTTTCTATGGTATAAGTCGGATGGTGATAAACACCATCCATCATCCCCTCAAGGCATTTTCAACAAAGATTCGACATGAATGACTTGAATACCCGACGGAAATGATATTCAATAGTAACCTTACATAAAATTCTTAATATCCAAATTGATTGTCCAAATTACTTAGTTGTTTCTCTCTCTATGTTCCAGCTTTTCAAACCCGTTCTAGTAGTTTGTTTATTTGCCAGTTCCCAGAACAAATCTGTTAAAATGTTCACCTTATGTTCAAACTATACGTCAGTTTAAGGAAACATTGACATTTTTAATTGTAATATTAGGGTTATAAAACATCAAGTTCTTTCTGTGGACTATGTTAATATTTAAGTTATTTTGTTAATTAGTATCGTTTATGTTTTGTAATTTTCTGCCTTGTAATTGGATTCGTCTGTTGGATAGTTGTAACTATAAATAAATAACGAAATCGATAAAGCAACAAATCGTGATTAAATTGACAATCTTTCATGTTTTGTTTTCATAAACTGATTCAGATATGCTGATAATTTACTGAATGCATATTTACAGATTTCTTACACTTCTTCAAAAACAGTCAATCCAATTAAAGTTTTACAAAGAGGAAGAAGTCAGATATTGAAACCTTCTATTTACAAATTTTTAATTTTTTACTCTCTGATAATGGAGCGACATTTTCTGATTAAAACTGTTATTTGTGGGTGCTAGAAAATGTATTTTAAGTTAACAATATTTGATGAAATTATAGTATTATAGTGTTTTAGGCATCTCTATTTTTTAATTGTTTATGCCAAATTTAAAAAAAAATCGTTATCGTTTCCAAAATAATTCATAAAAGTTGTGATCTTTAGGTGTCACCTTTGGGTGTCTCTTGCTCTCTTAGGAAGCGATTTCGGATAGGACTGGAAATCGAATACGAATAATTCGAGTATTCGAATATTCGAGTATTCGAATATGAATTATTCTGATGGGAAATTATTCAAATATTCGAAATATTCCAATAATCGAATATTCGAATACTCGAATATATTCGAGTATTCGAATATTTGATTATATTTGAGTAAATTTGATTATTAAAATATATTATTAAATTATGTACGAATAGGTAAGCAGTATGCATCCAACCAAAGTAGGTAGATAGTAGGTATAGGTAGGTACCTATTCTAAAATCCAAATATATAAATAGACCACATTAGTGGCACGTTTTACTCCCAATCAAACTATTCCATCTCTTTCTCGCCTCGACCTTATTCTTACTGTACTAAGGCAGGGGATAAAATTAAATTTTAAATTTTAGAAAACCTGTAAATATTTAATTATTGACTTTTCATGTATTTGTTTTACCTTCACAATCTGCGTCTTTTTTAAAAACATTCTAATTTTAGAGCACTTTTATTTTTTTTTCGAAAAGGAAAAATAGACACAGAAGTATAATAAACTAGCTCTGTTTTTGTTTTATTTAAGCCTCAATAGTTAAATGTAAACAATAGCGCCTCAATCCTAAAATAAAATACTAACTAAATAATTCTGACCCTTAAAGTACATGTACAGGAGTCATACCCTATTGTGGGTATGGAAAACAAATCAAATTGCCTGCTTAGTGGATTACGTCACGACTATTATTGTGGTCTATCCAACCAAATACTCAAATAGAGTATTCACTATTCACTAGTATTCAGTGCTATACCTATTAATAATGAATATTCAAGGATCCGGATTATTCGGATACCTATTCGAATAATTCGGATTATTCCAGTATTCGAATATTCGAATTATTCGAATAGTTCGAATATTCGAATATTTTTCGAACGAATATTCGAATACTAAAATCTGAAAAATTCCCAGCCTTAATTTCGGACATATGTTTTTAGAAACGCTTCTTCCTATTTTTAAGTAGGGAATACGTCGTCGGTTCAAAGATTTACATGCAATTTAGACATCCAGTATAGGAACAACATACAAAAAACTTTTATAAAGTTGCCTTTTGACTAAAATTTAAATGATTTGTAATAAAGTGGGTTGCGCTATTGAGTTTAAAATCCTTGGTTACTAAAAATACCCATTTCTGATTTAATCTAAACTCATCGCATTGCCGAGCGGTAATCCAAACTAGACTTTATATTCTTCTGCATTACCGCGCACAAATACTTTGCATTAATTTCATTGTGATAAGGGATAAAATGTATATCGCGTAGCTATAAATTTTCCACCCTCCACATATCGCCTTACCTTCGTGCCGACTACCTTATAGGAGACTCGAAAACTGACGTGCACAAAAAACAGTTGAACATCACAGTGTAGTTGTTGTGCCGCTCCGAACCTGGTAGATCAAATACATGATTGAGTAGGGCAAAAGTTATATTGTCGGTCGGATATGTGCATATTCTCCCTTTTTATTTTATCCGTAGCTTATTTTTTATAACAAGCCTTTCGTCGTCGGAACAGGAAGATGCGTTGTTAAAAATCAAACGGAGTAGCGACGAATTGTTGTGTGGGAATTGCATGTAGTTATTTTTAGTATTTTGCCTATAATTTGTTTTCTTAATGGTGTTTAAATATTTGGTGTTCGTGTAAAAGAAAAATGCCGTTAAATGTAAGCTTGATGATTTGAATTTTTGCATGAATATGTAGTTCTCGCTGTTTAATGTCCCTATAAATATGCAAGAATTTTGAGAACAGATTTATTATTGTTTTACTTATTTGCATATTCAAATAAGTGAGATTATTCGTTTTAAAGATATATAATTAATTATTCTTTTTAAGTCCGAGAAAAATAAAATATACAATTACTGTACTTCAGTAATTTCATTTTCAATTGTACAGGGTGATAAAAGGTTTATTTACCAAGATTTTTATCAAGAAAGGTAAATTGTATTTGAAGCATTGTTTTTATTTTGTAACTGTTTGTTCTTCAGATAGATCTAAAGCATCTATGCGACGTGGAATGTATTTTTTTCCAGGAAGTTACAGTGCCAGTTCCTTAATTGCAAAAATGTCTAATCGTATCAATTTTTGGTCAGTTAGTTTGTTAAATTACCCGAACAAATGATCCTAAATCTTGGTCTAAGAGAAAAGTTTCTTCACTGGGCTCAGCAGCTTCCAATTGCCAGCTTGTCCAATAAAGAATCACTTTCCGGTCTTGTAACGTAAATAACTATTATTATTGTTTATTTTCTTTTCCCAAAAAAATTTGTTAATCTGTGGCAAAGTTTAAGTTCGCGACGAGCCACAATTTTCATTTCAGTTAAATTTCTTGGTTCAAAACTTAAAGTTAAAATTTGTAGTAATTATTTTTCTCAAACATTTTCTTATGCAACCCCACGCTTATGATACATTTTTTGAAATTAGAAAAATACTCCCTCTCAGAAAATGCCGAAAACTACCTCTATTGCCATTAAAAAATAATGACCGTGACCCCATATTTTTTGAGACAAAATTTTTACAAATTTTAAAATGACGTCACAATATGAGATATAGAAAATGAAAATTTCCCGTGCGCCCCACAGGAAAAATTGTCCCGTACGATAATGATATTAGCTGCCTACTTGCCAGTCGTAATAAAATATGCTATTGAAAGTTCCTGAATAACCGTAAACAATGATTGTTTCGTTTCCATAGGAACGCTAAATAACGCTTATATTGTGACAGTTTTTCGAATTCTTATTCAAAATATTTTTAAAACGATTTATCCAGAAGAAGAAATATCACTTGAAGCGGCAATAGTAAGTGTTCAATTACTGCCTAGGAAGTCTTGTGAGAGAGATGAAAATGAGTACCGTTTATTTTGTAAGTGGCGCTAGCAAAAAAAGTTAACAGAGAGTAACAAGGGGTTTTTCTGCCCTATTATTTAATTTAATAAGTCACAGATTATTTAATGGAATAAAACAAAATCTATAAACAAATACATATATTCAAAACTTGCATAATTTTTGACTCTCTTCTCCGGGCGGAGAAGTGAGCAATTGATCAGACAAATTTCGTGAACTAAAAACTAAATACATAATAAAAGACACAGTCGCCAATTGCCAAATTAACTAATGAAAACTGTCCAAATGATATATAATATTGTTAGTCGCCACCCTTTTTTAAAGTGTTTTTATCAAAGTTCCGACGAATTAAACCCACTGGTAACGCTAAAAAAGAGGGAAAAACGTGTACCTAATTCAAACAGTTTCTCATCAAATTAATCGGTAAATTTAAAAAGTCAAAGATGCTTTACACATAAGGTCCAGGAAACGGACAGATGGGCAAATCAATGCAAGTCAAATTATTGGCGCCAGCGAGCACTTCCAGCTAACACAAGCAGGCTTATTCTTGTTAGGTACCTTGTTTTTTTAATTGATCAAAGATAACCTTACCGGTTGTTGTGCACAGCTCAGCATATTTTCATTTCTTACTCCATTACTCTGTAGAATAGAACCATTCTCGTGCTCACCAAACTGCTATCACACCGCAGATCCACCCTGGATTGCGGCTCCAACTCCAACGCAAAAAGGCAAGGCAACAACCAATTCCAACGTAAAAAGGTATTCTAAGGTAACACATAGACGTCCAGATAACCACACAGGTCCACCATCGACCGCGGGTGCCGAGAGCCTCCCCGCATTGTCTGTCTTTCGTTCTCAAAAACAACAGAAAACATCGTCTGATCAGCGCGCGCACTAGTTACGAAAACGTCTTGCACAATACAATTGTCCAGTAGCGCCACGCTACAGGGGTAATACAACAATGTTTAACAAAATTATTGAATCAAATCTGGAATTTAAGGTATAACTCGAACTATTTTATTTAATTTACAACGAATGTGGTCTAAATTATCTATTTCCAAAAAATAAACCATTACAACAGTACTAAGTGATGATACTCTTCTCGTTTATTTGTCCGAAAAAGCCAAATCCATGAAAGCTTCAACTTTATGGAGTCGATTTTCAATGTTAAAAAGTTGCCTGGCAGTACAAGAAAATGTTAATGTTAGTAATTTGCCAAAAACTACTGTATTTCTCAAACGACAAAGTGTTCGTTACACACCGAAACGGTCCAAAGTATTAACTGCAGGCTAAGCCAAGTTCATCCGTGAAGCACCCGATGAAAAGTGGTTATTAACTAAAGTAATTTTGAGTACTAGCACTAAAGTTAAATTTGAATACGTAAAATTGAAAAAAAATAATAGTGCACCAAATAAATGATTAATTATTTATATCCAAGGTCAAAATTTTTAATAAGTATTAAAAAATATATTAAGACTTAACCCCCGGGGTTGGAAAGTTGTGTTCAATTTTGTTTCTGCAATACCAGACTAATATGACATCAAATTACATAAAAACCATATTTACAACACGAACAAATCATCTAGGTGTCATAACCTAGATGAGCCATATAACGCTGTTATACCAAATAATAATTTACCAAGTCAAAATCCAATAAAACCCCGTAATAACCCCGTAATAGTATTGTCATAGTTAATAAGAGCCCAGTGATAGCCGCCTAAAATTTTAATAAGAAACACAAGTAAGTACTTGTTAATTATTGTCCTAATTTAACTAACTTACCCTTATTATATGACATAATCCAAAGTCCGTACATGTGCTTAATTGTAAAATAATCAAGCATTTAGCTGATAACCTCAGCAGCACAAAATATTGGACCAATATTGATATCATGTATTTGAACATTGGTCCAATATGTTGTGCTGCTGGGGAAGTAGCAACCTTTATGTGGTGAAAGAAATAATCCCAAAACAATGTTGATTAACATCTATGAAAATAAATTTGGATCAAAGATTTCAATCTCTCACCAGCTACAAGTTACAAAATATACGTCCGAACACTAAGAAGACTGACTATAAAAAAGAAGGAAATCAACCGGCGGAGTTATCACGTGATATATTGACAGAATCGCAGAAAGTCACAAAGTTAGAACGATAAGTAAATTATATAAAGTAATATTTACGTAAGGTGAATCATGAAATACTCATAAAATACCAAAGCCTGTAAGATTCGGTTATTTGCAGAATCCATAAGGTTTGTCGACCCTAGTACTAAAAACTGAAGTGCGTTCCATTAATGTAATTAATGTACTAACATACTTAGCTGAAAAAAACGATCTAAGTAGTAACAGTCTGAAATTATTTTGAAACCAACTCAAGTATTGTCCAAACGTTATTCCATAGTTACTTGTTTCACACACAAGTTAACGATCTTTATAACAGAACAAGTCTATACAGAACAGACGAGCTCACATGACAACAGAACAACTCGGTGTGCAATCCCAACAACAATTGAACACTGCCAATAACATTCGAATAAATGACATTTAACTGGTGGCACAATTTAAGTAAATTTACCCCCAATTATAAATTAAATATTTCTAGAAAGAACACATAACGAGCAAAAGATAATCCAAATACTCTATGGTAAATAATACAATTTCCACTAAACATTACAAGGTTACATTGTTTGAGTTTATCTTAGACAGTCTGATATTTCACAAGACAACCAGTGCAATAAACAAGTAAAAACAATGACCATGCAACATTAGGAAAGTCATAGGTATGATATAACTTATTAATTTATTAATAAGAAACTAATGCTTGCTTGTCCTCTAGCTTAAATATCATCCTATATCTCAATAGAAGATCAGAGATCAGAGATATATAAACAGAAATCATGATGTCTATGATATAACCTTGAGAAAAGACGTTTTACGAATGGATAAAATATTACAGATAATAATTTTTGTGAAGTAAAGTTGAAAATGTGGTCGAAAATGTATTCTGACAGGAATTGTGTAACGTGGAATTGTCTGTTAAAAGTTTAAAGCGACAGGGAATATTTGAAGATGACTTCACAAATTGAAAAGAAACTATAATGTGTCTAATATGTTTGGGCACAATGACGAAACCGAGAGAACAATGCAAGAATGGGCATACTATGTGTGGAGATTGCATAAGATTAGCACAGTATAAAAATATGCCCAATATGCAGAGGTACCTTAACTGATACCAGATGTTTTCAAGTAGAACCGATCATTGAGGAACTCCTAAAAGAGCGTTAAATTATCATGTTGTTACTCTACAAAGGGTTGTAATTTATAGTGTCACATTCTGAAAAAGAAGACCATGATAGTGAATGCAGATTTCGAAAATTTTAGTGTGAAGAAAAGCAGTTCGTAAAATGAAAATGTAATGTTTAAAATGTAATTTATAAATAAAGTTAATGAAAAAAAAATCACTAGATAATTTTTATACTTAAAACGTATAACTATTTCTCATGACGATGAATTCAACCGTGTGTAACACAGTTATGCAGGGTGTTAAAAAACATGGACTCCTGTAACAGTGAATTTTCTTACTAATAAGGTGAAATCTTTGTATAAACATGGGTCCACAAAGGTGTAGTTTTCAAGATGCATAGTGTTAAAAGTAATTACAAAAGACGTTTTTTGGAATATCCCGAAAATGGCTCAAAACATTCCTTTGAAATGTGTTGAACTTATAAGTTCACAAATGGACAAATTTTGAAAATTGCGACTATGGCATGCATTGTGCAATTAGTAATATGTAGGGCTGTCAAAAATGTTCCGTGGGACAGTGGCGTACGCGAAATTAACTAATACGAGAAACAATAAGCTGATACAATTTATAACAATGTATTTGTAAAACTTACCCTCTTAACTAGCTTGGTGAACTAACTTGTTTATCACAAACTGGAGAAGATGTGTAGCCATTTTGCAGCATCAGGTTGTCTCCATGAGTGATGTTCGTTTTGGTGAAAATATATTCTTTAATTATGACCGTTCAACATCTGCTGATGTAATACACGCATACGTAAAATAGTCTTTGAACGCACTTAACGGACCTGGGGCTGCACCATCACATATTTGTCTTAATTTGGTAAAACCGGTGTCTTTATTTAACACACTTGCGAACTTTTCTTTAACGCGCTCATTTGTTGCGTCACCTATAGCGTGTAGCAGTAGATTTACTTCGTCCACTATTTGCAGGGACTCCGCTAACGACAACGCACTGTTTTCTAATTTTTTTATGCTTTCATGTAATGGTTTATAGTTCTTCGCAATATTTTTAAAGCTGTTTCAACGGAAATATCTTCCAATTTTGTCTGGCTTTCCTTTCCTTAATAACTGCAGCCTCATCTGGATTGAATTGTAGTATCACAGCTTTTATTTGTTGGAAATATTAAGCATAATAAAAAGCTGCATGCAACCATGTTCCCCAACGTGTAAGAATTGGCTGTGGTGGTTCAGGAATACCGGGACACTTGCTATGAAATGCACGGAGACGTTTAGGAGATTTAAGTAACACTTTTTTTGTATTTGCTATTAATGCATCCACCTCTGGAAAACCTATTCGAATAGTTTCTGCTACAAGATGTAAAGCATGCACTTTACACGTAACATGTATAAACGTACAACCTTGTTCTTGCAAAGAACTGCCTACCGAACGCATTGTCAAGGCGCCATCAGTCACAAACATCAACACTTGACTTTTTGACAGTTCAAATTGTTCTAACATCTCCAGCACCACCCTGATAATCGTTTCGCAGTACACTGACTTAGTCTTTTGCTAGCTAGTAATAGTGGAACTGTCGGTTTAAGAGGGTCCAGTACTCGTACTATAACATTTAAAATAGATTTTTTTTTACAATCTGTTGTCTCATCAACAGGTAACCATGACCGTGTATTTTTTAATTCACATTTCATCTTATTTACCATGTCTACGTGTACAGTTGGTAGATAGTTACATAACGTTGTGCGACTTGGTAACTTCACCTGAGCATTGTATTTATTCCAGAACTCTCGAAGTGGTTGTTTATCGAGTATGTGCAGCGGAACATCACAGGCAATCAGCATTAATAGTAAATCAAACGTAAACTGTGTTGTCGGAGGCACGTTATTTTTTTTTATGGTGTACACTATTTACGTGAAGTCTACAATCACGCTTATCCCAGCACATCAAATCTTTCTCGCACACTTACAAATTATTTTAGCATCATCATAGAATAAATCCGGGAACTCACCTATGAATTTATACACTTTGTCAGCAAATGGCCGTTCTCTACCCCTGCGTACGTCTGCCATGCTTTATTATTAAATTAATTCAACAATACAGTACAACAAATAAAATGAAAACACAAAAACAATATGCAATTCGTCCAAGTGACTTACACAACTCGAAAGCTAATAATAGACTGGATTGGAGAAAGAGTTTCGCGGTCAAGGTGAATGCCGGCGACAGTAAGTACATCTGTACTCTACGACCATGATACACAGAAACGATTTGCTGCTTTAATAATATGTTTTTAAATAACAATGCACGAAACTATTTCAGTTAGTGAAGTGTTTTTTTATCATTTCTATTGGATTTTAAATAAAGACCCTCTTAAACATCCTACTTTTATTTTCGTTATCCAGTGGCGTCTCATATCTTATTTACAAAGGTTTCGGAAACGCAGACCAGGCTGGTAATAAATGTTCAGTTCAAATTAGGGACGTTAATTAGCTGCTATGTGCAAAATGTTCACAATTTAAGAAATGTTGGCAATAAACAGTAATTTTCTTTATGGCAGCTTGTATCTCAGTTAGAAAGCGTGTACAGGCTTATGTTTACTAGTACTTATTATTGTTTTTGACTATAGAATTTCCCATTAAAACATTTAATTGTATTGTTTTAACAAACATCCTTTAATTTAAAAACAAATTAAGTTCCTCTTCTTGGTGAAAGTTAAAATATAGAGTGGAATGAAAAATAATATTAACTGAAATTTTTTTGCTAATTATTATTTACTAACTTTACAAATCTTATCACAGATAAGTATAACATATATCTTTTTAAACAATTATTTTCCCGGGTATTTGCCAAAACGCTGAAACTTGGATTACAAAAAAGATAATATGCACATTATGTTCAGTACAACTGACTCTATAATGTTATTTTTAATTTCAACTATTCTGTCTTGTAAAACCAAAAATAAATAAAACACAAGGTACTCACCAGTTGACACTCACTTTAAAAAACTTTAAAATATCTACCGACACGTGTTTCTGCTTGCATTTCGTCATCAGGGTTGTTTTTAAATTATTTTATTCGACCCTAAGGGGTATTTCCACTATATAATTTCAATTATTCTGTTCTTTGAAGCTATTAATGTTTATTACATTACGGTTTACAAGTTTCCTTACTTTGGATTCTTTAAATGTGCTAGCTACCATGATGACGCAATGCAAGCAGAAACACGTGTCGGTAGATATTTTAAAGTTTTTTAAAGTGAGTGTCAACTGGTGAGTATCTTGTGTTTTATTTATTTTTGGTTTTACTAGACTGAATAGTTGAAATTAAAAATAATATTATTGAGTCAATTGTACTGAACATAATGTGCATATTATCTTTTTTGTAATCCAAGTTTCAGCGTTTTGGCAAATAGCCGGGAAAATAATTGTTTAAAAAGATATATGTTATACTTATCTGTGATAAGTTAGTAAATAATAATTAGCAAAAAATTTTCAGTTAATATTATTTTTTCATTCCACTAAACATCCTTTATAAACTCAATTTGTCAATAGCGCGAAATGATGGGACTTATTATACTAAACCGCATACCAGATTTCATAACTTCATTTTATATTTTCTTAGGATAGCGGATAAAATACACATACTCAACCCTCTTTCAGCGGAGATAGCTTCTTCAGAACGAATATCCGGACATGTGTTTATATTTAGTTTCTTCCTTATTCTCTCATGTAAAGTTAATACACAATAGCAACTTAGAAACACACTGTAAAATTTAAGTATTTGACTTAAATAACTCAATAATCTTATAAATAATCATTTGCCATCAATTAAAAATTGTAATTACTTCCTTATAATGTGCTAGCTTAGGGTCCATTTATATACATATAGCATTTCTTGCATCTTGAAATTACGTGACTCTGTATCTTTATGATAAGAGATATGTAAATATAGAAGTAATATAATTAAAGAGTCGAGTAATAAATTATTAGAGGGAATGTGTAATTCAAAATACTAATTAAAATAACATGTTACTGCATTACGAGTTCAGGTGGATTTAGTTCATTACAAACAGTGTGTAGAGAGGAATTATTTCAGCTGCCACTAGAGTTTCCAGTAATACTACCAGTGACATATCGATACATGAAATTGTTTTTTTCTTTATTGACAACGATAGCCTCAACTCGTTCAACAGCGTCAACAATTCTTCTGCGTTTTTGTATATAGGATAAATCTAATTGTCTATTTCTAGGCATATTAAGTAGATTTAAATGAGTTAAACAAATTTTAAACGAGCACAAAAACTAATAGTAGTTAAAGAAAACAAAAACTGACAGACTGCTAAAAACATACTGTTACTTTAGGTTAAGTTAATGGTCAAATATGTAATAAATGTATTGTGTTCCGAAAAGCATGCGTGTAATATTTATCACTATTATATTTAAGTATTTTTTTATAAACAATATGTATTTTATAAAAAAGGTATCTTATCCCTATGGAGTTATGATAAAACACCAGTATCTGCAGGACATCGCAATTATTGTAAATTATACAAACCTGTTACATTTTACGTAAATTATTAACAGAACCTTAGTATGTGCCGAATATGGAATCCATCACTTAGCACTGATAACATAAATTAAGATAAATATTACAAATTGTGTTTCACATGATTTATAAAATATTTTATCAATATTACGTAAATACTGTTTCACTTATATGACTCTTACGTAACAAAGAAGAAACATTACCACGTAATGATTATGTTAAAAATATTGGGCACAGATACGAAAGTAGGACAACATTTTGTTATAAAACAGCTCTTTTTAAATCTCATCTAGTTATATCACAACAAGTTTGGTTGAATGGGATGTATCGCTTATTATAATAGGGTACCGTTTAAAATGTCAATGTAATGGTGGCTACGATATTTTCACATTTGTCACATTTTCATTTATATGTGTGTAAAATTTCAAGTCATTATCATCAAAAATGTCTGAGATATTTCAGTTTTTGTGAAGACAATCAGTATACTTATGTAATTTTATACAAAATCAAAACTGAGATTAAATTTTATTTAGAATATCGGCTAGACACAACATTTATATTGTGGATCTAAGTTGTAAACTTTACGTCAAGCTTGCTAATCCCACAGTCTGCACATTCTCACATAGGGGATCTCGAAACTTATATAAGTACCATATAAGACTGTTTGTTTCATATTAGATGCAAATTAAGAAATAACAAAAAAAATGCTTTTTTTAATCCACAGATTTAACGAAGATTTATTAAGTGACTAATAAGTGTTTACAGTAATTTTTACCTTTACTACGTTCCTCGCTTTTTGAATATGTGGGCAACTGTTATTAGTAACACGGAGGCTATTTTAAGTAAAAAAAGTGATTAATTGTATTCTCAATCTTTTCTCACAATTAATGTACATCGTTTAACAAATTACTTGGAAGAAAGAGGTGAAAATAATCTTGATAAATTGAATTATAAATCCTAGACATTTTCGTTATTGAATTAACTAATGCGTTCATCTTTTTTACAGCTGAGCCCCACAATAACTGCTTTATAAATAAAGAGAGTATACAATTTAACGTTGATACAATATCGATTCCATCAGACTCGCTAATATAGCATTATTACTTATTTATTACTATGTATAAAATAAAAAGCGTCTTACATGGAGTTCAATGATTGGAGGAATAATGCCTACACCAGAAACCAGAGCAACACGAAGCCAAGATGAACATATGTAACAGAAAAAGTTTGTTTACAATAATATTTACAAAATAGTGATGCCTTTCTGTATGCGCATTCTTATTGGTCACTCTGACGGTGGTTAGATTGTGATACAGGTAATTACAAGCATATTGTTATGAAATATCTGTTTACAAGCGATTCTACATTTCATTGCGCATACTACGAATGAAAACGATACGAAAATAACCGACTCTATTGCAAATAACGCGCCGATGGTCAAATCTTAAGCTGGCGCTACACGTTGGGCCATACTTTGGCCGAAATAATTGTCGAAACATTTGTTGAAATATTTGTCTACAAATATACCATCCAAACGTTGGCCGATACAGCAATGTTTGCTAGAACCTAGAAGATGGCAGAATGTTTTTTGATCCCTTTGTCTACCCCATGTCCACTTTTGTCAAAAAGCTGAGTTGAAACTATAAGTTGTTAACTTAAAAATAATCAGCCAAAATATTCTTATATGATTTTATCCCCAAAAGTAATAGTATGTGAAAAGAATGTATAGGTACAGCAACGTTTGTAAACAAAAATAGGGTTTAGTTTAGCTTTTTATATAGTCTCAGACAGACTGACAGGATTGTTCTATATCGCGGAAAACCGCCACATCATTAAATTTCTTTTCTTTAAATGACTTCCAAAACAGGCCAGCAATGACTCTTTTTTCTTTTTCAATTCCTGTACATCAATCTCCATTATGTTCGAAATTCGATTCCAAGCATCATTAACCTGAAAAGATTGAATTATATTAAAAAATTAATTAATCTATTAGGTACATCTTTTGTAATTTACCTTGGCCTTATCCTTATAATAATTATTTCTCGGGTCCCATATCGTAGGTTCTCCCTGATATAGTTCTAAAAACTTAAAAATATTTTCATTGTTCCAAACTGCCATTTTAATGTTACACTAATGACATAAAAAACATAGATACATACGCTGTAATCGGTATTTATGCACTGACATGCACCAACGTGTGGACGGGTATTGGTATGTGACGCAAGCTCGCCCAAAATCCCCTTGATTTGTGCACTATTTACAGACACCGAGGCGATCACAGGCAAACTTGGCCCATTCGCGGCCAATCAAGACAAACTTACTATCCACACGTTGGCTATGGCCGAAGTTTGCTACATTTCGCCCAATGTGTAGCGCTAGCATTAGAGAAATACGCGTATTGGAAAACATTAGGCTATCGATATAAGTACACCGGGCGAAATAAATAAATTAAAATATGTTTTTCTTAAACAGAGACCCATATCGAGGGTTTCATGGAAAAAGTGCGTATTGACCATATCTTCAACTTTGCAATATCGGTGCTTAAAGATTTCTACATTTATAAAAAAAGTACAACATATTATTAAATAATTTATTTTTATAACAAAAGTACTCATTCATTTTTCAAGACACTATATTAAAAAAAAAAATGGTGTACTTTTTTATGGATATATAGGGTGGCGCAATAGTGGGTCGGACTTCTATGCTTTTTCTATGTCTCGAGTTCTACGATAGCTATAAGTAAACCAAATAAAAAAGTCTATAACCGGAAATTTTTTTCAAATATACGGGACGAAATTACAGGATCAAGTGCCTTTTTTTTTAAATGGAATGCTATGTATATCAGTTCATTCTCTGAAGCCTCTGTCTAAACACTATTCATTCCTATATTATTACTGACTATCTCCCAACCACTTAGATGTAATTAATTTTTTTTGTTGAAATAATGCCACCTGCAGATGCATATTGAAATAATCACCAAAGTCACAATTATGGGTTTTAGGAAAAACTTATGTGAATACTAGTTACGAGACATCTAATTAATGTTTTTGAATCATTTTTACTTCCTAAAAATGGACAGGGTGGCCAAAAATTATTTTTCAATTAAGAACTTTTTAAATTGAATTTTCTCAATTTTTTCACATGGAACACCATATATATATTTTATTGATATGATGCAGAAATGAAAAACGATCAATTTGTAAGTACTTCCCTATGGCTAATTGCAACAATTTTCGTTTTATTGAGCAATGAGTACAATATTCAAGAATAAACTTAAAATATAAAGGTTTCTTCAAATAATTCATTAGAAAAATTATAATAAATGATCCACATATTGCCCATTTTGATTGACAACAAAATCTTATCCAGGCCCTATACGGTCAATAATACTGATGGATATATTGATGATTTTTTTATTATAGGGGCACACGTTCTAGGTCTCAGTCTAATATTGTCATATTACTGACTAAATATTTTTATTGGCCGTGTGAATCGTATTGCGATATTGAGGACTGGTATTGAAACAAATCCGGATTTCTTGATCCGCCCGCATCAATATTGGTGGTGAGGAGAATATTGTCAGTACTATTGAACCTCAATAATGCCATCAGCATTTAGTTCCCGTTTATTTAGTTATAGAGTTAGAGATGGAGGAAGATAATTTGAAATGACGCTGCTAGTTCGCGTTCAATTGAAAATATTTATCGAAATGTATGAAATGTTGCCGGAATTGTGGGATACTACTCACAACATCTATACCAATAAATATAAGCGAAATGCTGCCCTTGATAAATTACTAGAAATTAGTTAAAGCCAAAATTATAGCAACTCATGCTTTTTTCCTTTTTATCCATTGTTAATTTTGTATGTGCTGCAGAGAAAAAAGAACAATACTAACATCAATAATATTGACAGTGTACGTGTGACCCTTAGATCGTGTAGGGCCTGGAGATGTTGGTGTCGGTAATATTGACAATTTTGTTGAAGGTGTAGGGCCTGGATTATAATAATGATAATAATTATAAGGATACATACTTTCCTATTATATCAAATCGATCTATTATCCGAGAGTTTTTGAAAAATTAGTTTTTTAAGGTTTTAAAAACTTTGTGTCCCTAGTTTATTATGGCCACACTATATTTAGAAATTTTACTGTTTCTGGTTTAAAAAGTATCTTATAGCATTTTTTTCTGTTGCACACATTGATTAGGGTACATATTATTTAATTTTATCCGATACGCGTAGTAACTTTCTCTTTGGTGTAAAAAGAATTTTATATATAATTTAACCGTTTTTTATAACTTCTAAGATTTTGTAAGCGTCTGCAACTTAACCAGTTTAAAAACATCCTGTATTGTGCCTTCGTTAGAAGCAATAGTGTTACAGTAATTATACGCAGATTTTAATTAACTGGTATATTCTCTTTGATTATAATTACCAGGTTCACGGTGTTCTAGACATAATTTTATATTTTTGTATTATTTGTGTAAATAATAAGCATTTCTAATTACTTTGATAATTAAAACATATTCATGGAAACAATTATTATCAAATTTATATCTTTGATGATATTTAAATTAGAGACTAATCTGCATGATTTCAGAATAAGGTAGTCGAAATAAGACCTTACTTAGGATCACGTATTTTTGGTAAAATTAACCCACGTCAAAAAATGAATATTTACAAAAATGTACATATTCAACAAAATCGTTAAAAAAATTAAAAATCACTCGAACAAGTCGACGTATAAACTTAAAATTTTGCCGCAATTTCTGTTGGTCACATTAAAAAAAGTAACGAGGACTAATTGTAAGTTCAATAAAATAAACAATTAACAAACATTGTGTTTTAACTGTCAAAACTCAATGACGACAAACATGAATAGTACTATTATTGCCGCAAGTTTAAATTTGAAGCCAAACAGTGCCAAAAATAAGGACTACTGTTTAAAAAAAGTCGGTCTAATAAATAATTCAGAAATACGTAGCTGTGACAAAATAGAACTAAAAAAAAGGATTTAAAAACCAATAATGATTTGATTAGACGAGACTGAGCGTATTTGAGAAGATAAAAGATGTCGAATTTATTCCCCAATTTTTTTGTCATTAATATATTTCATGTGTTATTTGATAAACGAAATCTAATCATATGAAAACGTGATTTCTTATGTTTGATTGCATCAACTGATATAAATATTGTTTTTACAGGAAAGAAGAACCATGGAACAGGGAACGAGTCAAAAATTAGAAAATCACCATCAATAAAGGTAAGATATCGCATAATTTTGGTATATATCATGGATACATACTGAGGTCTAACAATAGATCCTCATAAAGATCAAGTCGACGGTGCGGTCAGTCAAAAAATCAGGGACAAAAATATACTAAGGCTTCGCTGGCAGCAAATTGGTGATGCGGACGTAAGGGCCGAGATAATCAAGTTGCAAGGACAGATTAGGCCGCCATTTACACCGCAAAGAACCGGAAAAGGGTACTAACCTAGAATCGCTAGCACTCGGGACAACTCTTTGTGGAAGCTGAGTAAAACGTTGAAAAACACTAGGGTGGCCATGCCTGCTCTTTTGACCCAAAACGGACAAACATATCTAACGGATAGACAAAAATCCAACCATTTAGGTGTCCAATTTGAAAATGTACATAATCAAAATACTCCAAATAACCTAGAAAATGACCGCATAGAGAATGAAGCAAATCAAACCCTGGATCATGATAATCAAAATTTTACTAATGAGCAATTCTTAGATATCATGAGTAGGCTCTCTGAATTACAGCAGTTTATTTAGCAGTTACATTACCGAACAAAAAAGCACCGGGTAAAGATGGCATCGATTATAAGCCGCTCAAGAATCTACCGACGAAAGGTGTAGTGCAGCTTGTATACAACATTAACACGATTCTGCGTCTGCAGCACTGGCCCACTTCAGGGAAAAGTGCTGTGGTGTGTCTAATTTTGAAGCCGGGCAAGAGTTCCCAACTGGCTGGCACCTATAGACCTATCAAAATTGGTGGAAAAGGTCATCCTGAACAGAATAAATGCTGCGCAGGATGAGCTTAACATTCAAGATCCTCACCAGTTCGGTTTCAAGAGTGGGCACAATACTACATAGCAGATTGTCAGAATTATGAATAATGTTAAGCCTTCGATACCGTCTGGTTTTCAGGGTTAATATGTAAATTACACCGGTTAAACTTTCCTGGCCACATAACTAAACTTATTTACTCATATTTGACAGCGCGAACACTGTAAGTAAGAGTGAATGGAAAGCTTTCAACACCGCGGAACATACGTGCGGGAGTTCCGCAAGGATCGGTCCTTGCACCAACATTATTTAATCTGTACGTCTCTGATTTTCCACAGTTTCCTAATACAAAATTGGCCATGTACGCCGACGACACGGCCATATACAGCCATAGCTGGGGCGCTCAAGCGTCGACTCAGCTGTGGTACGTGCGGTGGAGTACTATGACCGATGGAAGATTAGGGTTAACTCGGGGAAGAAGGAGGCGATATTGTTCTCTCAAAATGTTTTGAATACTGAGATCCAATTTCGATAAATGGGGTCCAAATTCAAACAAAAGAGAGTGTCAAGTATGTTCGGTTATATTCTTACTGAGTAGAACAAACAAGAAATTAATATACACATGTATATTGAGGCCGGCCTTAACATACAACTCTATACACCTCTATCAGAGATCTACATGAACACGTTGCAACTACATTTCACAACAATTTTATAAATATCAATTGTCAAATAGTCTGTTATTAAACAACATCACACAAATTAGGGAGTATAACGCACCCTTTAGAATAAAACACAATTTATCATACCAGTCGTTGCCTATCTTTCGACAATCCTTGTAGGCCAACCCCACCAAAATTCCAAATTAATCTTCGGTTTCTTCCTTTCTTTTTTGTTTCATTTTTTTTCGTCAAAATTTGTTTATCATTATTTATTGAAAATTTTGTTATGTCTTGTAAGTAAATATAACTTTTGGATCAAATTAGAAATTGTTAAAAGTTCAAAAATTAAACGGTGTAACATAGCTGCTCAATAGACAAATTGTCTTAAGAAGGGTTTTTGAGATTGGACTTTTCCCTTCCTTGATAAACAAAATTTATCAGCAAAGTATCTTTTTAATCATAGTTTTTTTTTAACCATATTTATCAATTATTTTTAATACTATTTTGTTATTTTTTAACCTAGACATAAGTTTTTAATGGCATGTATTAATTACATTCTTTTTTAATTTAGGATATGTGTTAGTATTTTAAGTATAATTTTTAGATATCAAATCGACTCCATCCATATCCATCCCTTCAATTGCCACGGCGGCGCATCGCACCGTGGATGTTTGGCTGTCTCTGGGGTGGATGTCGAAATGATTGTTTTGTATATAACATATTTAATATTGTTTTGATTGATTGATGGAATAAATTACGTGTAATGTACTGCAGATAATATTTTATTATTCATATTTATGATAAGGAACAAAAATTACCTAATAGAGGTTAGTTACTCAGTTTTACGAAGAAATTTGTTATATCACTAGTTTCATTCGTAGTCAAGTTTCTAAGGTGTAACCTCATTTTGAAGATGATTTTGATTATTTCCCATGACACGTAAAAATTCAAAATTTTTTAACAACCTTGACAGGAAATTATTACCTGCTCATCGATTTGCTGAATCATTTTGATTAGCAGACTGATGTCTTTTAAATCACCGTGTATATTTAATAAACGTTTTTTCTTATCTGTGCAAAACATAATCACTAATCACTAATCAGTGTATGTATTTATAATATGATGTCCTTTAAATATGCAATTTGTTGTTTCAATAATTGTTCACAATGACTTATTTTTCATTATCAATTGATTGGAATAACTAGATTTTTGATTAATGAGTATTAGTCAGGTTCTATAATTTTATTTAAAATATGCATCTACGGCAAAGAAAGGAGAGCAAAATGAATTTAAGACTTTGCTATTTATTCCGACGACTATATATTATGTAATATAAAATTTTAGTTGTTTATTTTTGTGATAATTTAAATTTCTCATCTAATAGTGAAAGTAAACACGTATTTTCATTGTCAGAATGTCAGTTAACAAATTTTAATTAGGTACAATAAAAATTAACAAGTAAAAATTTATATAAGTTGTTAGAACAATACCAAAGCCCAAACCTATTTTAAATATCTTACTATCTTTGGTTATTTGAATATTTATATAAAAAAAGAAAAATAAGTGTCATCATCCTGTGGCTCATTCTAACATAAAACAAAACTAATATGAGAATCTACAATTTTTACTAATCAATATGAATTAAGCTAAAGAATCTGATGAATATTATGATACTCCAGCAGACATACTGTATAATACTAAAGAGAAAACTAACAAATTGAAGAAACCAGGTGGGTAAAACTGGTCCTTCATTGGAAATTAGATATAATAAATACCTACGTTTCTCTAGATTCCAAAAAACAGATTTAGCTTTTAAAATTTATGGATTGGGAAATTTCAGATATGTAGCTATGAGACTGGGAATTTTGAAAAATTGATTGAATCAGACTACTTGACCACTGCATTTTCCAACTCTGTATTGGACACAAATTCGACGATGTTCTACATATTTTGGACGTAGTTCTGCAAATTTCTGCAAATGTGTGTACCTAGCAGGCTACATTTTCAGGAACGCTTTTAGTTTGGGAAACGTATTTATGCCCACGTTTTTCTTAGCAGCTGAAGTTGATTTTCACACTGTATATTTCGACCATGGGGGTTAACCGATCTCAGAATTATAGATATCATTGAAATATATCAAAACTGCAGATTTTGCATTGTACATGTTTTCCTTGTACACCAATTTATCAAGAGTTCATATTTTGTTTCGTTGAAGATTTTCGTTTTTCTGGTAACAACTTCAGGATGGCAACGTCTGCAGCTTTTGAATTTCAGCTGGGAAGTCGTATTTGCCACTATTTTCGAAAAAAACCAAAGAAAAACACGGAGCTAATTTTTTTTACACAAAAACAATACGACGACTGGTATTTTTATTTTCGGTTAGTTGGTTAGTTGGTACTTTGGAAACAAAGAGCGTCTGTGGCATGGATAAGCAATAAACACTCGATTTTTAGCTTGACGTGATTTTGATGTTTGGAAATATGAAAATTGTACACCTATTGTAGTTTTTACATTGCTTAGAATTGTACGATCGCGGAAATGTGGTCGTAGAAAAAATATGTATACAACTTGTATGTAAAATGTATTTTTCCACTAGTGCAAAAATACGACATTTTACTAACTCATAAAGAACTATTACGTATCTACTTATATTTTATATTCGATATTCCATTTCATAATTCTCAATGTAACGATATTCAATATAACGCTTGTAATTTTTAGCACGATTTATTTGACGATGATAAAGTGAAGTATAGAAATATTGTAGTAGATTTATTTAAGTAATTTCATTCTTTTGGTATTATTAACTGAATTTATAGGAATGTCTACCTACAATTCCAGTATAGAAAAATGTTATAGGAGAAATATTCCTATCTTTAAAGCTCAGTCTAAGACGCAGAGCAAAATTTTACATGTAAATAAAAGATTGTTTGTTTGTCATCCTTCTCATGCTGTCCCAAAGGTCCTTACCTTTCGTGCTAGGAGTGCGGATGATGGAACAAAAAAAATATGTTGAATTTTACGTAAATATTTGCCTTAAAATTATCCATAGCAGGCAATTAAAACGATTATTATTTGTTAATAAATATGAATCGTAGAGTGTTAGTAAGAATAATGATGGCAATTAGTCTAATAAGAATTCATATTTTGACTAACTATTATTAAAATATTTCAGTTTGAAGTTTGAAAGAGAAAAGGTCATAGAGGTGAAAGTGGATTTTTATACAGGGTGTCTCATAAATAACGTCTTTTCTCTTGGGGAGCGTACAGTGAAGTAAAACACAAGGTCAGCGGTCAAAATCTGAAACACTCCAAACCTTCTTGAAATATTTAGGGACTAATCCTAACTAGCACCGAAGTGACGGGAACTGACATGGGAACCATAATATAGTAAGCATTACATAACTCTCACTAAATTTGTTACTTTAGTGTACAACTCACCTTGCGGTATGCCCGTTTAGTAACAATTACGTAAATTCTACCGAATCCAGGTACTGCATAATTATTACACTTTCAAATACGTGATGCAGTATGTGCAACGTCACGGATGCTACTTTGCATTACTTTAAAGCATTTACAACTTCAAGTGAGAATTAGTAGTAATACCGACTGCACAGCGTTACCAAAAAATCACTTCAAAGTAGTGATAATTGAAAGTGTTCTAATTAAAGTATTTATAACGTTGTCGAAGCATTTTTTTGGAGCTTTAAAGTTGTGTAACTTATTAGCGACATTAAGTTAACGCGTTCTTATTCGGAACTAATCGAACATAGCGCCGAAAAGCAGTAAAACAACAAAAAATAAAGATTTTCCGGCATTCATCGATCTTTTGAAGTTAACAATTTAACAAAATATCTGATTGATGCGAAACAGGTCCTTATTCGTTGAAATAAAGATAAAGATAAATAACCAGGTTAGGAAAATTGTCGAGAAAATCAGACATTGCAGTGAAGAACCAACAAATATTGAAATAAAGAATGTAACTGATTGTTTTTGTTTGTGATTTACCATTAATTGTTATTAATTAAAATTTCGCCCACTGAAAAAATTCGCGCAAACAAATCAATAACTTAGGGAACTGTCAAAGTTTACGAATACGTGAAAGATCAGATGACAGAAAATATGAATAATATAGTGTCAACTTTGGACAATCGAAATTTTCGCCACATTGAATTTTGTTGGTATTCAAGGCAAATCTTCGAGTTAATCATTTGTTTGATTTTTGCTAATAATACTTCCACCTGTCACCTGTTGAAGTTAGTCAGTCGTTAATGTGTTGCCAGTCCCAAACAATAAAATAACTGTTACCTATACTCCATTAATTTCATATAAGCACATAAAAAGTTCGTGTATACGCGCTGTATTATATAAATACATTGTGTGAATTTATATATTGCACCGTTTAGGTGAACGGTGCAATAAATAATTCACACAATGTATTTATATAATACAGCGCGTATGCACGAACTTTTTATATGCTTATATGAAATGAATGGAGTGTAAGTAAAAATAATGTTATTGTTTGGGACTGGCAACACGTTAATGACTCACTAATTCTCAACAGGTGACACGTGGAAGTGTTATTAGCAAAAATCTAGCAAACTTTGCACTACTGAAAGTCGACAAACGTTCGCTCTGCGAGCCAAGGTAAAAATGAAATATGTGCTCATATGAAATGAATAGAGTATAGATCAGATCAGCCAGCTCTACCAACTTAAAAGTGAGGGTCGGAAAGGACGTGCAGTAACCTTTTCGTAGTAGCATTCATGAGGGCATGGTGTAACTTGCAATGACTTACCTGTTATATCATGTCCATTAACAGTTGTTTAATAAAAACAAAATATAAATGTACTTGGTAACAATTAAATTTAGTACAAAATTCGTTTTTCATTCTCCTCAATATTCTTACTAATAACAACTTATGCATTTTTTTTGTATCATCAGAAAACACCTCGGAAAATGCAAAAACATGATTTGCGTACGTAACAAGTATTTTTTTTATTATCGATAAATCCTTTTAATTTAAAAGTAATTAAGATTAGTGTAAATATCAAAGTTATATTTAATATTTTGCACAGATAAAGTTACTTAACTCTTAGAATCACAAGGAAAACAAAAAAAATCCAATTTTCCAGTGTATCTTTTATTATTACAACTTTTGTAACAAAAAAATGATGTTTTTTCCTTTGCCGCTTCTATTACACCATATTAAAAAACAAACAAAAAATAAATAAAAACATAAATACGCACTAAAAGCACAGCAACTAATAGAAGGATCTATAACCTAGAAGGCAGTAAACGAACGAAACAAAACCACAGAAAAGTCTACACTCCCTGACACAACGTACATATTGCACGGATTGCCACTACAACACTGACTGCTTCCGGATAGAATATCTTTTAAAATACAATATACCGGGTGTAACATGATCAAGGTACACCAACCTTTTTTCCTTTCAGTTTTGAAGATAATTGAAATTTGGGATATCTTATATACATAATAAGCAGCACTTTTTGACATACATGTGATTTTTTTTTAACATACGGTTTCGCCAGAAGTGACACTAATTTTCGATTTTTAAATGGAACACCCTGTATATTATTGCATTTTTGAATTTTACATAATTTTCTAAATCCAACGATACCAAATAAGTGATATTTCAAACCTCAATATTTTTTATAATATAATTTTTAGTTTTCCATTTAAGTGTGCCATGACGGTTCCGATTTATTCTAAATGACCCGAGTAATGCTAGAAAAATCGAAATCCCGTCTGAAATACTAAATTACGTGATTTATGATCAAATAAATTTCATCAAAATGGTTTTTGGGGAAAAACTCAATTCTTTCAAATGGATACATATTGGTACCGTGGTACCATTTATCAGTACTATTAATAAGGAATTTATTCATATGTAGTATTAAAATGTGCGATAAATACAAACAAATTACAGCTAAAAGAAAATAAGAAAATACAATTTTGTTCTAATTACCTTGTTATATATAAGGTGGTATTGGAATATAAGAAATGAACACAAAACATGACAATAGTTGTTCAAAATGCTGTCCATTGACATCAATGCACTTCTGAACTCGCATAGCTGTTTCTCGAAGAACGTTCGCCAGTTGCTGGGCCGTTATGCTATTAATTGCGCGTCTTACTCGTAGCTCCAGGTCTTCACGGGTTGTAACGGCAGTTGCGTAGACAATACTTTTTAAATGACTCCAAACAAAGAAATTAAGAGGTGTTAAATCAAGTAACCTTGGAGGCCACCTCACAGACCATTCGTCGAAATTACGTTTTCTCCGAATCTCCGTTGAAGGTAATCAATTACTATTCTTGAATTATGGGGAGGAGCGCCAACTTGTTGGAAATACATTCCCTGTAATTCAGCTAAACTGTCCTCAATTTCAATTTGCAGAAATCCCAAGTATCTGGCACCAGTCAGGGGATCTTCAAATATTATTGGACCAATCATTCTACTACCGATTATTCTAAGCAAAACATTGAAACCGAACCGCACTTGAAAGTTACCCTCCCGTAACAAATTTTGATTTTCTTGTGACCAATATTTTGTATTTTGTCGGTTAAATAATCCCAAATTTGTAAACCTAGACCCGTCCGAAAATAAAATCATTCCCAAAAAATCATTGTTTGGGTACACGTTATTCTGCAAAATCCAATTGCAATATTCCATCCTACGTTCGTAATCATTTTCGTACAAGTGCTGGTGCAATTGGTATTTAAAAGATTTATAGTGGTGTTTGTGCAAAATATGGCTCACTGTTTGGTAACTGATTTCCAGTTCAAACCCAATTTGCCTTAAAGAAATAGTCTTATCAACTTCTACTCGAACCAAAACATTAACTTCCGTTCCTTCGTCAAGAATGAAATTTTCTTCAGGATCATTGTTGGACTCACTTCGGAATTGATTTTCAAGACAATTAAAATAATTTCTCTCTGGACACTGTCTCAGGATATCGTTCAGCATAAAGGTGTCTAGCGACAACAGCATTTTTTCGACATTCCCCATAAATAAGTAACATGTCCCCTTTTCCATCTCTTGTATAAATTTGCGGCATTTTGAACACAATTAACAAGAATTTTAAACAATTTTTAAAGACACAATAAAAACACTGATAAATCAACAAGTGTTTGACAAGCTAAATATTTCATTGTTTTCAAAGCCACCATAGTTAGTTACTTCTGAACATTTAATTAGAACAAAATTGTATTTTCTTATTTCCTTTTAGCAAGAATTTTGTTTTTATTTATCGCACATTTTAATACAACATATGAATAAATTCCTTATTAATAGTAGGTACTAATAAATGGTACTACGGTACCAATATGGTTCCATTTGAAAAAATTGAGTTTTTTCCCCAAAAACCATTTTGATGAAATTTATTTGCTCATAAATCACGTAATTTAGTATTTTTAACAGAATTTCGATAGTCACTTATTTGGAATCGTTGGATTCAGAAAATTATGCAGAAGTTAAAAATGCAATAATATACAGGGCGTTCCATTTAAAAATCAAAAGTTAGTGTCACTTCCGGCGAAACCGGAAGTGAAAAAAAATCACTTGTATGTCAAAAAGTGCCACTTATTATGTATGTAGGATATTCCAAATTTCAATCAAATATCTTCAAAACTAAAGGAGAAAAGGTGGGTGTACCATGATCTTGTTACACCCGGTCACAGAATAGAGACTCTGTGACCCGGTATAAAATATTCGACATTAACAGTTTTTCGACGATTTTTCAAAAATTGTGCAAAACTATATTCCTTCTCCTGAACCAATATTGCATTTCACCAAGTACTCACTTCTTCGCGTTTATATGCCAAAATTTAGGTTCCATCTTTTATCTCGAAGGCTATGCCTTCTACATAGTGCCTATACATAGATAAACAAAAGATATTGCTCATTTGTCTTTACCAAAAATTTTTGATAGATCTGTGGACTTACTGCATTATTACATACTTTATTTATAACAACCAAAGAAGCAATTATATGTAATAAAGGTACAACTTCATAATTTATGATAATTATCACTGGAGTTAATTATAATATAAAAGTTTACATGCACTTATTTGGTTTGCAATTATCTCTGTGATAAAATTCAATTTAATGCTTCAAGCTGTAACTGATTGATTTATAATAATGAATAGGCAATTGAAATAAGTTTTGTGTACCGATAATGTGCCTGTAAATGCACTTAATCACTACATATACTAAGCATTTCGACCTTTTCAAATGCTACAAAAAAATGATACAGTAATTTAATATCGAAAGGTAAATTGTCCACTTTCCTTAAAAAGTCATTTTGTGTTGTTTATTATACTATATTTATATTTGGATATAGATTGTTGATATTTTACGATATCTGCATATTTTACCTTCAATCTGAGGCAATAATTATTAAATATGATTTGAACGAAACAACTACTCAGCGGGCAAATACCCCGACCTGCATTGGATTATACCTTCAAATCATGATAAATCGGTAACCAATATCATTTGTCAAGTCCTAACCAGACATAGACCGGTTTCGAACTTATTAGTTCACCTCAAGTAATATTTAATAATTATATTTACAAGATTTATGATTCAGTTACGCGTATACTTCCTTGCTCGCTGTATAATGTTAACATACAATTTCAAGACATGGCTGTGACAATAGTAGCAATTTTGATAAACTTAATTTTAAAGCCGAAAGAATGGACTTGAAATTATTTTATTTCCATTTAAAATTTATAATTTTCCAACTTTTCAGTTAGAGTATAATAATTTTCAAGAGCATCAGCTTCCATTGACGAATCCGTATAAGCAGGTTTCTCTGACTGCATATTAAATAAAACAGAAAGTTAGACCTAGTAATTAACATTTACAAAGTTCCAGTACCAAGTTTAAAATTTAAAAATTAATTTATAAAAGTTGGATATTTCTGTAAATGGTTGAAAGTTTATAATACGAATTCATAAACATCTTGTTTCTGATGCTGCTATTGTCTATATAAACACAGTATATTGCTCACCAATAGGTTCTTTTATTTGTGACGAAATAAATACCTATTGACTAACAATCAGTCATATTAACGATCATTGGACATTTCATTTAGTTTAAAATTATTTCTAGTTCTTTGCAAGCAATCATAATTTATAAACAAGATTGTCTCTCGGTAAAATCTATTTGCATCAAACAATGAACATAAACAAAAGTTGCAAAATGAATGTTTTCACAGATTTAACCCTAGTGTATATTAAGGTTTATTGCAATAAAGTTTATACATTGGAAAAATCCACTTATATAAAGAGTGCTGATTCTCTGAAAGAATGAACACAGATTTAAGATCTTCATTCAACTTTGTTTGAAGGGCACGAATCTTAAGCTTCACTATATAGTTTCATGGTATATCTACTACCGTTTGGGTTGCTCTCATTTCCACGGTTTTATAACACATTCTTTGAACTGAAAACATATTTTCAATTTCAAATCTTCAGACTTAGAGGGATATTAGTGGAGTTTTCACTGAAATAAATATCAGTATTTGGACCATGAGCTTAGAATCGCAACAAATCTGTGATGAAAACATTTATGTTTTAAAACGGATCATCCCAACCCACTGGTCGATTTTACTAGATGAGGGCTAAGTGTGTTCAAAATGCTAATACTATTTTACCTCCTTTGACAATTCTCATTATTTCTTCAATACGCACGTCTTACAGGAATATATACTTTTATTAACAAACACCACCTAGTGGTGAGGACAATCCTCATACTAAGCGAGAATACAGATTTCAAGGGCGGTTTTTATGTAATGTGTGGGCAGGAATAGTGAATGATTATTTGATTTAAAAAATTATAAACACTTTTTATTACTTGTCTAATTTTCACTTTATTTGTTATTTTACAACTAGTTTCATCCTATTCCGACATTTTCAGGTAAACTAAATTATACACAGATTTTACTTTCGTTTAAATATAAACTGATCTAAATAGAAGGATGGGTCACTTTATGATTGATAATATAATTCAAATTTTTTGTCTTTAAATGTAGGGGTTTTTTCAAAATAGCAAATTATATTATGGTGTGATTTTTATTAGCAACAGGTTATCTGAATAAGTTTAATAACGGAGAATTCTTTAAATCTATTTGGTCGTTTAATATGTTGTAATTTTTATGCCTATTTAATTTATTAATTTTTAGCACTTCTAATTATTTAAGTTTTTTGCTTTTCCCACAAATATGTAATATTTTAGGTTGATGGTCATCAGTTATTGTATGATCAGGTGTTTATAAAAGCTGGAATGTTGTTTTTGTCTGTGAATATGTTCTCTATATCTTACTCTGAACGATCTACCTGTTTGACCTACATATGAGGCGTTACATTCTGGGCAATCTAACGGATATACACCACATTTTCTAGAGATCAGTTTCTTGATTTGCATTGAAAAGATATCTGCCTATATTTTTGTTAGAACTAAGAGATGTTTTAATATTAAATTTGGAAAAAGTATTGCTAATTGAAGAGAGTTGACCTGAATATGGTAATGAAATGTATGTTTGAACTTTTTTCTCGTTAATAGTGGGATAAAGTTCTTTCAAGAGGGACTTATTTTGTTTTTTTGTAGATTAGATTGTTGATTATATTTTGAGCGTACCCGTTATTATGTGCTATAAGTCTTATTGTGTATTTCTTCTTTTAAATCTGTGTCAGATAGAGGTAAGCTGAAGGCTCGGTGTGTCATAGATTGATATGCGGCTAATTTCTGGGAGAGAGGGTTATAGGAATTAAAGGGTATAGCGGTGTCTGTAAAAGTTGGTTTGCGGTAAACATCATTTTCCTATAATATTTACCGCAAACCAACTTTTACAGACGCCACTATACCCTTTAATTCCTATAACACTCTTTCCCACAAATGAACGGCCTGGATATGTGGTTCCTCTTAGATGGTGCCCCATACACAATGTTCGCAACATACGGGACTGACTTACTGAGAAATTTTCGGAAAGGTGAATCGGAAGAAACGGACCAGTAGAATGACCTGCCCGATCGCCAGACTTAATTCCGTGCGATTTTTATTTATGAGGGCACATAAAACAACTGGTTTATTCAATATCAATCGATACATCAGGCAGTCTGTTGTTTGTGGAGAAAATCAGGGAGAGCATTCTTTACTTTAACGGCATCACCGACACACAGCGTTATACAACTGCCAAACAGACTTTTTTTTTAATTACATCGGTCCTAATGGCACTTGTTTCCCGATTGATAGACATCCTATCACATAAAGCAAACACAATAAAGAGATATTTTTATTTCAATTTATGTTTGAGTGTTCGTTTAATTGGAGTTTAGCTGATTTGTGTGACTGATTAACGAAGAGAACTTTTGACTACCTCGAGCATACTTTTTTCAATTGTACGTTACAAGCTTTTATTTACCTATTCTTAAATAAAAAAAAAGAAGCCGATATCTCAAATAGTTCTGGAAATATGTTAAAAATATATTTTTCGGAAATTGTCGATTTTGGTATGTGTTTTAGCAGTAAAAAATGTTCATATACAGTATGGAAATTAAGTAACGCATAAATTCAGTAATTCCGATGATATTAATTTTTTTGGAAAAAATCTCGAAGGGGTATAGCGATTTTAACTTCAGCTAATATTTTCAGTGTATTCTCAGTTTCTTATGTCATTTATTTTTTAAGTTATGACGTCATCGACTTTTTTTTTAAATGATAACCTATATTTTTATCATTGATTTTGGTAGTAGTTTTTATTCCGGTTCCGACCGTAAAAAATTTTCAATATGTTATTATTTGAAAAAAATCGAGAAAAACGGTCATAAAGTTCAAATAATAAAAATTCATTAAATTGGGTAAATTTATTTAGTTGCCGGTGTATCACATTAGTTACGGCTGTCAGAATTACACAATTTGTAAATGTCACAATAAAATAAGTGTTATTATTTTGCTTTTTCTAAATTAGAAAAACTATTTTATTAATAAAAATGGTACAGTTGAGCGACAAACAGAGAATTGAAGTGTTAATAATGAACACATCAAGAAGTGTGTCATCTTTTTACAGAAAAATACCAGGATCAGCCCATAAATCAACAATTAGTAGGATTGAAAAAAAATTCGGGAACATGACGTTGTAAAGAATCTTCCAAAAACTGGACGTCCGGAGACATTAAATGAAGATGCACAACTTGATGTGCTATTAGAAATTGAAAACCATCGACATTCAACTAGTAGAAGCATTGCTTTGAACCATAATATATGCCACACTACAGTTCTAAAACTTTTGCAAGTTTAAAAATTCCACCCATATAAGGTGCACTTGGTTCATGAGTTGACAGAAGATGACTTTGATCATAGGCAAGAGTTTTGTGAACAAATGATGGAAATTTGCAACCGCGATCCAATGTTTTCCCAGCGTGTTTTATTTTCGGATGAAGCAACATTTTGTTTAAATGGCCATGTGAATAGACAGAATTGTAGATATTGGGCTAGGGACAATCCCCATTGGATGCAGGAAAGTCATACCCAATATTCTCAGAAAGTTAATGTTTGGGCAGGAAGTATTGGTGACAGAATTATATTGTATAATTCTTTTTTGACGACAATTTGACTGGAGATAGATACCTGCAATTTTTACAGTTGGAATTGATGCATGCATTAGCTGCATTATTCCCCAATGCAAATAACCCTGACCTACCAAATAATACCATTTGGTTAGAACAAGATGGCGCTCCGCCTCATTACGAAATTATTGTGCGACGCTACTTGGACCAAGTTCTCCCAGCAAGATGGATTGGGAGAAGAGGTCAGACAGAATGGCCCCCTAGGTCTCCTGATCTAACGCCATTAGACTTCTTTTTATGGGGGTACTTAAAAAGTAAAGTGTACAACAATCGACCGAATAATTTAGACGATCTCAGGCAAAGAATTCAACATGATATTAGGTTAATATCGCCTCAAACTATTCAGAATGTGAGAAATGAATTTTATAATCGTCTTGGGTATTGTCAAATGATACAGGGTCGTCAATTTAAACATTTAGTGTAAATGTAATTTAACAACTGTTGTTTCTGTGCTTATTTCTGTGTTTGATGATATTGTTAGTTCTTTTCTGGTTAATCAATTTAGTTTTCTTTTATACCAATGTTTGCCTCACGAAGTTATCGTTATTACTAACTTTGAATTGAGCAGATAATAAATTTCTAGTTCGATTTTTCAACTATTTGTATAATTTCAAAATAAAAACGAATGTGCCGTCGATAACTTTCCGTCAAACTTAGGCAACTAGATAAATTTTCCCAATTTAATGAATTTTTGTTATTTGAACTTTAAGACTGTTTTCTCGATTTTTTTTAAATAATAACATATTGAAAATTTTATACGGTCGGAACCGGAATAAAAACTACTACCAAAATCAATGATAAAAAATATAGGTTGTCATTTAAAAAAAAGTCGTTGACGTCATAACTTAAAAAATAAATGACATAAGAAACTGAAAATATACTGAAAACATTTGCTGAAGTTAAAATCGCTATACCCCTTCGAGATTTTCTCCAAAAAAATTAATATCAACGGAATTACTAAATTTATGCGTTACTTAATTTCCACACTGTATGTACATTTCATATAGAAAATAACTAACTTCTAATTCTACGTTGAAAAAAATAATGTTATATTTTCAAGTCTGATTCCGTCCACTACTTTTATTTTAATTTTTTAATATAATTATTTTCCCACTACTAGTAAACAATAATGTACACCTACCCCACTAAATACTGAGAGGCATTGTTCTCTTTTGATATAGATAATTGATGAGTTGATATAGCACGTAAAGTAAATTAAAGAACTCGTAAGCTCTCGGGTTGAAATATTGCACAGCTAAAAGTGTTTTCTTTTTTCCAAGCGAATTTCGTGAAACACAATTGAGTTGACACTGATTATACGTTTCTGTTTTACGATCTTGGAATGATTACACGTTTCCGTCCATGTTGCGTGTTAAAATTATTTTCGATGTTGGCTTTTACTTTGTTATATTATGATAAATGTATATTTATAATGCTCCTGGTGAAAGTTGGATGACAGAAACAGTTTATGTAACTTTTATTTACCTTTAGATTTAGATATAGATTTGCAGTCCATCATTCTGCAGCGTGAAAGAAGTTAAATAAGTTCGCACTATTTTTCTCTGCTGTTTTCCATACAGATAATATGTTCAATTTAGCAACTGTCATCAGTTTATTCGAGGCACATTTGAGAAAGCATCATCATTATTTTTTCTGTTGTAATAACGTTGTCTTTCCCTTTGTCTCTCTATATAGTCGTAAACAGTTTCAGTTGCAAATGTAAATTATATTGAAGTGACATGACTATTTAATTTTGATGTAAAGTTGTCTACTTTTGTATTAAACCCTGCGCACTTCACATACTCAAACCTTAGGAAAATACTCGAATCCTTCACTTGTACCCAATGGGAACACATTGTTGCTTAAACGTTTATATAACGTTAATGAACGTTACGCAAACATTAATTAACGTTATATAAACGTTTAAACAACAATGTGTTCTCATTGGCTATATTTCTTGAGGTTCATAAAGAGACTAAGAATGAAAGAGTTTCGAGTGACATTCCTCCATATCCCTCAAAGAAACTATTATGAAATTGAAAGTAATTTTATTCTGTGCAAAGTTTTATAAGTTTGATGTGTTATACTAATTCTTAAATCGAGTAAATCCTTTAGATAGTCCAAATTTGTGAGATTGGTACACTTGCAAAAAAAGATCAAAATTTCACACTTTGCAATTGGTTATTGTTGACTTAACTAACGGAATCATTGGAATTAATGAATAATAAACTATGTTATACGTATAATTGGACACTGTTGAATGTCTCAGTTAACTGTTGATAATTGGGACCACTACTTTTTAGCTTACTCTTAAACGATCTAAACATATTCGTAGAATCTTTGGACGATTGTGAACGGTTACAAAACAATTTAAATGCTTGTCATGCCATTAATAAATTGCCACATAATGCACAAAAATGTAATGTTTTATCGTAAACCAGGATACATAGCACTTGTGGCATAGCACAGTGGCATTAAATCAGGTGATCGTGGTGTAGCCACCACGATCACCGTCCGTTACTTCCCATCCAGTTATTTCCAAAATTGGTATTTAATAATTCTGAAACAGTCCTGATATTATGAGGTCGTGCACCATCTTGTTGGAAGAATTGATTTCTCTCCTCAGTTAAGGGTAGATTGTCGATAAAATCCTCAATAATTTTCTGATTTAAGATTTCGTAATACCGTTGGCCATTAAGATTTACTTGATATATGTGATATGCTAAAACACGATTGCCACGTGAATCACATTAAACACTAAAACCAAAACATGCCTGAGATCGCACGTCAACGGTACGATGAGGGTTCATATCAGACCAATAGTGCTCGTTATGTCTGTTGAAAATTCCTTCACTGCTAATGTAGACTTCATCTGTCCAAACTACATTTCTAGAGAAGAATGAATCTTGTTGACTTTTGCCGATACCATATGCAAAACGCCAATCATCGCTTAAGATCAATTTGTTGCAGGTGATGTTGTTTCCTTATTGTATAAAGCCTGATTTTGTGTGCCTTTAAAATACCCAAATCTCGACGTCTTGGAATCCCAGAATCAGCTTCATTTTGACGACTTGAAATTGAAGGATTTGCAACCGCCATACCAATTACAGTTATAGAAGTTTCTTCAGTATCTTCAATGTTAGCTTGTTGAAGGATCCACAATTAATGAGATTTTCTTTTTACCTCTTGAAAATAGCTTTATTAGGTTGTCTTCTGGATAGCGAATGAAATATATTTCGGATGCAATATCACAATTGTTATTACTTTGAATAAAGCATTCTATCATATCATATTTCTCGTAATATTTGTAAGACATCTTCACTTTTACGATTAAATGGCTTGTAGTTATGACGGAATCAAAATTATTAATATGCCATTTACTGACAAATGGGTAGACACTCACAGATGACACACGACTACTTGGAATAAATATAAAAGAACATAAAAAGTAATCTACTGAAATATTATTTTCGCTATTAAGTACATACACATCAAAACTGACCCCACATATGATATATAGCTTGAAAGGGGAAAAAAATTTCCTTTTTAACTATGATTCTCATTAAAAAAAAAAAAACTTTATGCCATAAATCGAAATTGCACCTTTTTTTTATTTTCTCGACATCACGAGTTGTTTCTTAAATTGATTTGAAATTCAGTACACACTTTAATTCTGATGACAATACAATTATGTATATTCAGTATCATTGTAAATCCAAGATGGCCGCCGCCACAAAATGGCGAATTATAGACTGTTGACCGATTGATCTGAAATTCGGTACACACCTTTAGTTCTGATGACAATACAATTATGTATATTCAGTATCATTGTAAATCCAAGATGGCCGCCGCCACAACATGGCGGATTATAGAGTTTAGACAGTCTATACATTAAAACTAAAATCTAGGTATCTAATCAAAACAAAGGACTTTGTCAGCTTAGAATCGTGATTCAAGCATGAATCCCCTACCCAAGTAAAAATTTTGTATCGTGTCGAGGACTGTGTGGCGTTAGGGTGGCTAAAAATGATACGTCGTTACCGGTACACCACCCAAGTTAAGGTAAAAGGTTAAATCACACCGAGGACTGTGTGGCATTAGGGTGGATAAAAATGATATATCGTTAGCGTTTTCCTCTCAAGACTTGGGCACATCTTGTTGTATAAAAGCCTTGCCCATCTATTGGACCTCTGGAAGGGTCGACCGTTATAATGTACATTACTCGTGGGAACAAAATGGTAAAAAATAATAACAAAACAGAAACAAACAAAAAAAATTAGTAAAAAAATTTTTTTTAAGTTAAACGGTTTTATTGTAAAGAAACATAATAATGATGCAGATAATGTACTAAAAGCTAAAAAATAATTAGCTAGGTACCAGGTACCAGTCATCACACCACTCTCCTCATCAATCTAGAGCATTGATCAGACTAAAATAAAATCGTGGGGCGCGTCACATTTCTATTATTTACAGTCAACCGCTCATATCATTATATGCTTTGGATGCATCTTCTAAATAGACAACTTAAGCAAAATGTGTGTAAAAGTAAATCCGTCACTATCATCGTGCGACATCACAGAACGATCATTTACATATATACTCAGGTTACGCTACGCCCCACGATTTTATTTTAGTCTGATCATTGCTCTAGATTGATGAGGAAAGTGGTGTGATGACTGGTACCTGGTACCTACCTAATTATTTTTTAGCTTTTAGTACATTATCTGCATCATTATTATGTTTCTTTACAGTAAAACCGTTTAACTTAAAAATTTTTTTTACTTATTTTTTTTTATTGTTATTTAGACTGTATGTATAATTATTAAGAATACGTTCCCTTCTTCATGTATAGTGCTCCCCTGTACTATTGTGAAGTGTTCAAGTTTGTTTACATATTTTATTTACTTATTTTTTTCTTTGTATACTTTTCCTCGCAAATAAATTTTATTCTGTTCTATTCTATGTGAGCTTTTCCAGTATCACATCCGAGGTTAAAAGATGTTTTAAATATATTTTGTACTCAAGATCTTATACAATACTAGGTTGCTTGATTATGCATAGAAACTATCCGACCCATGATATCTTGAGATAACGGAACCTATAACTTTGGTAATCTTAATTTATACACACAACCTATGCTTACAGTTTGCAACTCTCAACAACAAGGACAACTTTCAACAAACAACCCGGTATCATTGTTTGTCTATTTGTGCGTTGTATCAAAATATCAATTGTTAATAATTAGTGATTGTCTGACACTAGACTACTCTAGCCTAAATCGAACATTATAACGTAATACAGAGTGTTCTTGAAATTAATCCAATGGTGACTTAAACTTTAAAAAATGTGCAGACACATCATAAGGTTTTATAAATTATGTTGTTCTTGGTCGAGGTGGGGTATCCAAAAACTATATCAACTTCCAACAAAAATATTATAAAAAAAGGAGCATTTTATGTGTTCTATGGGGTACAACGAAAGGGATTTTTTACTAAAATATATATTTTTAATGGGAGTTGGTTTGTATTGAATGAAGAATCGATTATGTCTTATGGATGCAGGTCTAAGTTGAACATATCGACGCACAGTGGATGAAAACGCCAAGAAGCTGGTCAAAATTAAAAAAATGAAGATTTTTTTTTTTAAATGGAAACGTTTTAAATCGTTGTAGTGGTACCCCTAGCATTAGAAACGACCGTTAATACCGGTCCGGGTTCACTACCTGAGCGAGGAAATTACTTATTGTGCGACCGTGCAGCGCGTCACTTCGGCAGCTCGCAACGCTTCAAAAATCGATAAATTTTGTCTGCAGCGTAAAAATTCTCAAAGTGCAGTTTTCTGTGTCATAAAAATGGATTCTGCATCAGAAAGTAAGTACAATTAAAATATCTCAGTATCAGATCAGTTTATTTATATGGTAATTAGTAAATAATTATCGAAGTGGAGTGCATTTTTGTATATGCAACGATTCATAAATTCCACAAAAAAAGCCATAAGTTACGCGGTTGGTGATGGTTGGTCTTGAAACTTATTGGAATGTCTTCAATGAACATTTTTTTCGAAAGTGTATAAAAAATTAGCTGCATCTTTTTGCATCTTTGCGAGATATTGACCAAATTGTGCGCGAATGCACGGATGCATGCACATTCGTGCACCATAAAGTGGACTCATTATGAATGCGTTCTCATGGAAATGCAAGGAAATGTGACCGACAAAAAAACGTAGAGGACGTTTTTCGCAGGCTTTTAATAACTTCAGATCTAATTATTTCTAGTTTGCGAAAACTCCCTAAGAAAAAAATTGCATTCATTGTCTCCTGATGCGATAGAATTGCTTGATCCACTCTCCGTTGTGGAAGTCGATACAAATTGTGTATTACTCAGTGAAAACGATGAAGAGGACGATGAATGTAATTCAGATAGTAATTGAATAAAATGAATTTTCAGTCATTACACATTTTTATTCCATTCCCCAGATCCTAATTTTCCCGAAACAAATGAATCACATGAATTCGCTTCAATTCAATAATAATTTTTGAACTATGTATATATTTATGACCGTAATTTTTTTGAAATTCTATATGGGATTCTTCATCAGCGATCCAAAAAAACTGTATACAAAGTTTTGTAAAAATGCAGCGATAATTGGCGATTTTTGGTAAGTTTTGGGGGGATTTCATGGCCGCCATTTTGTTTTTTTTCAAAATTTAACTTCGGATTCTTGATCAGCGACACAAAAAACCCCTGTATGTACAATTTCAGTAAAATAGCTCAATGCCTTTATATTTTGGCCAGCTTTTCGGCGTTTCCGTCCACTGTGCGACGGTAAAAAATCCAACCAATGATCTCCTTTTGTAACCGAAAACATTCTAGATTTATAAGTTTTAGAATCTAGAATGATTATGAGGGCACCAGCTACTTCAATAATTACCACTACCTAAAATAATGTCTAATTACACAGATTGAAAAAAACTGAAATTTGTAGTATCTTTAGAAGTAAAAATGTGTCATCAGGAGCGTTAAGTAAAAAAAGCATTAATTTGTTCTCTGGTAAATACTTCAGATTTCTTTGCCTTGTATCTTATTTTAAGAGTCTTATATACCCTATTAAATCATAATTCTCGAATATCTCGTTTAAAACTTATCCGATTTGAGTGCGATTTTTACAAGATTTTTCAAAAATATGTATAAAATGTCGGAATGCAATTTTTTTTTTTTTTAGAGTCGTCAAAAAATTTTCGCATGCATTTTAAATATTTTGTATCCAAATTTTTTAACATTCCGACATTAGTCACTGTTTGTAACGTTTATACTCATGTGACCCAACTCTTGGATTAGTTGAAAATAAATTTATTAGAAAACTAAAAACTGCATATCTGTATTCCGATAATAGCTGCCATCTCGCATGATATTTCGGAAACACGGATGCACTTGCATACACTGGACTCGTTTGCGGGAGGGGGAATCGGGCACTTAGGAACCACGTTGCGATTTGCGTAAACAACAGTGGCGTGTGTATTCTAGAGATATCTCAAATTTACTTATTTCTTATAAAGTGGGTACACTTGATTTCAATAAAAACTGATACACTTTCTTTTAGCTATGTGAATCGTTCGTTCTTTGATTGATATTAATAATCTTACAAATGTCACTTTGACGTTAATCAGTGGCGTCATTATTAAAAATGGTTCGACATCTAACAGATATTCAAAAATTTCGAATTGTTTCTAAAATTGAAGATGGTTGGTCCATAAGAAGACTTGCTGCCAAATACAATGTGAGTAAAACCACGATAATGAGTGTTAAAAAACAATAGGAAACCAACCAAACGGTATCCCGTAAAGCTGGTTCCGGTAGGCCCAGAAAGAGCAATAATCAAGAAGATGAAAATCTTACAAATTACCTAATAGAAAACCCTTTTCAGACTGCAGTTAATGCAATTTCAGAGACAAATTTCCCTGCTTCGGTATCTACTGCTTGCAGAAGAATAAAACTACAAAGCGACTTGAAGAGTTGTTCAGCGGCTAAAAAATACAAACTTTCAGAAGAAAAGAAGCAGGGTAGGATTATTTTTGCACTCAACTATATAATCAATGATGAAAACTTCTGGGGACAAGTTGTCTTTTCTGACGAAAATGTTTTTAAATTCTGTAACGATGGACATGTTCGCGTATATACGCCTCCTTCCACTCGATACGACGAAAAATATACTTTCGATCCACAAATATTAGGAAGGTTTTCAGTCAATGTCTGGGCTTGGATGAGCCTAAATGGGTTAGGTGTGTGTTGGAACAGTGGTGGTCATCTCAATTCCATTAAATATATTGAAATATTAGACAATATTATGTTGCCGTCAGTAATAGAGGTGTTTCCGGAAAATAATTTTATTTTCCAACAAGACAACTGCTCCATACATACGGCCCATCGTGTCAGGCAATGGTTTACTAATAAAAACATAGAGTTGTTACCGTGGCCATCTAAAAGTCCAGATTTAAATCCAATTGAACATGTATGGGGACTAATGGTGAAACATATAAGAAAATTAAATAACCATCCAAATAATGCCCAAGAATTGGAAGGGATAATTGAAGACGCTTGGGAGAACTTGTCGCAAGAAGTTGACCTTGCAAGAAATCTGATTTTGTCCATGCCTGCAAGACTTCAGGCAGTTTTAGACGCTAATGGAGCAATGACAAAATATTAGTTAATTCTGTATTACGTAATTGAAGTTCATTTATTTTTTTTTTATTGTATTTTAATGTTCAGTTTGCATTGTTTACATTTTTTTTAATCTCAAGTGGTATTTTTGTGTTCTTATTTTAAAAATAGAATTATCATTATTCAGTTAGTATTTTAATTACAACCATTAGTAGAATTATCCGTAACAAATATTATTTTTTTAAACAATAATATGGCAGGCTTGAAAATGTTTTGAAAAAGTTATTTTCTAATTATTTTTTAAAATTCCATTTGAATAAAATGAAAGAGAAAGGTTTAATAAGTTTAAAAACACAAAGAAAACCGATCTCCTCCAAAAAACCCAGGTCCGGGGTAAATCACTTCTTCTCCACCCCCCTCTCGACATGCCTGGCCAGCCCTATTTACAGACATATGCACACAACTAAACTATTAAGATTTTCGATTACAATAGTTGTACCAGTTTTTTTTTTAAATCAAGTGTACACCTAAGTAGACGTGTTATTGAAAGTGATTATGAGGGCAGTGAATGAACAATGGGAAAAATAAAAACATATCATAAGCGTAAATACCCTAGCAGAAAACCGAAAAATCGAAGATTAGCCCAAAAGAGAAAATATAAAAAGTAAGTACTAGTGAAAATTGAATTTTTTTCGTAAATTAATAAAAGTAATAATTTTCTTTTATTTCCGGTAATTTCTGTAGAGAGACTAATATAAATGAAAGTTTTCCCATTTTGCCGTCTCTAAATATTGATATGGAGAATGAAAGGCTCAATGAAAGGTGAATATGATAATTTTTATTTTTGATTTATTTTAAGCGCAGTAACCTCATGTACAGGGTGATCATTTTAAGTGCACCTTACTCGATTTTTCTGCTGTATTTTTAACCTAGGAAAAAACTTCAAAAATTATACTTATGTACTTTTTTCTAAGAAATCCGAAAATTAAAAACAATTGAATGTCAAATAAAAAAGAAAACGCCGAAAAACTGAAAAATAAAAAAATTACACCCCGCATTAATATGCGGAAATGGACATATGGCATTCCGAATACTGATTAAATATGCGCGTCACATACATATCTTTTACTTCCGGTTTGACTGGAAATTGCCTTAATTCTTTTTATTCTAAATGATATATCCTGTATATTCGGCTCAATTTAAAAAATTTCTTTCTGAATTCAGCAATATATGTAACATCATCATAATCTTTCACATTTGATAAAAATATTGGAGTTTAAATTTAAAATAACACAAATATATTTTTCATATTATTTCATCGCCTTTTCCATTCTGAGTTGAATGATATGACACACATTGATACTTCCATTTTATAGGAAAAATTTTTAAAATAATACTATGCATTAATAAGAAACGGTAAAATGGAAATTTTTTTGTAGATTAACGATTTAATTGTTTTGTTGTTTAGTTCTTTAGCTATTTTTAAACAAAGTAAATAAAATAATTTCGGGTTTTTTTTATTGTTTTTACATATTAATTGCAGGACAAGAACGCATGAAGGGTAAGGTTAGCTACTGCTTATCTTATAAGCTTGACGCAACACAACATTTTCGTCGGTTTATGTTGTACGAAACCTCTAGTACTCCGCCTCTGATAATTCAACATCTCGCGATCTGAAATGTTCCACTATGCCGTTCTGTAACTAGAACATCGGCCACCTTCGACATTCGCCGCGATAATTTCGGTTTGGCTGTATATATGCACCGTGGCCTGCGCGGGGTGTGGTAAAATCGAGACTATATTTCACTTGCATCTGATATAGACTCTTAAGAAGGCAGTTAGTTTCGGAAAGTTCGAATTTTCTTCCAATGACAGAGTGCTTCTGAGCATTGAGTAAATTGACCATATCATGGAAGATTTCAACGTTTTAGTCATTTCGGCAAAATATGCGAGTAGGACCACTTCCGTATAAACATTCACCTTCTTTTGACGGCACCAGTTTACGAAAAGAAGTCTTATAACGTTCCTTCGATTTACGCGGAAGGAGGTCGGACCTCACACTTTCAGCAGCTGCAACAATTTCCGCAGGAATAGTTTCGTCTGCTCGCTGCGCTCGTGTCCCTACTTTCATACATCGTTTTACAATGAAGCCCTTGCCACACTTGCATTGCAATGTACTATTCCCGTACTGTTTTTTGATGGTTGCTTAGTAACGGACTAAAGTAATAGAACAGCATATTGTGGGATCTGAAATTACGCCGAGAAAGTAGACATTCTTGAGCGATTTCAGAAAAAGTATATTAATCGTTATATTTTTTAGTAAAAATGCATTTTTTTTTTATTAGGAAAAAGCATTTTGTAAAATTCAAAATATTTCCAGAATTACTAATATAAAAACAAACACTATGATTTGACTAAACTATTTTCAAAATAATTCCAAACCTCATTGCAAAAAATTTTCCAACAGCCTGCCGCCGCAAGAACCCCTGCAATTTTTCTAAACTGTTGTGAGATATACAATGTCACACTGGCCAACAAATTTAAAAAAGAAAATCAGCAAGGGAGTAGTTTTAAATTCCAGTACCAGATTAATGTTGCGCACCAAAATAATAATAGTAACTGTTATTACCATCTTTGCTCTTTCTTTTTACAAGCAAGTTCGGTTAAACTTTCTTACATATTTTACTTAAACAAATCACATATCTGCGTTTAGTTTATTTCCAGATAAGAGATATGACCTATTCATATTTTCCTCAAAATTATCTTCATTTAAGGTCGAGTTTCTTTTGAAAAATGAGTTGTTACATTATCACATAACCAACAGTATATAGATGTCATAGAATCGTATTCCTTTATACATAATGCCTTATTTTATCGTAATCCGCTGCAAAAAATCAATCAACACGAGAAGATATAGTGTATGTTCAGAGACGGTTGCTTAAATCGATTTAGTAGCGTGCTACACGGCTTTGCTGTCTGATACATCACGACATTTTGAAATGCGGCAAAATTAGAGCTCGCTGAATCACTGTCTGGCACGTTGCGGGAACAAAACATTTTATTAAGTTGAAGATAAATACAATGATTAAGACAGTATCAGAATGTATATTTTAGAATTAATTTGAAATAGTTTTATTACATACTTTAAAAGTATCGGTATCACCAAATTAGTGCGTCACAAAATGGTCGTGTCACCATCTTTCGAAAGGTGGGTTCCGTGTATCTGTCATGTAAGCACATAAAAGATCCCCACCCCACGGCAAAATTTCCAGATTAGGGATACTTATGCCTATACATGCACTAATTAGCTTTATCTCCTGGCGTCTGTGATTAACCTAGCGGAATTAAGCTGACGTTAAACGAGCGTTTAAAAAAAATTCAGCTAGACATCTAAGAATCCAGTGCTTCTACTCAGTAGTGATGTTTACAAGTAAAATTACATTTCCTTTCCTTTACAGATATAATTCGATGAGCAGATAAGCTTAAAAGTTAATCTGAAGAATTTTTCATATCCATATTCTCGTAGAGTTTTTAACGTGCATCACATTGCATAAACACAAGATATACATCCCTACAAAATTGTGTTTTAAAGGGATCGATCGTCCACTCTGCCTCGTATTAACGAATCACTCTGTCCAATATCTACTTCTATAGCATTGCTATAGCCTGCACTTGTTTTGTTATTTTACTTCATGATCCTCATGTACAGGGTGGGCAAATTTCAATGTTTGTATAGGGTAACTCGGTAACTCTAAGAGATATAAAAATTTGGAAGACACATTCCCGTTCTCTTTTTTTTGACACAAATTCATTGGCGAAAACAAAAATTTGCTATTGTCTTTTGTTTTCGAGTTATAAAGAAAAATTCGATTTTTCAACTTTTAGACACGTGTCAATGACTTGGTTGTTTCTAAAGTTATTACTTAATGTCGTTCAGTTCAGTATAGCATACCGTATCAAAAGCCTTAGTTAAATCAATAAACACAGCTAAGTGTTTGTCTCTGTTGTCCATGGCATGAAAAATTTTATCTACAAGGTGCGCGATTACATTTTGTGTACTCATACCTTTTCGAAAACCATATGGTGAACTTGATAACAACTTATATTTTTCCAGATAGTTTATAATTCGCGACTTAATTTAAAGATATTTGCGAAATTATTAATTAAAGAAATAGGTCTATAATTTGTTACCTCTTCTTTGCAACCACTTTTGTGCATTGGTTTTATAACCGAGGGACATTGGCCTTCAACAATTGCTTTGTTGATTATATTAGCTAATAGTATCGCAATATATTAAGAGATTTCGTTTAAAGTGGTTCCAATAATTCCATATATTTCCGGCGATATTTTGTTTTTTAGTTCATTAATAATTTTTATAATTTCCGTAGGAGTCGTTGCATATAAAAATATTAAATTCATTTCTATTTCTGTTTGGTATTGTTTGATTAATTTTTTTCGCAAGAGACTTTCCAATATTACTAAAGAAAGAGTTAAAGATATTGGCCTTTTCATTATCACTTTTCACTTTTCACTTTTTCGCCTTCAGCATTTTTAATACTATATATTTCATTTGGTTTTATGTATTCCGTCATAGCTAATAAAATTATATATTTACATTTTGACCGGTGAAAGAAGGCTCACGTAAAGAATGTGCTTTTTGCATTCCATTCTCCATAAAGCATAAATGAAATAAATGAATTAGTGCATGACAAATTTTTTGTGATCGTTTGCACTTACACCTACTCATTGGGAGATATACTATGCCTCTAGCATATGATTTCACAGGAAGCTAGCGAATTATCGCTGATACTCCTCTTTGTCGCGCGGGCCTTCTTTCCCGGCTGGACAGTAGATATAATGCCAGTAAAATACTAGATATTATTTTCTCTACTTATCACATATAAGTATAGAACACACCATTTTTACTAAACAACGACTTTCCCGGCTATTTTCCACGAAAATATTGAATTATAGAAATATTGTGTGTATATTGATTCATAGTAGAACTGCTATAATAGCCCTATTTTGATTATAATACTCGTCAAGGAAAAAAATAGTCCGCAGTTAATTAAAAAACAGAGTAGTTTTAAAATACATTGCTGTACAATGCGAATGTTCACTGTAGAATATTCCAAATAAAGAATTCTCCGAACATCTGCAGTTAAAATCCTCGGAAAAGTCAACCATACTTTTTAAACGTGCATCTTTTCTGATAGTTGTCAATTTCTTTACTTCTGCCCTTTTCCACAACAACGTCAACGCAATTTTTTTAAATGGTAATCCCTACCTCTTTAAGGATTCTAATTCTCGCTGAAATCCTGCATCCAGCAATATGTTATGTTGTGTGATGTCTATTCAATTGAAGATTAAATATTTTGATTCAATTTATTTGAAACAAATGACAATTTGATGAAAAGTTAATTTGGCAGTGGTTAATTGTTATTTATTGCCACTGATCTAGTGAAAATGCTTCAGTACTTAACAGAAAAACAAAGAATTGAATTTTCAATATATCGCTATTGGGTTACCCAAGATCCATACTGGATGATGAAGGCCCATACTCAATATCCAGAAAAGTTTACTGTTGCTGATACTGTTGGGAAGAGAATTTTAGGACCTTATTTTATTGAAGCAAAGGTAAAAAAGTAATTGAAACTACTCAGAGACCATCTCGTTCTTGCTTTAGCCATGCTCAACCCAAATTATGACGACCCCGATATTTCCAATAATGCCTTGTGGCTAGATGGAGCACCGCCTCATTACTGGTAATTCAGGATTACTTAAACTACATTTTTCCTGGTCGTTGGATTGAGAGGTGAGAGGCAATCAAATAGCCAACACGGTCGCTGACCTCAGACTTTTAGATTTTTTTTATGGTTATCTTAAGAGTAAAGTCTGCTTTAACAGACTAAATTTCATTGAAGTCTTAAAAAAAGAATCAGAAATAAAAATCTTAGGCTTGCCTACTGCCAAGAAGTAAATGGGATCCAATTTCACCACTTTATTTGATATCTGAATATTTTTTTTAATTGATATATTTATTTGGAGTTCTACCAACTTGTTATTCATTTGTTCCTTATAAAAAATTTCGCAGCTACCTCTATTTCATCACACACATCACACAACCATATATTGCGGAAAGTGGTGGAGAAAGAAATTGTAAACTATAAGAAATGATGCACATTAAAAAAAATATATATTTGGAGCGTTCCACAGCCAACGTTCACACTGTACAACCAAACAAGCCTCATATCTAGTATACAACAGAATATCGATCATTATGCTCTTTTTAACTGTGAAGGATATGCGATGCCTTCTCTCATTGAGAAGCGAGAACAGAGATCATTAAAGTCAGGTCCAATTTATGTTGCTACAATAAAAAATGCCAACTTTATTGTAAATAAATTAGATTATGACTATTTCTTAGAACTTAAATGTCTTCAGGTTTTCTCTATAAAACAAGTTACCGTGACAAGGGTCTCAATACAACTATTCCTCAAAAAAGAAATACTAAAATCAAATTTTACCATTCGTAAACTCTACAATCGTCCGCTGGAAGTTGACAAAAAAAACTTGTTCAATTGTCTCATAGAGCTCTGCATTAAAAATCAAATTTTCAAAAGTATCATAGTTCTTATCAAAATTTGGGATATAAACATCAAGACAAAAAGAACAACGAGAGAGAAGATGGGAAAGGAGAAGAGAAGAAAAAGAAAATATACCTAAGAAAAGATACGCAACAAAAGACAACGAAATAACCAGCAAAAAAAGAAACGCAATACTACGTAAAATAGATACTTACCTACTATGTATTTTTATTTAAAAGCTTTAAAAATAAAGGTTTGACAAAACTTGTTTTTTTTTTCATTCGTGTGTTAATCAGGTAATAATTAAAATTACAAGTTTACAAAAAATAAGAATTGTTCTACTACAGTCACATTTACATAAATTTATATCGGAAAAATTCTTCAATATAGATCTAACAAAAATATTTTTTGTTATTGCTAGCATAGTCATATACAGAATTATTTTAATTATTTATGGAAATAAGGAAAAAGTATTACATTTTTCGATTAGCAAACAGTACATCCATTACTAAAACAAAAATTTGTTAGTTTTTTAACAATGATTAAAAAAGTTTTCATTTTTCTAATATATTTCAATCGCCATTTTCTAGTAACTGTTATTTTAATTATTAGTTGTGATGCCCTGCTCTCAAATGTGTGATGTTTGTCATGTTACCTCCCTCAAGTTCAAGGCATAAATCCACCGTTGGGGAATAACGTAAACACACACTATACCAGTCATTATTAATATAATAATATGAGATCTGTACATTAAACAATACAACTGTTTACAGCATATATTTTATAAAAGCATACAATTTATTTAATCTATAACAAAATAACTTAAAAATCGACAGTAAATACCAACATATGAAGTTACAAAAATAAAAACTAAGACCCTTAAATTTGCATATGTTTCCATCCTAATGTAGGGCTATGAAATACATAATTTTCCCTACGCATTAAGTTTTCAATTGTTTGTCCGTGATATTCCTCTTAAATCTAGTTTATGTGCTATAATTGTACTTTTACTGCTCACAATTCATAAATTTATACACAAACTTTCTTAATTTGCATGCGAAATTAGTAATAAAGATGACTTCACGGGATTCATTCCAAGGCAAAAGTTATTACATTTTGCGGTTTTGCTAGTATATCCGAGATTAATATTATTAAATCTTCTGACACACTGATGATGCAAATTTAGTAGGTAGAAGTGATTTAATAACTTCTTTTAATTTTAAATTTTAAGAGGTAAAGACACGACTGCTACTTTTAATAATAAAAACGTATTACCGCTTGTACAAATTGAAAAGGTGAACTTTTCATTAAATTTTGCTCTTTAATTTTATGATGTGCTCTACAGAGTGAACCTACGAATGCATAATCAACTTCTGAAGGTAACGGCTGTATCCTGTACTTTTCAATCAAAATCCAGCCAATCGTATTTTTTTCAGTGCTAAAAATTTATTAAGTTCATTTAAATTGAGTATATTCCTAGCACAAACATTGTTTGCAAATTCCGTATATTACTGCTTCATTACGCAGGCCATATTAGCAAACGAAATCGCTGCATTTTTCATAATTCAACCTATAATTGGCAGACTATAGCGCATTAACACAAAATACACTGGAATATTTTACTAATATTATAACCGGCTATAAAATTAGTTGAATAGTACTCCTGATCGACAAATTTGTTAAGTTAAATGGAAATGAAGAACCGATTCTTATTGTTTATTTTGTGCTGATTTCAAAACTGCCTTCCTATTGATTTTTTCCAAAAACCCGTAGGAATCTTGTCATATGCGTTTTCTTTGAACCTGCTATCCGTTTTCCCAAAAACCCGTAGTTGTGTTGTCGTATGCAAGAAATTCATACCGAGGTCAGCGACAACTTAAGAATAATAATTTTTTTCTGGAAAAATACGAAGTGTGCTACCCTGGAATTTTCACATTACACTAGAGTAGTGGTGAGAGGTATGTGAAACTTTTCGTATGGTCCAAATGCTATTAGTCGACCGACACCATAGATGTCTCCGTGGTGGATAGCGACTTGCGAAGCAAGTACCGAGAGCGGCGACCTCTAGCCCAGGTGGACTAAACTACTGTTATTAAATATGACATCATTTGTCTGTTCCATAACCTATGGCATACTGAGGAGAACTAATAAGTTCGAAACCGGTCTATATCTGGTTAGGAATTGACAAATGATATTGGCTACCGATCTATCATGATTTGAAGGTATAATCTAATGCAGGTCGGGGTATTTACCCGCTGAGTAGTTGTTTTGTCAAACCATATTTAATAACAGTAGTTTAGTCCACCTGGGCTAGAGGTCGCCGCTCTCGGTACCCACATTTTTTGGCAAGGAATTGCTCGTACTTTTTCGTGGTCTTTGCTGGGCAACAATTATTGTAATTCGATATATTAAATTATTATTGGCTAAACTGAACAACAAGAGAATATTGGATATAATTTTAATTTAGACTAACAAAATTCATCAATGCTCCACCAATATATAAAATATTATTCCTATCTTGACACAAACAAAACAGAGTAATTTTTTCTAATTTATCATGGTATCAAATAACTATTTATTTATCAAAGATACAATACTTTTAAATCTCTAACATTGTGTGTCTCAACGCACAAAAATTTTAAGTATGGTACTGAGTCACATGTAATTACGCCGGCTTTGACACTTTTATGGCCGGTTTTTATGGCCTTTTTTATGTCTCTTAAAGTTGTGGTCTACTTTAACGAGAGGGATTTTGGATTTCGAACGATTTTTCAGATTTTTTTCCAAGTTATTTTGGGACCCTAAAAAAGATATTTTTTATCGTGAAATTTTGTGTGAACCTAAAGGTACTGTTACACGGGCAATAAAAATTGCTTAATTGCCAGCAATATTTGCCGACTTTTACGTCACGACAACATCTAGCAACTACAACAACTTTTTATTCCAAAACTTCACCAGAATGTCCCGAAGTGATTTTGAATTACTTGTGAACAAATTGGGTCCCATAATTACAAAAGAAACCACTAATATGAGAGATCCGATTCCTGTGACGATAAAATTGGCAATAACTCTCAGATTTTTGGCTACTGGAGATTCATACAGAAGTTTCTTCAGATTCCGATTTTTATATTCTAAGTTATTGACATCCCATAAACAAGTTCGTAAATGAATTGCGTCGATAAAGCTTATTAATTTCTCGTTGCTCCACGAAGCACACATTTTTTACAATTTGCAATCTTTCACCGGCACAACACAAAGCAAATAGTCACAGAATATGACGGAGGTAGGTATATGGGCAAGCGAGATGGAAACAATAATCGCCCTTAATTTTCCAAACACGATGGATATACGGCAACTCGACCTAAAGATACAAGCAACTAAAAACGATTTAGAACAATATGACAATAAGTTGCCGAAATACTTGTTGAAAATCGCACAATGTTGGGCAATATTGCTCCATTAATTGCTCCAGTGTGTCGCCCAGCAACTAATTGCTATAAAAATTGCTCGTGTAACAGTACCTTAAGGTGTGTTACTGAAAAGCAGCGGACACAAAGTTGTCAATTATCCCTTTTGGATAAGACTCATTTTTAACTAATATTAATTTTTAAATGGATTTCAACCGTAAATTCGAAGAATTTTAACTTAAAAATGATAAAGGGTAGTCCAAAAATACTTTTTCTAAGAGCACTTTTATACAAGGTGTATTTAAAATTCTCACACATATCTAAGAAAGGTACCTACATTAAATTTTTTATAAAAAAGACCGTTTATATGGATTTAGGGATATTAATTCCTAGGTAACTGAACGAGTTCAGACTGCAAGGCATTTAATTTTAATACAGGGTCAAACAGAAAACCACATGAATAATGGCATTATGAATTGGGTTGAAATAATTCATATTAGTTTTGCCCACAGTCAAAAGATTGTTTTAATTTTTAAACAGAGTGATTGAAATAAATTTTTCGGAATATTTTTCTTTTAATAAATTAACACATTCTCTATTTTTGTTTGAAGTCATTAATTTTTGTACTTATTGTGATTTTGACGACAGTAAATTATTTATTTTATTTTGCTACGTTTCTATTAATAAAATATCACAAGAAACATTAAGTACAAATTAAGGAGAAAAAAGTTAATGGTTATTTTATTACGCCTGAAGTAATTTAATATAATAATAATAAAAATCAACTTTCGGTAAACTGTCCGATTGAACTTGGGAATAACCTTATTCAGTCATGTTTAAAACTTATTAACAAGTTGCATTTAAATAAACACTGTAATATCAATAGCTCAGACAAGACATAACCAAATAATTTCAGGAAACAATCACCCTTACTTAATTAATAATGCACGAGCCATATAGGTAGCGTATCATTCACCACCGGGAGATTTCCCTGGTTCGTAACGTCACGTCAATAGGATATCGTTTTCAGTCACTCCTCTAGCATCTGATATTCAATTAGTAATTTAGGCATTTTCTTGGTAAAAATTATCAAAACAGATTTGATAATTGCTAATGTTTAATAATACTGTATTAGAATATGTGAATTAATTTTAAAAATCCGGCAAGGAGCCTATTCACACTCTGATATACAGGATACTATCCCCTTTACTACCACAGAGATAGATTTTCCCACTTCAAAAGATTATTTCTTATGTTTAATAATAAGTTCAAAAATGTATGTTGCTGTCTCAACAGCATTAAACATATACGAAATATACACTAACATTTTCCGTAATTTGTGATATTCTATACTAACTAGAGATTTAAATACCAAACGCAAAAGACATCCCTTTGTAACACAAAATGGCAATATGAAACATCAATCAGAAAAGTACGGAGTCCAATCTAAATTGAGGAATTTAAAAAAAGACTGGCCATATTTATATTCATCAGTAAAATTCTTCGCAAAATATCGATAAAAATTTAACGTAATTTATATGAAAAAGCGTGGTCACTCGAATGGAAAGAATTGTACACTTTTGTAGGGGAAGGACAGCAGGTCTGAAGATAACGCATTTTGTTTACTATAATGTGAACATTTCAGGGTGGCACACATTTGTAGTTTTTGAGAAAAAACCTTATATCTTAAGTTGTCACGGACGTCAGTATTAATTTTTTGCATTGACAAGATCCCTATGGGTTTTTGGGAAGCCAGTAGCAGAGCTAGACAGAACGCCTTTTTTTCAGTATAATGTGAAAATTTCAAGGTGGCACACTTTGTAGATTCTGAGAAAAAAAATATTATTCTCAAGTTGTCGCGGACCTCAGTTTCATAGCAATAATGTCTGAAACCGTTCTTCAAAAATATCCGCAGTCATGTTTCGGTGATAATCAACGTTTGAATCTTCCAGTTTTTTTCCACTTAATTTGAAACCATTATTAATCTGGTTCCTTTATTTGCAGGTATATCAACTTTACATTTCTTTGAGCCATCTATCCAGCCTTTTTTCACTGTATCATGGGTATCATACCAAGTTTTGTCTAAATAATATATTGGTCGTTGTTCATTTCGAAATTTTGTAATATTTTCCAAATATTCATTACGCCACTGTACAATTCTGGAGCTTTCCATAATACTTGCCCTTTTATTAATAATTTTGAACCTAAATCCTATCTTTAATATCCATCGCCGAAGTGTTTCTTCACTAACTGACACTACACCCTTTGTTCTCAGTTCCATATGTATTGATTGTACCGTTGGTATCTCATTTTCTTTATACTTGCTATAAATTAAATCTCTTTAAGAACTTCATCATAGGCGAATCTAATGCTCGTGATGTTCCTTTGTCCGATCTAACTTTTCGATTATGTATCCCCATTCTTAATTATAGATAGTTCGTTCTGAAATTTCTGTTAAGTAGGCTGTTTTTCCCCGCCTTTTTCACCTTCGCTTTATTTTGTATTTCTATAAATAGTTAAAACCACTTTTTGAGTATGTTCGCATAAATATTCTCTAGAAAGTTTTCTCTGTAATTTGTGAGCCATTACCATTCCTCGTATCTTCGTGAAATTTTCTGCTAGTGCTAGGTTGAGGATCTTCCCAAGGCCTGAACATTATCACAATATTATTTTACCACAGCCACTTATAAATGGAAAACACTCGAATAATTCACCACCGCGGAATATTTATAAAAACAAAAACACAACTATATAAAATACGCTTAAAAACAAAGGAAAATTTCACTTATCTGTTAAAGTATTATACATTCTAGGCTCTCACAATCCAAATAAAATGTAAACACTGAAGAACACACTGTATTTATAAAGCAAATAACCTATATAAATTCTAAAAGGTACGAATTGTTCGATGTTTCGCGGAAGGGTGACCGTCCGTCCCTGCATGCTTTCTCGTTATTAGTTTATTAGGCTTTTACAGCTGAGTCGGTAGTGACCGTTAAATCGTAAAATATTTTAGGAGGGAGTTGCGTAATTATATCAAAATAATTTGAAATTATAATTAATACAGGCTGTTTCCGTTAATTCTATTTTAATCATGCAAAAACATCCTTTAAATGAAAAATATTAATATACTGTAGAAAAATAAAGCATGCCCCGCTCTATCCTCAGGAGCATCGCGGCAAAGCTTTGAGTTTTTTGTGTCTCTTAAAGTTGTAGTCTACTATACCCTGCTATACCTTTTACATAATGCATTTTATTGTTTATTGCCTTTTATCCTCGAATACAAAAAACAACTTTTCGAAAAATTTTTTGGGTCCAGACTAATCATCTTTAACCACAATTTCCTACGTTTCTCGTTTTTTGGAACATGGATAAAAGTTTTTCTGGTGTTTTTATTGAAGTATTTTTTACACATCGGCGCGATATACCTGTAATATGATGATTTTGAGGAGTTCATCATTAAAGATATGTAATTACTTCACTTAAAATTTCGCATCAATCACAACACAAAATATAACACCACCTGTTAACATTTAACAACGTGTTTTACCCGATTTGTGGTCACTTGCACTGTGATAGTTCCTGTTCTGTGACGTCATCGGATCGATCTGCCGGCAGGCTTGAGCGCGTAATAGATTAATTCAAACTTTAATATTGAATAACTTTTGTAAAAGACAAAATAAAAAAAAATCCTTTACACAATGTTTTTTGTATTAAGTAGAGATTCCAAAAATGCCAAAATTATATTTTTTGCATGGGGCCTATTGCTTTATGGAGATATTTTTCCATCGTAATTTATTTTGCAGTAAGCGCATTTCTGTAACTCACTGGATATGTCCAGGTTACTAACTGGATAGGCAAATTACTAACCTACTATCTCTGTTATTGATAAAATTATGGACAAAATAATGCCTTTATTTTCATATGGTTTAATAGTTGCAAAAAATAAGATGTGAAAACGAAATAACTGCATGATTACACAAGGAAACTAGTCTAACATGCTTTCCTTTCGCAAATCAAAAATAATTTATCGTATTTAAAACCAGGTATATAAATTCAATATTTTTATTGGTTTTAAGATATTAGTAATGCTTTTAAAATTTAATGTTTAAAGACTGATATCATTTATCAGGTAATAAATATACGTGTAAAAATTAACGAAGTAAATTGTTTTTCTCCATTCCATTAGTATTACGTATTTATGTTATATATTATGTACGTATATACAGGGAGATTCCCTTATCTTTCTACAAACCATAACAGTTAAATCATTACAGATATAAATATGAAATTTTGAATACTAATACAATGTCATTAGCCACCGGTTAATTTCCGTGAGTCCCGGACCGGCTTCCCAATTGGCCTGTCTCAGCCTCCATAGGAAAGGGCACTGGCCTTTCCTAGGCGTACCGAGAATCCAGTCCTGACCGTGTTTATTCAGTATTAAGTTCACCTATAAACGTAAGAGTGTGCACACAGATGGAGCGAGTATAAAAAGACATAGTAACAACTATGTTGACAATTCACGGAGGACGAGTAAGTGTAGATTTGTGTTGACGAAGCTATGGATAGGGATATAAAATCATTAACGTAATTATGCGTATTTTAAGTGTTATTCAGAGTACACCCCCACTGTTAATATATAGTAAACGTCTGTTGCAAACCAATACAGAAAAATTGCGCTGTTATTTTGGATACCACAAAATATGACAATAAAAAGGTAATATATCATTTAACATATATTTATATGTGTAAGTCAGCGCGGTGTCCTGGGTCAGCCCCTGGTTTTTATGTCATGTACTACTCAAGCAGCACATTTAGTAGTCTCTACGTAGTAGCTACCAGCAGTGAAACTTTAAAGGCATCCGCAACTAATGACCGGTGCGTTATGGGAACGATCCATCTACAAGCATTCAGCAAAATGGGTAATAGTTTTTAGTCTAAGGCTGGCTCATAAAAAGAGGCTCGGCCCCCCGCCCCAGGGGGGGGGGGCTGGGGGGGTTTTTGGCGCTCGGCGCGCTTGTAGTTCCGTACGTGCATTTACTTTTTTTTGTTAATTTTTTGAGGAATATTCTTCCTTTCAGCTATGTTTCCTTCATTTTTTTTTTCAACTTGTAGATTATCTATTTCGCTGTTGTGTCGTCGTACTTCTTCTTCGCTTGCAATCGTCCTCGTCTACTTTAAAAAAAAATTAAAAATTAAAAAAATACAAGCGTGGAAATATTTGTACCTTCAGGCTGTTCTTGCGATTACTCTTTAACGCTAGTGGTTCTGAGGTCTGAACCATTGGCTGGTATTTGGAGTCGACTATTACCCATCCGCAGTCTTCTGGTACCAAATTAGTCGGAATTTTCTTGTGAGCGTGGCTCCACAATCTGGCGATATCTGGATCTTAAGAATTGTGGTCTTAATTTAGCTGACAAGGAGGATCGTGAGCACAAAATTTTGTAGTTGTTAATGCCATTTTCAACTTTAAATTTTGTTTTTCAACATGACACCTGAAAGGGTAGCGCCGACAAAGCTTTTTTTGTATTATTTGTTAATAAAAAAATAATTTTAATGGTAAACATTCTTTTAGCACTTGAATAATTCGTTAACTTATTGTCCCATAATTAATTAAAAATATCTTTTCTCGTACGGAACACCTTAGGCGACGAGACCCGCCGAGCCGCGCTCTTCAATCAGTCTGCCCCGTGTTGTCTTCCATTTTTTCGTCTCTTTGACAACATAGCTTCCTCAACAGTTTTTCTTCCAAAAATTTTTACCTGCTTGTCATTTTTTTCTCACTAAAGATAACGCGCTTTTTGAAGTCTGCCGGCCAATTCCTTCCACGAAACGTCTCAATTTCCGCTCAGCAACAAAACTTCACTTCCCAATAATTTTTATCCATGCATTTCTTTTTTTCATTGTAAAATTATCTTTGACCGTCCCCCCGCCTTCTCCATCGCTGGCACCATTGTTTGGGAGGCTAATGGAACCCTCTAGCTATTCACATTTCATGTACCTTTATACCTTGTTTTTTTATGTAGCCAGCTCTCGTTATTACGTAGCAATTACTATTGCGAAACCTTCGCTGTTACGTGTTGACAACTGGGTTATCTCGTAAACGGAACGTAACCAAATAGTAATAATGACTAACTTTTGGAACAGTTCTTTAGTGGTACGAGAGCAAACTGTATTTTACTACTATAATGTATTGGAATAGGAGTTACTGTTTGGGGTTTGAGGTCAATGTGTCCAAGTTAAATCGATTGAATGAAATATGTGTAGATAATAAACTATGATGTTTTGCATTCATTCTGTTTTATGTAAAACGTTTATATGATACTTTGATAAAGAAGATGTGAAAAAAAATTTTCAAAAATTATGTGTGCACTCGAAAATGCAAAATTTGTTATGTAAAATATTTGTTTGTTTATGTGTTATGAAGTAATAATAATCCATTTATAAAAGATGTTTGCAAATGGCCATATTTAAAAAAAAAGTTTTCAGAATTATATTTCTATCTGTCAATAGTTTACCAATAAATAGCAAATGCGACGAATGACATCATTTTCTTGGTAGGTTTAAATTGGCCTTTACTACGGTACTACGAAAAGGCTACTACAAAGTTCCCACGTACTTTACGACCCTCACTTTTAAGTAGGTGGAGCTGGCTGATTCGATATATACTCCATTCATTTCATATGAACACATATTTTTTTGTTTACCTAGGCTTTGTTGACTTTTAGTCGTGCATAGTTCTCTAGTGCAATATATAAATTCACAAAATGTATTTATATAATATTGCACGCCTGTGCTAGAATTTTTTACTTGCTTATATGAAATTAATGGAGTATAGGTAAAAATAATTTTGTTTGGGATTGGCACCACGTTAATGACTGACTAAACATCAACAGGTGATAGGTGGAAGTGTTATTAGCGAAAATCAAACAAATAATTAACTCGAGGATTTATCTTGAATACAAAATTCAATGTGGCGAAAATCTCGATTACCCAAAGTTAACACTATTATCCACATTTTCTGTCATCTGATCATTTACGTATTCGTAAACTTCCCCAGGTTATTCATTTGTCTGAATTTTGCAAATTTGTTCAGTGGACGAAATTTTAATTAATAACAGTTTATGGAAATCACAAACAATTACAATCAATTACATTCATTACTCAACATTTGTTGGTTCTTCACTGCAATGCCCGATTTTTCCGACAATTTTCCCAACCTGGTTATTTATCTAATTTCAACGAATAAGGGTCGGTTCCACATCAGTCAAATAATTCGTTAAATTGTTAATTTCATTCGACTATAATAACTTTTCTAAAAAAGGTCGTTGAATGCCGAAAAATCTTTATTGTTTTACTGCTTTTCGGCGCCATGTTCTATTAGTTCCAAATAAAAAAAGTGTCGACTTAATGTCGCTAATAAGTTGCACAACTTTTAAAGGCCCAGGAAACGTCCCGACAACGTTACAGGAACTTTAAATAGAACACTTTCAGTTACCATTACTTTGAAGTGATTCTTTGGTAATGCTGTGCAGTCGGCATTACTGCTAATTCTCACTTTAAAGTAATGCAGAGTAGAATTCGCGACGTTGCACATACTGCAGCAGTTACTTGAACGTGTGCAACTGACTATGCAATACCTGAATTCAGTAGAATTTACGTAATTGTTACTACACGGGAATACCACAAGGTGAATTTTACACTAAAGTCGCAACTTTTTAGACAGTTATGTAATGCCTACTACATTAAAGTTCCGATGCCAGTTCCCGTAACTTTGGTACTAATGGGTATTTACTCGGGGACCTTATATACTAATCACCCTTTAAATAGAAGAAACAACCATAATTTAAAAATCCATTTACGGCGGTCGATGGTTAATGAATTTTTCTAACGATCATCAAAAACAGCATCAAGATTAACCATTTTACAAAAAATATAAAAATCCAAATATGGCTAATAATTCTTCAGTTGTGCACCACTTCTTAAAGAATTTTTTTTTAAATCAAAAATACAAAAGTTTTGCCTCTTCGGATATTAATCCGGTGTGTATTGAAAACAAAAATGTTATTAACTATTTTTTCAGTAGAAAAGAGAAATACTTCTCAATTCAATCTTATTAAAGCAAGTAAACTAAATTAAATTTCAAAATTAAATAATAATAATGTTTAGAACTAAATTAAATTATATGGACGAACAACCGACAAAATTGTTTGCCTTTCATCCATTTACTGATTTTTACAGACAGTTTACGTTAACAGTAACAACCTGCCATTTAATGTGTTCCAGAAGGGTATGTCTTAGGGCCGTTGTTATTTACAACATGAATCAATTTTTTAAATCAAAGGTAATTCTTCAAAGCAAATAGATTTTTTAAATGTTGTAATGAAATAAATAATTAGTTATACATAGGTTTTAAAACATATATAGCCGTGCATTCACATGTTATCGAAAATCGAGAACATTTCTTCTCGTTCATCACCGAAGATCTTAAAATTTCCGGAGGGAATCTGTTTTATAGCATCTAAAATTTTCATGCATGTAGAGTTTACATCTCGCGAAGCGAACCAACTTGAGTGAGTGGACCTCTGATACTGACTCGGTTAAACACATACCAACGATGATAGTCCCACCTTTTTCTAATCACATGGTCGGCGAATGAACGCGTTTTTTCCACCTGTCACATGGCAAATGTACAACTAGAATCGCGAACGGCGTGTAGTAATTTCAAATCGCGGAAAGTAAATGAATTGTTTTGTGTAAACAATATCGGCTTTTAACATTGGTCCGATTAGTTTTTTTTGTGTGTTATTTTGTTTAAAAAAAAGTGTGCGAGTGTGTTAAATGTGAATGTGTGTTTAAAAAGTGAAATATAAAATAAAAAGTGGTGTATTGTGCAAATGTTGGATATAAAGTTTTCGTTTTGGTTGGTGCCATGTAAGAATTTACTAATAAGTAATGAGGTTGTAGCAATATTTTTAGAAAACTGCTTTTAAAGATTTTGCAAAAAATATATATACACATTTTAATTAAATGATACATACATAACTCTTTAAACGGTACGAGATAAAAAACGTTTTTGAAATAAAACAGGTGCATTGATATTATTTTTAAAATATATAAAGCCATTCTAAATTATGACTACATCTACTTACACCCGTAATAATTTCTCAGAATGTTTTCGCAATATTATGACTGGGATATTTATATTGATCTTTTATTATTCTTGGGTTTTTTCTCTAGTTTTTGTAACTATATAACTGTTATTAGCTTATACGTGATAAATAGGTACTTACCTGAATACATAAAAGTATTACGATATATATTCCATATACCTTGATAACATAACAAACCTAGCATTTATAGATATAAAATACATGTAATTATAAGGTGTTCGTTTTTCTTAAAAAGGTTTGTGTATTTGCCTCACATAATACCATTTATTTTATTAAAATTTTTTTCGATATATCTCTCGGTTCGTCTTTTACTATTTGGAGCACTGTCTTGAGAAGCCTAAATACATAGAATTTTTAATTATATCTACAATCTTTCCTACAAGACTCCTTCATTTAAATATTAAGAGTGATGCTCAAAAGTATCATTTGGATCACACGCTCTAATAGTAAAATATGGCATAACAAAATTGCAGCAGCCGCCATGCGCCACTGTAGAAGGACCTCAAGGATCGGGGGTGGTTCGCTAATTCCCCCCCCCCCCCCCAAAAAACCCCGGCTGTCTCACTGTCTTTTGAAATACAATACAATCTCCGGAAATTTGGTTGAGAATACTTGTACTTACATTCTACCTCGCACGTATAATAATATATTATTTTGCATATTTTCTCGTCTTATTTCCGATTTTTTACAACAACAAAAACAATCGTGACCTGGAGCAAAATTCTTTGAACTTTGAGAATTCGCGTGGAGGAACTTTATTCTCTTTGAAATTCACATCTTTAAATTTTCCCGCTTAAAATATCGAACATATTTACATAGCCGATATAAAAATATGGTTTACAATATATTTCGATTAAACGTGAGTTTTATTAAAAAAAATTAAGCTTAAAAAAATTTCATCCTCGTTTTCAAAAAAAAAAAAACAAAATTTCTTTTTTTCTCAACCAAATATTGTATTCTGTTCCAGAATTAAATCTTGAACGCTTTTTGCTACATTTTTTTATACTTCCCCAATATGAGGTTTGACATACTTAGTTTTGGCCGTCAATTAAATTTTTGAAATATCCTGACAACCAAAGTATTCACTTTTGGTATGAAAGAAAGTGAGAAAGCCAAAGATTTGTACATCTTTTTGAGTAAAAAACAAAATGCCACATGGAAAAGAATTGAAAATAGAGAATAAGTAGTGTCCTCGAATGTTGTTAAAATTAGATATGGATTTTGTTATTCGAAAATTTTGGGAAAAAAATTGTTCATGATAAAGAGTATAATTTTTCTAGAGACAATTAAGACAATAATTAAATCGAGATTATTTAAAAAAGGCTCAAAATAATATAGAGGGAATATTCATAAAAGGAGCAATTGTTAGCATCATTGCCGGATCCTAAAATTATGTTTTACTATATTTTCATATATTGTATCTGGAAAATGTAAGGATTAATTTCGGAAGTAATAGATTACTAATGTCAACGTGTAATAAAGATTATAGTTTAGGGTTACTTTATGCAAAAGAAAAAAACTTTAATAGATTCTAAGAACTGCGACAACATAGGGCGAGACATTAGGCTAGTCTCAGTACATGGAAATTATTACATGACGTTACATTCTTAGTCTAAAATTGGCGGTCATATATGAGCATATGACTTAATTTTTTATTTATTTATTTATTTTTTTGAGAAAAGTATTTAGAAAATAATCATGGGCGGCGCCTCTAAACTTTACAGAAGGAAACGGAGCAAAATTATTTTTAAATGCAATTTAATGTTTCTTCATAGTGAATAATACTAGAATGTATGTTTCTTTTCTAGAATAAAAAACAGATTTTCAGAAAAATATATAAAAATAACTGTTTTGTTAGCATTGTTGGAATGTGTCGGCATTGGCATTTGATTTAATTGTCAAGAAAATTGTATAGTTTTTGTTTATATAGGAGTGTATCCAATATATACCGGGATATCAAAAATGATTGAATGTGACGTAAGCACTTTTTACTCCTTTCGAGCTAATGATTTTATTCTGACTTTAATTCGTGCCGATGTACCTCTGCAAATAATAAGTGCCGGTAATAAATGATTGGCGGAGTGTGCACTACTAAAATGTTCAACTCGATTTTCGACTTGGATATTCACCGACCTACTGATGCAAATAGTAATTGCTACAACTTCGCGTATGGTGTCGGAAAATTTTGTTATTATAATGAATTTCTCTTTGCTCATCCAAGTTCCAAAAACGATTTTCGACTTTATCACCGACCTACCGCTACAAATAGTAATTGCCGACCATCCAAACTTGAGAACTCGGTGAAGAAAGACTATCAGCCCTAGTTACTCTATCCATTGAACATGAAATGTGTGAAGAAATCATTTTGAGCGCCGTTATTTTTTATCAGTTTTACCATATATGCCTGTATCAATTTTTAATTGTGATAACATTAAATAGTGCGGCAAAGTAGGGACATGAAAAATATATTTTTCGCATTTTGACTGGTAATGTGTCATGTTACTAAATTCAAAATTGTTTATTAAAGTGGCACTTTACCACAAAGAAATGTCACTTTACTATATAGTAATGTCACTGTTAATAAAACACAGTTTGACAGAAAATTGTTTATTTAAATATTGGAAACATTGTTATATATATTAAAAGTACAATTATTCAAATTTGAAAACTTAACAACACCAAATGTATTCAGTTCTGTTTGTTCTTCCTGAAAACTATTATGATTCTCCATCTGCATCCCTGAATGATCTTGAGGTGCCACTAGTTCTTGCTGATGAAATATACTTTTTGAAATTTTCAACTTATTGGCGATGCTTTCCTCGATATACTCTTCAGCCACACTAGTTGACTGCCCTCCTCCATGGCTTTGTAAGTGTTTGAATTTCAGCTCCATTGTCAGTGAGAAAGGTGGCAGACGTCCTCCTCAAGCAATGGCCAGTGTAACTGGATGCATCTGGTAGTTTTAAGTATTCTGTAATTTTTTGAGGAATTTTTGCAAAACTGTCGATGCCAACTGGTTGTATTATGCACTTACCGTGATTATAGTAAATGAAAAATCTATTGTTTTTGCTTGTTTGGGTCTCAATCGGGAATACTTATGACAAATTTCATATCCGTTGTACTCTGATTCTACGGTAAATACACGTTTCTTTTTTGGTTTTGGTATCATGTAAAGTTATAACCAAAATTTTCCCTGTGTCTTCTATACCTTTTACAGTTAAGCTGCACAATTCTGTATGCCGACATGCCCCATTTAAACCAAATAATATTAGTACGACTTTCATTAATAAGAACTTATCGTCTGGAGCCTCTTTTAAAAACATAGTAACGTTTTCTATATTCAAAACATTTGATTTCTGTGCTTCGTATGTGTCATTTTGACGTTTTAAAAAGGCAAGTAGCTTTTTGTATTGTGATATATCCACATCTTCGTTTATTTGTATAGTACTTTTCAACATGGAATGTAGACCATAAACTGGATTCCTTAAGAGCTTTTGCCTAAAATAATGAAATACACTTATAAAAAACACTAAAAAAAAAATAGCTTACCTTCTCAAAAAAATACGTTAGCATTACACTTTCATCAGTTCTCAGTGCGTTTTTTTGTCATTCTCCAATTACAAAATATTTCATATACCTTCTCGTATTTTTTCTTGGATTTTAAAGGAAGTAAGCTCGAAGACGCTTCTCGAGCGACATTTAAAATGTCTTCAGAACAATGTTCTAAATTGTTTTCAGTAGCAACACTCATTTTTATAATTAATATGTAACTTAAACTCAATTCGACTAACAAAAATAAAACTTGTTAACTGTTGTGTAAATAAACAAAGCCGTGTCAGGTTACTAGGTTACGGAAATCCTACCCAGGTAGGTACATACTATGGAATTTTTTAAATTTTTTTTTTGCTTATAATTACTAACACAAAATGCGAAAAATAGTATAAACAAAGCTCGTAAGAAAAGCAGTTTTACTAAACTCATTAGCTTTTAAGTTACTTGCTCGCTCGTACTCAAAAGCTATATTCGTTTAGTAAAACTTTGCCTTTCTAAACTTGTTTAATATACTATTATAGTGTCATCCGCAGGCTGCACGTTTATGCACTCGGTGTATCTGTATTTTATTTTAATATACGTTGATAGAAAGAGAAATACATATAGCGGGTGTAAAAAGTGCAGTCGGTGGAAAACGCCATTAGAGAGGCGGCAAAGGTAAACATGCACATGAGCGGCAATCACAGTAGTGGTGGCCCTGGATAATACGGTTTTGGCCAAACTATACGAGGCACTGTTCTGGCACTTTTTTTACAGTTGGCGGCGATCCTTAACATATCGAATTATTCCTTAAAAAAAAGAATTATATTGTAGGTACTTACTTATTCAGGTACTTATTGTACATGGATGACTGAAAAATTGCAATTAAATTTATTTGTGAATATTAATTTAGCCTTTTTCTTTAAATTATTTAGCATTTATTGGTTTTCATTATAGGACCTATCCATATATTTATGAAAAATATTCATTATCTGCCAAAAGCCGGGGGCGGCCACCCCGCTCTGTCCTTTTGGCGACACTCATGAAAATAATCAAAAAAATATGTGTTGAATATTTTTATGTGAAGAAGTGATTTACATTTTACAAAAAAAAATTCACTTGGCTATTGAGCGAATTTATTTTATGGCTTTTGTAGTCTAATATTAATGCTGAGGAGCATACTCTAAGTTTGGCTTGGCCGCACTTGTTTACAACAAAAGACAAACATAATTTTAGAGAACAGTTTTTCGCAAATATTGAATTGTGTTACATAATGACTCCTATTTAAAGATTGGCAAACGTGTTAAAATCCAATTACAATTTCTGTATACTGCACTATGATTATTTTTATTAGTAAAATTTGCAAGCCATTAACTCTGTTGAGAATTATAAACTATCTAGCTACTATTAATCCCTAGCATTAAACGGAATGAACGCAATACATGGTTCAATGTTCTTTAACTTTCAATTTCAAGCTCGATTTTAAATAACTATGCCTAATGAAAATAAGACCTCAAGGAAACCTTATAAAAAAGTCACGGAAGCATGAATTCGTTCTATTTCTTTTTTTAAACGAATTGCCCAATATATTTGTTCAGCGTAAGTACAGTTAGTAACACGGTTTTCTAATGTTTATTTCTGATTTTACCTACAGAGAAAATATTCGTGTTAGAATTGCCAACAAAGTATCGTCATATTTTATTCATGCAACTTCCTGCGGATACATTGAGTCTTTTACAGTTAGATATCTAGTTTAAAAAAGTACATGTAACGTGGAAACAGACATACGGTTTCGATATCGATGTCTTAGATACTTATTAGCATATTTAATATCAACCTCATACATATTTCTTAGGTTACAAAGTGAGAGTTGTAAATATAAAGTTATCATACCTAGTTATCATTATAATAATTATAGAATAATCCATTTTATTACATAGACAGTAATTTATGATATCGATTTGATACTGTGTGTATAAAATGTTTTTTTGTTTTAAATGGTGAAAACGTACCTATTTTTATAACCATTATATTGTACGTTAATTTCTGGGTAATAATTAGCCAGTCTACATGTAGGTTTTATTATTCACTTGAAGTTTACCAGGGGCGGCGGACGAAAATTAAATGGAATTAGACAAGACAAAACGGTGCCCGGAGGAGGTGAGAATTTATAAAAATTTTGATTTCTCATTTTGGAATACCCGTTAAAACTTGCTTTTTGGTATTCTAAGAACAAAGTCGATTTACATGCAAAATATAAATTACAAACTTTTGTAAAAAAATCACTTGTTTCGGATGCTTTCAGCAAATTTAAGCAATATACGGTCTTGTTGCCACGACATCTAGCGGTTCTAATTCCATTTATCTGTTGACATTTCCATATTAGCTTAACGATTATATTAACGTATGAAGGTTGTATTTATGTATAATCCCTTACGAGATGAAACAGGCCGCACATCTTATAGAAGGACAACAATTGAAGAACATGTTTCCTTAATACAAGAGCCCGATTCTGTCTTTATAGACCACACAATACTCTCTGGTTCTGCAAAGGACATTTTCAACTTTTTGGAAAAACACAACTACGACTTGAAACTACTAGTAGCTGGAGGATGCGACGGTCATCAATACAGGATTAAAGAATGGTGTTATAACTCATCTAGAAACGAAGTTGAATCGTCTCTTACAACAATTTACTTGCCAACTTCATGCCATTGAACTGCCCTTGAAATATCTCTTCTAGAATTTGATAGTGAGAAACTGAACCTCGTAAATTTTCAGGTTCATCGGGAAAACAAATAGAACACTGGGAATTTACCTAATTTATCAGATGCGGACTTTAAAGATTTAAGAACCGATCACAGATACCTGTATGGAATTTGCATCACAATTTATTCTGGAAAATGCTCTGTCGACTTATTAAACCGTAATCCGGAAAAATCAAATCATTCCCGATGGATTACTTTGGCAAATAGCATTATGGGGCTCTATGTCGGAACAGAGACTCCCCGGTCAAATTTGAAAGAAAAAATTTATTTTGAAAGTTTATACGCTAGTGGTTTCTAATTAAATTTAACTCCTGATGTAAAAATGGAGCAAACATATTTGACAAATCATTAAGCTCAGAGCATACTTAAGGCAACATTTAAGAAATATTATAAAGCCTGTGATTCAACAGAACGCTTTTTTGCACTCCCAGAAAATATTCTTGTATGTATGCTAACCGATACTCGTCCTCATATACGACAACTTGCTCTTCATCGTATTCTAAATGCGAAAAAAACACTCCACCAGAGTAAAATATTGATGCAGACGATTAGGCTCATCTTGTTGACTAGTAAAAAAGTAAAATTATGTACCTATGTATTAATTATTATTACTCCCAAGAGAAGTTCACTAGCCAAAAGAATTTTTTTTTTTGAAATATTTCAAAATCTTAATTATTAGCTTGACCCTTTTCTCAAATAATCCACAAAATTACTAATAGTACATTTTCTGTGTCGGTGCAGCATAGGACAAAGGAAATAGGTAAATAGCCCGAAACTCCTGTGTTTCATTGTCGCAGGACAATTGACGGTGTCTGAAAGCAATTTAGGAATAAATTAATAGGTCGTTTTTTTGTTTAGTATGTCTCACCTATGATGAGTTGAGTTCTAGTTGTCCATTTGTTATAGACAACTAAAATATTCTCGAAAATAATTATTTCGGGTTTTTATTTTATTTTCCCCAAAAATGTGTTTTTTGGAGAATTCGATTTTGAATTTCCCGGAAGGAAAGGTCTCTTTCGCATCCCTACGAACGGCTTCTATGAAATAAGCTTATTATAGTGGAGGATGAATATTCCCGAGGGAAATTTAGAAAATTTAATTTTAAAAATAAATATAAAAACAAAATTGTATGTTTTGTATAAGTACGCATTTTATCATTATTATGAAAACATAGCGTGTACAATTTCTGTAATATAATCATTGTAACCAGTATATGGGAATATTGCAGAATTATGGAAAGTCCAAACAAAAGATATTATGTCAATTACGTTCGGTAGCTCGGTATAATTAATTGATGTCAAGATCTGAACGCTATCTTTCTCTCTAGAATCGGTGTGATATTTGTTTCCAATTCAAAACTTTTTGAAGCCTGGACAATGTTTATCCTCGGTTTTAATAATAATTATAATAATAAATGGTCTTTATTTTCCAATATTTTATAATACAAATCATACATTAAAAAACCAAATTGAAAAAATGCCGAAAATCAGATGATTGCACAAAGACAGCCTCTGTTGTTAATCTTAAGTGTAGAAAATATAATAATAACAATTAGTAAAAATTAATACTACAAAAAAAATTAAATAAGGATATAAATTTTACTTTAGAAACTCGTATAAAGAATATATTTATACATATAGTTATTCATATTCAATTTTAATTTAGGTGCAACAAATAGATAAATAATATTAAATTACCCATGTGTGCATTTAAGTAAACGAAATTTCTTATAACTATTTTTATAGACAACTAGTAGCTTCTTCTTTATTAAAGATGGTACCGAGTTATGGATTGTTCTGTTTGGTTTTACCTAGTAGGAATTTCGAACACCTTTTGCGAAGGTCATAATATCACAAAAATATGTCTCTTAATTTCCGTCAGCGTGTTTGAAAACTGTAAAAAACAGTAATAACATTTACTTGGTAAACGATCGACATAAAATAGGATTATTATGAGGGATGGCTTCGCTATGAATATCAAATATCGATCGAGTGCAAAATTATTGGCAGTAATGCGGAAATAATTTTAGCTGTACTGACAGCTACTTCTGTCTAGATGCTAGATAGTTGCTACATTAGAAAATATTCAGATACACAAAAAAGCATACACACCTATATTTTTTAATTTCATTAATTCAAAATTTTGACATTTGTAACATTAATTTTGCACCCCACTGTATCTATATATTATCTTTTTTATTCAATATTTAGCATGGCAAATAGCCAAGAAAATAATTGTTTAACAAGAGTATATGTTTTGTACAAATTATCTGCGATAAGTACAGAAATTAGTATCTAGAATTTTACTGGTATATTTTTTTATCCAGTTTTATTTTTATTTGCATTAGCCAACTTGATTTGTAAATATTAACATGCAGATTTCAGTATACGTATGAAATGGATAATATTGTTACGCCACTGGACTGTGTAGACTGAATAGATGGAACTAGAATTGTACGAGAATGGCCGGGAATGTTCCGGAATGTTCTAGACCGTGTGAATGGATGTATAAATAAAGCGAACTGTGGACCAAGAGCTCAGTCTTAAGTTGAAAGTGAACGAGTAAAACAGAAATAAGATGGAGTGTTTAATTGTGATTATAGTTAAGACAGTCATTAATATATTGTTGTTAATTATTAATTAGTTAATAAATTAGCGAGAATTGTTACTTGGACTTTCAATCAACGAATCTACGAGTATAGGTGTTTGTGGTGAGCAAACACGTAATAATATTTTAATTAAAGGTTTAATTAATACAAAATAATACCGGGAATGTTCATTAACAATGCTTTATGCCCTACTTATATGTAAAAGCGTTCTCTAATTTATGATAGATCACATATTAATATAAATACAAATAATATACATGTCAAATCATTTTTAATTTTTCTTTTATTAAAATATGATTTGATAACTTTTTAAAAAACTATTTACAATTTTATAGATGCAAATTTCCATTGAAATTTCTTTATTTGTTACATAATCTTACATTTGTTATAGAAAGTAATAATTTTAGAAATAGAAAACCTGGTACTTCAAAAAATCAACCATGTAAACTTATTTATAAATATATTTACGGAATTTAGTTATACTTGGTTAATCCCAAGGTTTTTCCATTTTGGAGAGTGGCCAACTTTTTCAAAACACTTCGTATAAATATAATTATTATTGCATTTCCATAGGGTACCAGAAATAGGTGTACAAAATTTTATTAAAATTGCTTTCGTCTCTGTTTGAGGCACTGAGATCACTAAAAACATCAACATAGAGACTTTTCATAACAAGAGAAAAAAAATAAAAACCATGTAATATATTTTGCCTTTTTGGATTAAAGAACGCCATGAATTTCTCTAGTTCAAAGTGTCAAAAGATGTATGAATTTTTTTCTCTATATGACAATTAAAAGGAAACATTAAATACGTCCCTAAATATAATAATAATAAATAACAATTTTATTTTATAAATTACATTAACATGTATTACAATTTCGCGCATATTTTCAAATTAGCAATTATTATTTATCTGTCGGTGATCTATTTGAGGTTTTAAAATACTTAAAACACGAATTAAAATGACCGACATCTGTTGTTTGTAATTAATAAAAAGTTATTTAACTCTGAGGTCAGAAACAGTGAGATATGTTGATAATAATATTAATGCTTTAGCATGTGTTTAATCCGCAACACTAGTTTCCAAATAATATTTTCTACCGTATTTACATATTTCAGATTTCGAAATAGGTGTCTAAATGTAATCCGCGATAAAATACAGTCCACAAGTACTTACTTATACACCGTGTTCATTTCAAAACTGTCAAAATTTGGGGAAGTTAAGAGTAAAAAAACAAAAGGACTGGTTTTTGAGAATAACTTTACTTAGCTTGAGGTATGATAAGTGGGATAGTCCTATTAATATTTTAAAGTTGGTGGTGTTGGAGTTTAGGGGGTGAATTAATCATCACTGTCTACGCGCCAAAGTTCCCAATGGACGTGTCGGCGAATTTTTAATTTTTTTATAGTTTTAAAGAAAAATAAGGTGGAGAGTTTTCAAATGAATACAGTGTATAGTTCTAATAGGTATTCGTTTTATTACAATTGAGGTCACATGACAATAATTCCACGTTTATAATATTTTTAATTTTAATGAATAAAAATGTAACTAATTATTGTTATATTTTCAAGGAAATGAAAATTATCTCTAATTTACTTAGTTATTTTGAAAAGATAATTAAAATAGTGTCCCAATTTGTATAATTTTCAAGATACGTCCTCAGTATGTTTTTTAATTTCTTAAAAACCACCTATAACAACAATTTTTAATGGCGTGTTTATATTTGAAAGTAATAATGCTTTCGAGTTTCGAGTTCACTTGAGTCGTTTTCTAGTGAATAACAAAAGATTCATGGGAAAAATATAAATAGGAGCAGAATTTGTACACACTATGTGCTCTAAAATTTACGAAAAAAATCGACAATTAAAAAGAATCTCAGTCACCTATACGTAAATTATTTGTATGAAATTAAAGAAGTAAAAGTATAGATTGAAAGTTTGCAAAGTAAAAACACATGACAGTGCATTATTTAGGTGTTTTTAAAAGATTTTGTTTTTAACGCCAAATGCATGTCTATTTCATTTGTTTCCTAAAACAGTAAAATCACGATTTAGGGAAATTTCACATGTCGATGGATTACGAGATTACATTGTCATCACCATGATTACTTTATTTAACGAGGTGGCTATTTTAGTACTTCTCTTGTTTCAAATTGAGATAACGACATTTAATAATGTCCAAGATAATGTCGATTTATTTATTTCTTTTATTTATAATAAATAAATTACCCAATGGGTTAAGTACCCAATTAGAAGATAAGTTTACACAGTAAAATATAGTAAAAAGTGGAGGAAACTGTAATACTGAGGGACAAAAAAAATGATAACTACTTACAAACAATTACATAAAAGTGGTGTAAAAAACATAGAATTTCAAAATTAGACAAAAACTGCAAGAAAAATAAATATTTTTAATATCAGTTATTCAGCAACCTCGTTAGTAACCATTTGATATATGGGAGAGAAAGATAGATCTCTTAAATGGCAACGTTGCAATATAAGCCAGAGGTAGACAACCCGTCACTGGTCCAAGGACTAGTTCTTGTCACTGGTCAGCGATTTCATTTTTCATCGAGCTATTGTGCGATCAACTGCGCAGTGTGCACACTGATACGATGCCAAATTGTGGTCTTTCTTCAATGTACAACTTTAATACACATAGTGTATATGTTTGTCCCTCGGTTCGTCATATGGGTTTTCACGCACAGAAAATGATTGTTTCTAGCATTTAGGCTAGGTGAGACCAAGTAGAGTAGAGCGCATAGATCGCTTTTTAATTAAGTTGTTTATATTAAAACGTGCAAAAAATTCGCTTGCAGGGTACCTCTAATTAAATAAACAAACACTATCAGGCAGATGCAGTTGGTGTGAAAAAGCGCCTTTGGACTCTCTCAATGGTGAAAATATGTATGAAATAGATAGGATTCCAGACGACAGATGCATATTCCAATTTAGATCCAACAAAAGTTGCGAACAACAGACGCATTGTCCCAAGAAATTTAAAATCTTTTATGTTCCGAATTAGGAAGCCAAAGCTCTTGTAAGCAGATGCTACATTGTTATTGATATGATCCGTATTTTTACGGATCAATTTTGGAATCAACGGTAGCACCAATATCTGTTATTAAAGCTGAGTGACCCACCAAGAGTGTAATAAAATAGTAACAAATCCTTTTTTGCGGCTATACGACATTACATTACATTTGCTGATATTCAGAGGTAGATGATTGTTAAGGCATCATAATCTAGGCTTTTCTTGAGTTTGACAAAATCAAGAGAAGATTCTACCTCACAAAATATCTTTATTTCATCCACGTATAGGAAGGAAACGCATATCCAATTTAGTGATAATATGATTAATAAAAATAACAAATACGAGAGTACCAAGTACCTTGAAGGACGGAAGGAAATTTTATAGACTGGTAGCCAGGACACTGTACAAACTGAGACCTGTTATTTAATAAGCAAAACCTAAACATGGTAATTAAGACCGACGCGACGTTGTCCAGCTTATACAATCATATACCATGGTCAAATTTGTCAAATGCCTTGAAAAAAATCAGTATGACATCTACCCGTCATTTTCGAGCCAGAACTTCATTAATAATTGCATCGTGAACACTATATTGGTAATAATGGATCGTCCTTCAATGAAACCATATCGTTCCCGCATTATAACATTATTTAGGAGGCATAACAAAAAAAATTGTGAAATTATTTCGAAAACTTTAGAAAAGTTGCACAAAATAGCAATTGGTCTATGACACGGTTTATGATTTTAGAGATTTCATTTTTGAGCCCTTTTTATAAACAGGATAAATTCTAGAAACTTTCCATAAGTATATTGGTAAAAGTACAAGTTTGAATTAAATAAGTGATGCGATTTAAAACTAAACAGATGAATTAGGTGTTCATTTAAATAGAATAATTGTGGAGTCCAGTGGCGTAGCTAGAGATCTTGGGACACTAATTGATTATTCTAGATTTATCTTGCTACCGATTTCTAATAAGTAAAAAAGCTTCCTATTTTACTTATTTGTTTGAAAATAAATAAATAAAAACAGCGACATCAAAAAATAACAATACAAAAATAATATAGATTTATTGGGGTCAAAATAAAATAAGAATGTTTAGTGCCATATCCCCGGAAACGGGCAGTACACATAGAGCTCTGTGTGTTGACTGTGCTCATTGAGGCCCCAATTGTGGCACATGGGAACATGAAGTCACTAATTGAGTACTGTGTACTGTACTTTCCAGCTTTATATTAGTTCTTGTTCCTGATCTATCCCATCCTAGATCCAATTCTTTACCTACGCTATGCTGATGAGGGGCAATAACTCCGAAACACATGTCCGTAGCTGCATAGTTGTTTTTTTTGGGGGATATGGCACTAAACCTTCTTATTTTATTTTGACCTCAATAAATCTATATTATTTTATTTGTATTTACCAGGTGGAAACGGGCAGTACACATAGAGCTCTGTGTGTTGACTGTGCTCATTGAGGCCCCAATTGTGGCACATGGGAACATGAGGGCACTAATTGAGTACTGTGTACTGTACTTTCCAGCTTTATTTTAGTTCTTGTTCCTGATCTATCCCATCCTAGATCCAATTCTTTAGCTACGCTACGCTGATGAGGGGCAATAACTCCGAAAAACGTGTCAGTAGCTGCATAGTTGTTTTTTTTTTTGGGGATATGGCACTAAACCTTTTTATAATAGAAAAAATGTTCACATTAAGTGAGTTTTATCGAGTAACGCAGCTGGTATTATTCATTAGAACGGATCTGACGCACCGGCACCGGTCTAAAACAATCTCTCATTAGTTGTGCCGTGATATAATAATTATGTAATCTACGAAAAAGAGTCATGACGTACTGCTTGGCTATATGTAACATTGGAACTTGACCCTTATGCTCATGTACATAAAGGCGATATTTTCGAGTGTTACAACACAACACACAATTTTATTTATATTCTCCCTTGAAAGAAATATTTAAGAACTTTTATTTATCATTCTTCATACACAAAATATGAAATACGTTAGAATATATACAAGTATAGCGCATTAGAGTAATTTTATTATTATTATTATTATTATTATTAGCAAAGTTTCTATAGTGCACCGTATTGTAAATATTCTAACATGTATTGTAAAAAATGTGTATAAATAATTATCGAACTCCTTTTGTTTCAAAATTTCCTCATTTTAGTAAAATATCCAATTAAAATATTTTATCGAAGTGTTAATTAAAGTAAAGCATTTATTTTATAAGAAATTTTTTTCTATTTTAAGTTATTAATAAAGCACCTTGTGTTTGCTGCTTTAAAAATAAGAAACTTCATAAATGATTAAAAACCACGTGATCATTTGGTACCTTTTAACTCCTGATTGTCTGCCTTTCATATTATAGCAGTGCCTTATGAGGATTTTTGCATATACGTATGTGTCTAAGTCAAGTTTATGTTGGAGCGGCACGCCAAGCCACGCTCCTAGCCACAATTTATTTAATGCATACATTCTTATCAGAGTGTCCATAGTGGAGTACTCTAGTTGATATCAGCGATATTTGTGCGCATATTATTTTGGAATAAATAGTAATATTCTGTTTGCACTATGGATCAGGTCACTTCTGATCTATACCAGTTAGGTCAGCTATTTACATGGTTTATTTACAACTGATCTGAAATCAAAAGTGACCGAGTTAGTTCCCCCCTTGTCGATGCTGCTCCACTTCGGATGAAAGAATCACATGTGACCTTTAGATCAGTAATGTAGTGGGGTAAGAAAAGCAGCAAACGGTTGACCGTACAATAAGGTTTTGCATGTCACAATAATAAATTTGCATATTTTTCAAAAAAATGTCGTTTTTGCAATTATTATATTTCATAACATAAAAATAATGGAGGTCTTAGGAAAGGAAAATGTCAAGTTAGTTTCTAGATCATCGGTTTCCATTTTTTTTCAGGATGTTTTATAAGAACCTACGTAAATCCGATGTAACATAAACATATAAAATTAACGTGTGCCTCTCAAATACGCATACGCGCCCAACATCCGAGGCTGCTGCATGTTTTATTTGCGACTTGTCACTTCTAACCAGATCAAATGTGATCAAGTGAACTGATCATCGATGCAAATAAAATACTACAAATGTAATAAGCAACACCACAATAGCTTCACTTATTTATGGGATGCGCACAATATTTCCTCTTTTATATAACATTAAGGATACACCATTTATTGGTAAATTATAACAATATTTCATCATCAGATGAAGACGACGAGTCGGTGAACATACTGAAATGAATTTCAGTATTAAACTAAGGTCAGTATGTCATAACATTAAATTTTTTAGACTAGAGGAGTACCTGATGCTTTGCTCAAACAATATGTGTACCTGTCGCACTCCTCGCATCTCTTGTCAAGGCGCTTGGCTTGCAGCTCGGCGCGTAGCTTGTAAGTAATTGGTCACGTGGCTTTCGATCATTTATGAAGATTCGTTGTATATGTATGTGTAAAATGAGAGATATACGTTGGTGTACCTATTAGGGTACGGGGGCTATGTGATAGAATGCGATGGAGGCGTACCGTCGCCTTATACATGACTTTCTCCTTAACCCATTAAATCCCAAGCATCGAAAAATTCAAAAAACGAACATTTTTGTTTGTAAATATTTATTTTGTTACACTTAAGAATACATTCCTTGTCAAAAAAAATTAAAAAAATTAACGTATATAAAAAAAATACTGATGCGTAAACGAACCACTGGGAGGAACCATGAAATATTATTTTGAGGCACATAAGATATAACTAATAATTTTATTGAAAATATATCATGGAAAATTTCAATCTTACATAAAATAACTAAGCGTAAATTATTTTCTACATAGAACTTTACTTAATAAAAAAAACATTATAATATTTCATGGTGCGTGAACGCACCACTGGTAACACCCGGTTTCATTTTTGGTGATACTGTACAAAGCATGAAGTATGTAAATGTACATTACATTTATTACAAATGTAAATTGTGTGGCTATGGCAAATTCTACACCTCCTTCGTGCTTTATTGGCATGAGAAATCATGAGGTGACCTGTATTATCATATCGCAGTTCATCTATAGCAGGAGCAAGATTCCTTTCAATTATTGTTTTATCAGTTTTTAAAAGTCGCAAGGCTACGTAAGATTTAAAATCTACCTGGGAAATTTTTTTCATTGACATTATAAATTGTCCATGCGTTGACGACTAAGCTATCTAATGAATTACAAAATAAAGGCCACCACCATTTTTTCCCAAATACTTGGCATCTATAATTAGCAATTCCGTTGTCGTGTAAATTACCTCACCCATATATTTATTGTATTGGGCAATTACATAAGGTTGGGGTATCTGTACATCTCTTCGTTCTTTTCTATTATAGCGTTTAACATTTTGAACAGGAGCTACACTATAAACATTACTTGCCACCGTTACAACCGAATTATCGTGCCAACGGACAATAGAAACTTTTGATTCAGAATCATATGCTGAAATATAGGACTCGTGGTCTTTTGTACCAAATGATTTACAATTTTCGATTGGACACTTATTTGTCCTATTTTCGCGGATAGTACCGGTGGCAAAATAACCATTATTTTTTAAATGTACGAAGAGTTTGAATGACGAAAAAAAGTTGTCGAAAAAAATTTGGTGATTCACTGGCTTATCCACAACAGAAAGTAGACTCATGACAACGTCACCGCTAAGACCAAGGCTAGAATGAGTTGTATCTATAAAATATAAAAATACGTAAATACGAGTAATACGAAATTCATCATTATTCTCCAAATCCGTAACGATCTCCTCCAGAGCCGCTTCTAATTTCCTTTGAGTCAAATACCTCGAAAACGGCATATTTTACTGATTTCAATTAAATATCACGTGTACTGCACAAGGAACAAACAAATACTAACCAACACACTAATCGGCGACTGTTTACGCTACATAGGCTGACTTGTCGAGGCTGGCAATAGCTTGGTTTTATTTCATAGATAAAGCCAGTGGTCCGTTCACGCACCAGTAATTATTTAATAAAAATAAACCATAATCTATATTATATTTTAAATGCATTTTTTTCTACCATGTAATCTACATATTATAGACCTACCAAAAATGACAATACTTTCCAAAAATAAAATATTTTACTGTTTTAGATTCACCTCAACCTTTGACACAAAATTATGCAAGATTTTTGAGGTGTCATAAAATTTTTGTTTTAAAATAAAAATCAACAGTTCGTACGGTACTAAGTTCTCTAATACTGATAATAATAAAATTTATAAATGGATATGCAAAAATATTTACTGAATTTAACAAAAAAAATCATAAAATATGTGGTGCGTTAACGCACCATTGGGACAAAATGGGTTAATATTGCCCGTGTGCCTACGGGACGTAACCAACTGGTATTAATCGCGAAAATGGGTGCTGATTTTAAAAACTGTTGCTAAAATTAAACATTTTTATTGTTTGTTCAGGCTTATTAATTACGAGGGTCCATGCTACATATATTTTAATTTTCTAAATATATTTCTTTTATAGACTACATAATATACCCTATTCAAGACTTTATTGTATCATAAATAAAAGCGCTAATAAGGGTGAAAACACAACACAGCGGTGCGACGTCGCATCGCAAAAACGACGTCGCACGGCGATGCGATGCGATGACGCAACGTTAAAACTTCATCGCCATGGCATCGCAGAGAAGACGCTTCTAATGAGATGTGGACCGCAAAATACGTGTCCTACGTCTGTTGTAGGCCACAACAGTGCGGTGCGACGACGCATCGCAAAAACGAAGTCGCACCGCAATGCGATGCGATGAACGTTCATTGCACGGCCACAGAAGACCTATACCAGAAGCGACACGTTGATATATGTATGGCGTGTTATAATTAAATATAAAAACCAAATAAGCTGCTGGCAACATAAAACATTTTTTCCAATAAAATAAATCATTTTTATACAATACTAAAGGATTTAAACGAGATTTCTGTTTCGCAATCCGCAGTACAATTGATATAAACATTTACACACTTCCTTCCATGTTTCTGTTTTTAAAAATTTATCCTTAAACTGATCTGCTGTTTTGTCCCAAAGGACGGGACGTTCCTGAACTAAGGAAATTAAATAATCTACATCGTAATCAGTTGTCATCTTGTACACATGCAACGTGTTGGCACAGCAGACTAAGTCGCGTATAAAAGACAACCAGACTTCCATGATTTGCGCGTGCGTTGCTTGAGAGAATCATTCCCGATCTCATAAGTGAAAACACAACACTGCGGTGCGACGTCGTATCGCAGAAATCAACGACGTCGTGGAAATTTGTGGGTTCGCCCAGGATTTGTACTAAGCGACGTCGCATTGCAAATTTCTACGACGTCGTTGATTTCTGCGATGCGACGTCGCACCGCTGTGTTGTGTTTTCGCCCTAAAAGTACAGGTTTCTGTGTGCCACCTGATGTACCCAGGACTTCATTATTGCACAGGACGTTGTTTGGGACACCCAGTTTAATTTTTACATCCAATGTATTTTATATAATCTTATCAGTAAAAATGCGCACATAAAAGGACCTAAACAAAGTTTAAATCTTATCTTTGCAAATTGATATTCTCGAGGATATTCCTAATTATATATAGAAATTTATCTTTGTGAGCAAACATGTAATCATACATAACGGATTGTTTATTTTAACTAAGTTTTAACCTACATCGAAACTTCAAATAAAATAGACAGTGATTAATGAGTACCTATTTATTTACTTAAATCTCTGCAAAGTAGAATTATATTTTACTCAAATAGCACTAGTTTTGTTCGGTTGATTTTCCTTATAAATAGTTTATCAACATTAAAGGCAACTATTTTCTTCATTAAATGTAATATAGAGTTTCGATCTTGGTTTACAGTAAGCATTTTCTAACTATTAAAACTTACTAAGTACATAATATAAATGCTATTTACCTATTTCTCGTCTGAATTATCTAAAATTATGTTTATACGTGGCAGTTTAGTAAAAATCCTCATGAATTTCATACATTTTCATTTTCAGTTATTAATATGATTCTTTAATTTCGTTTCTCCATAAGGAATCAATTTTTATAAATTATGTACACGTTATATTGAAGAGGTCTCTGAATTTTTCTGAAATAAATAATGATATTGTCAGTCTACATTTCTTTACTAATAATAATAATTAAAGGTAAATCATAATGAAAAACATCAACTCGACAAACATAATATAAATCGAAAAGCCGACATAAAAAGCAAAAACTAGCAAAATTTATAAACATCCAGTTAAAACTGTCAAATTTGTAGCACTAACGAAATGGATACGAAAATTAAAAAATTGGTCTCGGTTAGGTGCTCCTCAGTAGTACTTTCTCATCATCATTATCAATTTGACATAAAAGAAAGAAATACGAAAGAAATTATTTTAATTAAAAACATCATTTTTATTTATTTTATTTATTATTATAAAATAAATGAAATGAACAATATAACACAACCAACACAAGTGATATATGATATAAGGTGAATAAAATAAATAAAAAAAAAATTGGATAAATGGCATAAACGGGATGAATGAGACAAATAAGACAAATGAGATAAATGAGAAAAATGAGACAAACGAGAAACATGAAATAAATGAGATACATGAGAAGATGAGATAAATTAGAAATGGGATAAATGAAACAAGTGAGATAAATAAGATAAACGAGATAAACGATATACATGAGACAAACGAGATAAATACATTAAATCCGATAAATAGGAAAATAAGTAAATCCGATAAATAGGAAAATAAGATAAATAAGATAAAAAGAATAGACGATAGAAACGAGATAAACGAGACAAGTGAGACAAGCGAGAAAAACGAGAACGATTTTCTCAATAACGGTTACTCCTAGACGAGACGAGAATTTATCAAGAGTTCCTTTCAGCACATTTTCTCATTCTGAAATTTTTTTATTTAAAACATCTTTTGATTTAAAGCAATTTTTCTTGAACCCCTTAAGACTTGCCCTTCTTGGTGCCAATTTCATTGATATTCAATAGGGTCTTCGCTAAACCTCTAAGCATTATCTGTGAAGTTTCAGATTTCTACGTTGAGACGTGTTTGAGGAAATAATAGCACAACAATGATCAGCGACACACAGCCACACAGCCACACACCTACACAGATACACAATCGGCGTGCCTATTTAGATAAATTTTCTATTTTAACGTCTCAAAACGTCAACTTTTATCCTAATCTGAAATTTGATTTTTCTCATGACATTTTCTGAATTTTGGAACGAAATTATAATCCATTCATCATATTTTTCTCTATAAGAGTACATACAATTTTTAATTTTAACCATGATGAAGATAAGATCCCTTTTCTCGTAACTTTCTTTCCACAAATGAAGATTTTGACTAGTATTTAAACACTATTTTCCGTACTAAGTACGCCTCGGAAGATTTTGCGTCATGCTAATACCAATTTACCAACAATATTAAATCATTGAATCTTTGACTTGGATGCTGTTATGAAATGAACTACCTTAATAGTGATGTTCTAATCAATTTATTATTCAATATGCTTAATTATTTACTATAGAATAATTACATTTAACACGATCATTTTTATTTTAACTATATCACACGCTCGATCTGTCACCGAAATATGACACTATCAGTGTGTGTGAGTATGTGTGTAATAAAGATATAAATTCTTTTTCTCGGTTGGTACAAGGTTATTGAAAAAAATACCTAAGACACATCAATATTTAGTTTCAATTGCTTATTTCTTGGTGTAGAAATCTAATGGTGTAAGATCTGGAGACCTTGCTGGTTATTCAGCAGGTCTTCATCTGCCAGTCCAGCGGTCCACTTCAAAAAGTATGTATACACGTATAGGAACGGCATAATGTCCTACAAAAAAATAAAGGTCATCCGGTAATTCTTTATGAGAATACAGTTCTATTAAGACAGGAACCAAAAAGTCTAGACGATTTTACGAATCGGTAATTACGATGATGTCATCACGCAGACTACGATGACATTAATTTTAAATTTTCTATACCAAAAGATGAGGAATTGAAATTAAAAATCTATCTGTCAGACCTTGTATTAACGAAGAAAAATAATTTATTTCATACTTTTATTACACACTGTATATGTTACTAATATGATGCAGTACAGTTTACAGGACATATACACAAACTGTATACTGTTTTGTCTAAATATTAGATAATGTAACTGTTATTTACATATCTTACGCTCGAAGAATACTATTCTCACTTAGGACACGTAATTAAATTAATGAATACTATATAGAACCCGTGGGATCATAATAATTCATACAAAAACTACTTAACACCTGTATATTACTGTAAATTTCCTGCTATATTAATCATTGGTCATTAATACTAATAACCAAGGATTATTACTTTTAATTACATCTTAAAATATTTTTGTATTGCTTATGCTATCCTCTCCGATTTTAATATGAATTTAAAAGTAAAGAATGATCGTTCTCATATTTTTCTATTTAATTATTGCAATTACATTGTTACATGGTATGGTAAAGCAATTCTATTAACAATTCAGCCGTATGACAATTTTGATAATTTAAAAAATTATAGACTTTTTATTATTTGTCTAATTTTCACTTTATTTGTTATTTTACAACTAGTTTCATCCTATTCGGACATTTTCAATTTTTTTTTTTTTTTTTTTTACTTGAAAATGACCGAATAGGATGAAACTAGTTGTAAAATAACAAATGAAGTGAAAATTAGACAAGTAATAAAAAGTCTTTATAATTTTTTAAATCAAAATGGATTTTCACAAAGTAACTTCATCTGCAATCAACTTTTTGAATTTTGATAAAATGTCATGCAAAAAAAAATCAGAAAATTCTAAACCACAATTCCGAATTTATTTTTTTTTGTGTGTTGATAAGGCTCTTTTTGATTTACATAAGTTAACTAAAACCTAATTTTTGAAAATGACGTGTTTTTTTGGAGGGTTGCAATGAAGGGTTGTTTTTTAGGGGTAGATTTAAAGCATTTCACAGCGTTCTATGTTAGTAATTTAACTTTTTTTTATTTTACGTTAAATATATACATTTCTCGACATTTTTTCTCAAACCAAGTGAAAAATTAACAGCATGAAAATTTTTTATATAAAACAACATCATAAACAAAACAATAAGCAAACTTAAAGCTCATTATTTGAGTAGGTATATTATTAATAATGGGTGTTTCCCCCTCTACACATTAAAAATTCATGAACTCTATCTGCTATGGATCTGATTAAATATTGGACACATTATTCCATTCCTCTTCGAAGGCTACCATTTGTTGTTTGTGGATGTCGGTTTAGAATACGTCGTCCAAGATAATCCCAAACATGCTCAATCGGGTTCATATCGAGACTTCTTGCTGACCATTTAATTTTATTGTTTTGATGTTGCAATAGAAAAATTTTAACAATCCTAACCATATGTACTGGCGTATTATCGTGTGTAAAGATGAAATTATTATTGTGGTGATATGGTAGCATCGAGGGTAGCACCTCTCTAACCAGAACTTCTTCAATATAGTGGGCTGGTTATCACCAGATACGCGTACGTCCGTCAGAACCAGAAATAGAAAACCTGGATTCATCGGTAAAAAATATCATACTCCATTGTTCGATACCCCAGTTTGAATGTTGACGAGCAAAATTCAGACGAGCAATACGATTCTTTTGGGTTAGTAAATGGTCCAGTTGCCAGCCTTCTATTGTGTATTATTCAAATTCATTGATTCTCCGTCTGATCGTATCCTCACTTACTTGATTTAAAATAGAAATATTTAATCCGGCTTTTATTTGCTTGGCATTTATAAATCTGTTTCTTAAAACTGAATGCCTCATCAGTGTGTCGTCTGGCTCATTCGTTACCTTTCTTCTACCAAACCCAATCCATCTGTTGTAGCTTCCTGTTTGTCGAAACTTTGCTACAGCATTTCTAAACATAGAAATGGAGTGCATAATGCAGAGTTCTTCCATCTTGAATTAAAGCCACGGTTAAAGCTAATGCTTGAATAGTTACTTTTTTAGAAGGGAAGGGACCATAATTTGTATCGCAAGTTTTACCAAACTTGATAGATAACCAATGCTTTTGTCACAACAATAAATATGGCCAACTTACATGCAGGAAACTATTAATTCAAATTGTTAAGTTTTTTTTTTTTTGGTAGAAATCTCCTAAACTATTAAAGATAAAAAGATGAAGTAAAAAGCAAGAAATAAGATCCGAAACATAGTATCATAATTACTTAAACAACAATATATTCATGTAAAGTCAACACTGGATTGTTTATCGTGAAGCAAGAATTGACTTTTCTTACTTTACGCTAAACAATCCAGTTTTGACTTCATGAATATATTGTTGTTTAAGTAATTATGACACTATATTTCGGATCTCATTTCTTTCTTTTTTATTTTATCTTTTTATCTTTAATAATTTATGAGATTTCTACCAAAATAAGTAAAAAAACTTAACAATGTGAATGAATAGTTTCCTTCATGTAAGTTGCTACCAAAGAAGAGCTTTAAATCTACCACTAAAAAACAACCCTTCATTTAAATCCTTCCAAAAAACACGACATTTTCAAAAATGAAATTCCGAATTGTAACATTAAAGTTTTTGGACTTTGAAAAATGCTAAGATTTTAGGTGCGCGTTTTTTTTGCATGGTAGTGTGTGATGGGATACGATACATAACAATGTTTGTTTTTATTATACTAAATTCATTTAAAATTTTTGTGGTTAAAGTTGTGCATTTCTAGTTTTAAACAGTAAAACAATAATGTACCTAATGTACTAATGTCTGATGTGTTGGAAGTGTTATTAATAAAATATTATATTAATAGTCCATCGAACACACGAACAGGAGACCTTGAAAATGTTTTAAAAAGAGTCACCTAATTTTCCAATACGTAAGAAACTAAAAAAAGCGTTTTATTTGTGGCTACTGAGATAATCGCTTTACGAGAAAATACAACATAGTGTTCTGAATATAGTTTTTTATATAGGGTGTCTCAGACTGGAATTCGCTTTTTAAAAAAATATAGATTATACGTGTGTAATTTCTAAAATTTTATTTTTCGACAAAACAGCATAAATGCAGATTTTATTATTTCTTTTTAATTATATCATCGACATGTCTTCTATCTCGTTGGCAGCATTCTCCAACCTGGCCCTCATATTTTGCGCTACGCTGTGACATATATCTACAGAAATGCTGTTGATTTCGACGCGTATTCTTACTTCAACTGTTGAGTATTAGTGGAAAGGTCGATGTAAACTTTACTCTTTAGATACCTTCATAAGAAAAAGTCTAAGGGGGTAAAATCTGGTAACCTCGGAGGCCAGAAAAGTTCACAAAAACCGGAAACAGCTCTGGTAGTGGCCGTAGACTCTCTTTCCGTGCTGCTCCAACTTGCTGAAACCATCTTTCAACATTGTAACTAGGAAATTGTCAAAGTTCCGAAAGTTACGAATTTTTGTCTCTAGTATTAGGGGCATGATGCACACCAGTCCACTGACAAATCCGTATCTATCCCCCACCCAAAGCGGATAGGCTCCGTTTTCATCTCGTGATGGTTCAAAAGGTGCAAGTTTAAAAAGTTAATTCATTCTAAGACATTTTGAACAAGTAAGTATTTAATAACCGATAAATATGCTTTTCTAATTTTAAAGGAACATTTCAATTTTATTTGTGAAACTATGACAATAAATATGTCATGTATTTATAATTAGTTAATTTGTGAGGATACAAGATAAATCTTCTAAACTGTTGACATTGTCACTAGTCATATTTCATCAAAATTATTTAATATGATTCCTTTTGATGCTAGCCAACCGAAACATTTATATCTGTCATATGATGACTAATCTCTGTTCAAATATTTTGTCAATATTGGGTCTAATTTTAAAACCAACTTATCTTGTTTTTTTAACTTATCGATATAATTGACTTAAATTAATTTGTTAGTTAACACTAGATTGTGTGTAAGCGCTAGTGAACCTGTCCCACTTTTTAGAAAGTTTGCACAATACTGCTTCTATCCGCATAGGAATGGGTCAAGGTTTTACTGATTTTAATATTTAGTTTGATGTCTATCAGTACTTTGATCCATGAACTTTTATTTATAAAAAAAATTGGTTAATTTTGAATACAGATTTTTAATAAAAAAACAAATACCTATGTACATACTAATAATAAAAAAGAATCTGAAAATCGGTTGACCCTGCAGGCCATCCCTGAAACTTCCCGCTATTTTCGAGCTTAAAGCGCTCAAAAATATACGGATTAGTTAATTTTTGAGCTCTCCGAGCTCAAATTATTATACACATACATTTTTGAGCTCTACGATTAGGTGAAAAGTTTCATTAACAAAAAAAAGAAACACTTTTTTTATAATTTTTGAACTGCGATATCTTTTGAACAGATTAACCAATCGAGACGCAGTTTGCAGCATTCAACGCAGTTTTTTAAGTACAAAAGTTGTGTTTGTACCAAAAATCGATCCGACAAAAATTTTGAATGTTATTTCAAAAAAACACTTCTTTTGCGAATTTTTCGTAATCGATATCTCTTGAACGAATCAACCGATTTTGATGCGGTTTACGACGGTCGACGTTGTTTTATAAGGAGAAGAGCTGATTAGATTTTGGAATTGATCGGTTCAGTAGTCTAAAAATATTCCAAAAAAACAAATTTTTGAAAATTTTATTTTTGAGATTTCTCAAAATCTATATGGCCGAATCGGTTCTAATTCTGAGGAAATCTAAGTTGAGTCAATCCCTTTAGAATGCCGCAAACCGCGTTTCGATCGGTCAAGCTGTCCAAAAGTTATGAGAGGTTTACATACACCGTACACACATACACACACACACACATACATACAGCCATACAGACACCATCGTGGGAATAGTCAGAATAGCTTCTTAGGACCTCAAAACGTAGAGATCTGACAAAAACTCGATTTTCGAAAATCGGGGTGAAACCAATAACTTCCCGATTTCTGAAAATTTTCAATTTTCTTAGCGGGAAGTTAAAAATATCCATTGGAATTAAAGGTAACAAATTAGGCTCATAATTAGGTAATTACTGGAACTGGATTAATATTTTCATATTCATAAAAATTGTACTATATTCTTTCCCAATATTTACCCCTAAGTTTTAGGCCCCCCGAAAAACACCACCTCTCATTTGCCAAAATTTCGGACGTGACCATAGTTACTGCATTTTTATTTTCTATTGCATACGGTTCGTATTTTCTGACGGAGGCTCATCCATCATAATGTCATAATATCTCCGCACCAGCTGACCAGTGGGCAACTAAACGTATTTCTCATAACAATACATGTTAGTTTCTAATCGATATAAAAAATAATATAGTTATAAAATCATTTCTAGTTTCATAAAAAATGAATTGAGTGGAAAATTATCTAAATAGCGAATCTTATTAGTGCTGCTTTTGCAATTTGAGAAATTAATAGCATACACAGTGCTTACCTGCAATACATTAAACATTAAATTATGTAAAGTTAAGATTTGCACAGGTTGCCTTCTCGGTGACGTTCATATACAGATGGAAAATTCCTTTTAGCACTTTGTTCCTTCCTTCTTTTAAAAGAAAAGCGTTTAAATGAATTTGTCCAGATATAAATGTTACTGTAGACTACGTTAAGGGCCGTTAATTTCAAACTTGATTTGTTTGAAAGTGTTCCCAGAGCAAAATAATTGCAGATTCGTGTTCAGTGTATCCGAAAATGTGGGGAGAATCAACATTTCCGAAATATGCGTCATTAATAGAATTAGTATAACCTACTAACTTATATTCTTAAAAGTTGCACGTATGTTATCTGTAAGTAATAGTTATTTAGACAACCAGACCAGAATGTGATTATTTGCTGGGCGTACTAGCAATCCAACGAGCCTAGTAAAGACACTTTCCGGGTGTTGCGTACAATATTTTTTCTCCAACCATTCTTGCTAGTTTTAAAAAAATTGAAATATATACCAGGGGCTTACTTTCAAAGAAGATTGGATTAATCAGTTTTAATTGTTATTAAATACTTTTGTCAACCATAACACACACACACACACACACACACATAGGGGATCGGTCAAGACATTACCGATTACTTACGTCACTTTACCGGGCTAGACCTTTAAATATGACTAAAGAAATTGACCAAATTATTGTTTCAGATTTATTTTTATTGAAAAATTGCACGAAATTGTGTATGTGTTGTCTTTGTTTTATATCAATTAATGGAATGTAAACATTATAAAGCAGTAACTGTAACAGCGCTATTAAAGTATGTTCGTTCGTTTAGATTGGTCTGGTTCAGCAGTAATTTTACGCCATAGACATTGTCTAACTTTTTTTAGCGACCTTATTAATTTGTTGTCACCATACTCTTGATACTTAGTCTCGTTTTCATTTCCACTACTTTAACATGACCTTTATGAGATAGTTGTACCAACATTCTTGAGTACATATGGTTGCAAATAGGTCGGAAAGAGTGGCATAAGTTAAAATTTTTTAAATTTAAATCTCCGAGTAAATCTCACTAAGCTATTTCCAATTTTAGGGAGGCCAAAATTGTTCTTACCCCGAGGTTGTAGGGCTAAAGCAGACTATATTGATATTGATCACTCCTTGACTTCTGGGTCTTTCCAACGCCAGCATCCCTCGCAGCCGCGGTGTTTCGCAGTATAGTAGCTACGCCACTGCTTAGAAAAAGGATCCTTCACTAGTAAATAAAAAATAAGGTTCCATTTAAAATAAAGAGTTGGTTGCCTTGGAATATGAGAAATAATCAATGTCATAGGGATATCTGATCTGATATACTGAAAAACTTTTATTTGGGTCACAATTATCTTTTCCTCCAACTTGTAATCCACCGTATATACGTGTATAATATCCCCGTTATTCTAATATATCTCGACAATATGTTTCAGTTGCACTGGGAATTCTCTAACTTATTATAACATAACATATCAGATTTATTTAGTAACATTATTTATTCTTAGAAACATTTACGCATAGTGATAAAAACTAAAACATGTTCATATCGCAACTTAAAAAATAGGCTAGTAAATACAGTAATATGAAAAATGACAAAAATAAATCTATAAGACGGCGCCAATAATTAAATCGGTAAATCGTACATTGTCGCGCTCCCAAAATTAGCTTCGTTCTCGAAATACGGATGTTAAAAATACAGTTAGAAATGTCATTTAAATACAGGGTGTTCGAGATATACACGGAGCAAGTTCAGAAACCGACTGTATTTACCAAAATAAGAAACAAGTTATTGTAAATATGGATCTGGATGTGCATTTTGCATTCACAAAAAAAAACATACTAGTTTTTATGTCGAATATTTTCCTTTTTTGTAGCAAAAAATGGTTTTTTTTTCTGTTTTCGTAGAAAATAATAACAAATTATTTAAATGTAAATAACCGTCACCTATAAATGTGTTGCCCTCTCCCACACAAGGTCCCTTGAGATCAAGTAATATAAATGAAAAGAGGATAGATTAGTGCCTTAAGAACAACGTTGGCCTGTGTACGGACGGAGCAGTAAACGGTTGTAACGTATCCATCAGTGCTGAATTGCTGTTAACAATAAAAGCCTGTGTGTTTACGTTGTGATATTATGTGTTTTCTCTTCAGTTTTTAGTAACTATTTTTCAGTTTTAAATATTTTAGAGTGATAATGAACTTTAAAGAACATCGTACAATTAACATGTGTCTTAAACGTAATTTTGTGTTTTTTTGTTTTTACACAAACTCAATTTGTGATTAGTGAAAATGTTTGCATTCTAATCAGTTCTTCGGAAGCATTTTTACAGTTTTGGTTAAGTTTTCTCTTAAAACTGAGCCCTGGAGTTGTGAAAAAATTAGCAAATAAAATAAAGAAAAAGAAGATACCATTTAAAATTCGTTATGACTTTTGTAAATTAAGAATTATAACTGGAATTAATCACAATAAGTTTCAAGCCCAGTTTAAAAAAGATTTAAAATTAAAACTTTTAACAGTAGACGATGCCCAAAGAGGCAAAATTCTTAAATTAAAAAAGTCTGTAACCCCTTTTTAGGTTTTATAACATTTTTTAGTAATAACAGATTTTACAACTTATAAAAACCAAATTTTGAAAAATTATAATTTTAAATAGTTGTTTAAAACAAAAAATTTGTTGTCTGTTTAAACATCAGTAACTTAGCTTTAATATGAGTTAAATAAATAATTAAAATAAGTAAATCTTTTTATGTGTTAATATCCGTTGTGACAGAAAGTAAAACCTTTTTATATTAAAACATAATTATTCCTTATGTAGGTCTTATTTTCTTAATAATAATAATAATTATCATCTGTTACATATTTATACATAAAAATATTTGCAATCAGTATTACGTGTGTTTATATACTTGTTTTTAAAAAATGAATATAAGCAATAAAAGCAGCTTTTTACACTTAGCACCGTTATACAGAGTGTCCCATAATTAAGTACCCTCCTTCAAGGGAGTGATAGAACTAGAAAAAAATAAACTGAGTTTTTCATATAAACATAGCGTAATTAAAAAAAAGATGTATTGCTGTACATTTTAAATGAGGTACGTCTGAAAATGCACTGATGGTGACGTCACGGCCTGCGACCGTTGCGGCTAAGAAATCAGGCGAACTCGGCTATCCTCTTCGTTTATAGTCCTTGCCTTGAGGTAACCTCGGGAATACAGGTGGTTGTATTATCTGTGGTGTTTAGTGTGATTTTATTATTATTCCAAACATAAGTTGAGTTTGACTGAAGTTAAAACGAGACTAAAGTAGATACAAAAATTTCAGTCTCCAGAATATGTAAAAAAATTAGCAAAAAAAAGTTTTTTTAAATATTTCATCATTAATCGAATCTTTAAAAAAGATACAGGCATTCATACTCATTTTCATTTGTGAACTTTTTAAAAGTACTGTTGCCATGTAAACAATTAACATATTTCCTTTATCAATTATAAAAAAGATTTTTTCTGTACGTGAGCCGATTTAAGTTAATGGTGTTTCAATCAATTGTTCTAAACGTCAATTAAAACTAAACCTGAGACTGGTTCTATTGCTTGATCGAGACTTGATCGTTAATCGTGACTCCCCAAGTGCGTTCAACCATAGATTATGCGGGTCATATCATAATTGAAATCCTCGATTCATACTTAGTTTAAATACCTTTTACAACGTTTTGTAATCAACAAATCTACCATATAATTACCGTCTAAATTCTCATAATTTATGATAATTCTTAACTACACCTGTATTGGTAAATTTTATATTTAAGTACATAAAGCTGTCGTTTCCGCAAAACCACAAACAAATCCTAATATCCAAAATTTATCTGTTGTGGGTGTCAATGACGCCTATGACTATTTTATCACAAACATTTGACCCTTATATTCTAATTGTTTATTTTAAGGACATTTCAAAGTTGAAATATATAAACGTCATAGTGGTTGTGATGATGGAAGATTGTATTTTGCTCCAGTATTCAACATGTTGCCAATATTCGCGGCCTAGTAAAATTTCTAATTTTAAAATTTTTGCAAATGCGTCATATAGGTATATCCTTTTAGTTATGAATGAATAACGATGATGAATGAACTATAAAATAATATTTTTTAGTTACATCAAGGATGGCTTAAGAAGTCTCTTAGATTTACAAATTTTTATTTCTTATTGATAAAAAAATACGCACTAGTATTACCTGTAATTTTATATATTAAATCCATATGGTATTTAAGATGAATTATATGTTTTCATTTTTTATTCTCATCAATAAAAAATTTTTAACAGCGATTTAAAATTTTATGTTCGTAATTCTGGCGATGATGGCGTGCTAACCCAGCCTTAAGTACCTTTATTTACAGAATTATAATCTTTAATAAGGAAAAAGGATAATCAGTAAGAATTGTCTTGTAAGTCATTTTTACTTGTGTAGTGTATACTTTAGTATGTTTGTATAGTTTGAGGTATATATAAAAGGTTCCACTATTGATGTTATTATAGCAGATCCTTAAAATCATTTAATACAGCTTCATCACTCAACTCAGCAATGAAATTAAAAACAGTTGAATTGTACACATCAATAGTTGTAAATAGTACTACATATTAAAGATACAGTTACAAAAAATTGTACGATAAGTTTATTTTATTCTGTTAACAATTTGCAGGATGACTGGTAGCAAAGTTTATTAAAATAGTAAACATTGATGATGGGTACTGTTGCTTATTTCAAAAGTCTGTATAAATCTTGCATAGAATCAAGCGTAGTGTAATTAATCTTTTAATTATTTAAAATTGTTTGGTATTAGCTGAAACTATGGTGTAACTAACTACACATTATTTGAAAGATAATATTTTTAATTACGTCATTATAATCATGTATGTAATCTATATATTCGTTTTTCTTATTGCTAATAGTAGTGTAAAAATTATATTTGTAATCTTGAAAACAAAACCGTCTCAAAAACCCTATCATAATGATTCAGTTGTTGATATTCGTTTCTAAATTGAGTTGTAAAGCAATGTTAAAATCAGGCTGCTATTTATATCTAGTAATTTGTGTTATCAGGGGTACACCAAGGTAGCTATTTAGGACCTAAGCAAATTTATACTCTCCTTAAAATACAAAGTTATTTTAAAAAAATCTGACATTTTGTATGCGTCGTATTTATGCATTTCTAGAAAAAAATAATAAAATTGTTATTGCGTATTATACATATAAGCATTCTTTCAAACCTAATATGATAATAATAAACAGACATAGTTGCTTACATTTTATACATACTGTTACGTGTTTGCTATCCCCCACAAACACCTATACTCGTAGATTCGTTGATTAAAAGTCCAGGTAACACTTACTCACTACTTTATTTACTAATTAACAATTAATAACAATAGATTAATCACTTTCCAAATTATAATCACAACTGAACACTTATAAGTCTCTTTCTTATTTCTTCTTTACTTGTTCACATTCGACTTAAGATTAAATCTCGGCCCACCGTGCGTCTTATTTATACATCCATTCTCCCGGTCTAGAGCACTCCAGAATATTCCCGGCCGATCGTGTACAATTCCAGCCTAATCTAACCAGTCTGCACAGTCCAGTGGCGTAACACTGCCCCCTGCTTAAGCCTGAACGTCCCGATCAGGCAATTCATTATTCCCTGCATATTTGGCTAGTCTCTCTATGTGCACCACCTTCATCTTGGATTTTGGACTTTGCTGAATTCTATATACAACGTCGTTTAGTCTGGTGACCACAGTGTAAGGACCTTCCCAGGGCGGGTGAAGCTTCGGGGACCTGCCTTTCTTTCGTTGTGGGTTATATAGCCAAACCAAATCTCCAGCCTGGAACCCTCCTGAATTCGCCTTAAGATCATAACGAGCCTTCATGCGATCACTTGCTATGGCAATTCGGTCTCGTACCAGCTCATGAATGTTCCTTAGCCGTTCACCAACTTCATCGGCGTAGTCATTTACGGAAAGTCGCTCCTCATCCGGTGTGCCAAACACCAAGTCACATGGCAGTCTAATCTCACGTCCAAACATCACGCAAGCCGGCGTCTGTTTTGTTGTTTCATGAATGGAGGCCCTGTAGGCCATAAGGAAAAGAGGTAAGTGACGGTCCCAATCTTTCTGATGTTTCTCAACCACTTTGGATAGGTGCTCCTCCATGGTTTTATTATATCTCTCCACCATTCCGTCTGATTGTGGATGTAGGGCTGTTGTTCTTGTTTTATGAATTCTCAGTAAGCGACACATCTTCTGAAATACCCCTGATTCAAAGTTTCTTCCTTGATCCGAATGCAATTCTAGGGGCACGCCAAATCGACATACTAGATTATCGACCAGAGCTTGAGCGACAGTGGCTGCTTCTTGGTTGGGTATGGCATAAGCTTCAGGCCACTTACTGAAATAGTCCATGGCAACTAAGATGTATTTGTTCCCATCATCTGTCACGGGGAATGGACCAGCTACATCGATCGCAATTCGCTCAAAAGGAACCCCTACGTTATATTGTTTCATGTGGCCCTTACTTCTTGTCCGTGGCCCCTTACTTGCCGCACAAACTTCACATTTGCGGCACCAAGCTTCCACATCTTGGCGGCTGTTCACCCAGTAGAATCGTTCGCGTACTTTAGTGAGAGTTTTGTTGATGCCAAAATGTCCGCCAGATGTTCCATTATGCACTTCCTGGAGTACTTTTGATATGCGACACCTGGGAATTACCAATCTCAAAGAAATTTTCTTCCCGTCTGGACTTTCCCAAGCTCTTTTCAACAGTCCATCCTCTACTCTAAGGGAATCCCATTGTGCCCACAAAGCCTTCAGTCCCACCGCCTTGTCTGAAATGTCCTTCCAGCCTGGTCGGGCTCTTCTTTCTTTCCATTCCAGAATAGGACCAGTTTCTTGATCTTTTAACTGCTCTTCTCTTAATGTTTCTCTTGTCCAATCGTCAGGAACATCAATTTTAACGGTGTTTACAATTATTATCCCTTGTTGTTTTTCTACCCGGTGGCAGTGCTTGCAGTCTTCCCGACAGGGTCTTCTGGAGAGAGCGTCTGCATTTCTATGGGATTTTCCAGGACGATGTTCGATTTTAAAATCGTATTGCTGCAGTTTTTCTATCCAACGAGCTAGTTGGCCTTCCGGAGTTTTCAATTGTAATAACCACTTTAATGCAGCATGGTCGGTCCGAACTTTAAAATGTTGTCCATATAGGTACTTGTGAAAATGGTCTATGGACTTGACAATGGCCAATAGTTCCTTCCGTGTCACACAATAGTTACGTTCTGGCTTCGACAACGTCTTGCTGAAGTACTCAATTACTTTTTCCTGTCCATTTTGAATTTGGGAAAGAACACATCCAAGTCCAGAATTACTGGCATCTGTGTCTAATACGTAGAGGCCTTTCCGTTCTGGGTATGAAAGAACTGGACTCGAACACAGTCCTGATTTTAGTGTTCTGAATGATGTTTCGCACTCTTGTGTCCATTGGTACTGAACCTTCTCTTCTGTAAGCCGGTTCCACAAATCGTCTGTAATAAGTGCATAGACCAAGGAAGCTTCGTACTTCGTGAACATTTGAAGGCCTTGGCCAATCTCGTACTGAGGAAATCTTGTCTGGATCTGTTCTTATCCCCTCCGAAGACACAACATGTCCTAGGAATTTTACCTCTTTCTGGAACATTAGGCACTTTTTGGGATTCAATTTCAGGTGTGCATTTTTAATTCTTCCAAACACTTCTTGAAGGTTCTTCAGATGCTCCTTAAAATCCCGTCCCATAACCATCACATCATCAAGGTAAACTAGACATGTCTTCCAAGTTAGTCCTCGTAGTACCAGTTCCATCAGTCTTTCAAAAGTCGCTGGCGCATTGCACAGGCCGAAAGGCATCACAGTGAATTGATAAAGGCCACTTCCTGTCGAAAAGGCTGTCTTGTCTTTGTCATCTGGATGAAGTCCCACTTGCCAATATCCACTTCGAAGATCCAGAGTGGAAAACCACTGTGACCCTGCCAACGTACTTAGTGTGTCATCAATTCGGGGTAACGGATAGCTGTCTTTTCTAGTGACGTCATTCAGCTTCCTATAGTCGACACAGAATCTTAAAGTTCCATCTTTCTTAGCAACCAAAACTACTGGCGACGACCAAGGACTGGTTGATTCCTCAATAACTCCGTCTTTAAGCATCTTCTGTACCATTGCAGAAGCCTCTTCTTGTTTTGCTAATGGGAGCCTCCTAGGTGGTTGACGAATAGGAGCTGATTCACCAGTATTTATCCGATGTTGCACTATGTTGGTCTTTGTAAGAGCTTCTGTGTCCTTTGCAAATACTGTACTTTCTTTCTTCAAAAATTTTAAAGCTTCTCTATGTTCATCTTATAGGCAGCCTCAATCTCTAGTGCATGTACTAAAGCCTCACTACTAAGCTTATGCCTGGCCAACTTAAGAATTCGCCTGACTTCCTGGTCCCTTACTCCATCAATAAATGTACCAACTGCTAACTGTTGTTGAAATTCCATTGGTGCATCAGGATAGGCTAGATGGGCTAATCTTTCTACCGCAGCTTCGAACTCCTGGAGGCTTTCTCCACCTCGTTGTCTGCGTGATTTGAGCTGAGCCTGATATACTTGGGCGAGATGTTGGTCGCCATATCTTAGTTCTAACGCTGCCTCCAAAATGCTAAAGTTTTGTTGCTGTGCGGCAGGAATTGTTTGGAGCAGGTCTAATGCTTGGCCCCTTAGTGCTAATACCAATGCTGTTGCTTTTTCCTCATCGTTCCAGTTATTTGAACGTGCAGCTGCCTCAAATTGTCTCTTATATGTTGACCATGAACTTTGACCGTCGAAGGAAGGTGGTTGTAACCTAGTACCAGACGACAGTACCAATTGGCCACTCCTCTCTCTTAATTGTTGTTTGAGCCGGGCTACTTCTCCTTCAACAATACTGACTTTTTCTTTAACTTCACTGACCTCACCTTTAACTTCATTAACTTGCCCTTCGACTTCACAGACTTTCCCTGCGACTTCAGTGACTTTTTCGATAACATCTCCTTTAAATTTTTCAGTGAGGGAGAAGATGGCTGCCTGCTGTTCATCTAGGCTTCTTTTGAAGTCTTCTCTTTCCTCGAGTCGCCACTTTTCTTGATCCTCAAACATTTTTCTTAATTCTTCCTGTCGTTTTCTTTCTTGTTCGTCGTTTTCGGCTTGACGTCTTCTCTCTTGATCTTCCATAATTTTCCTTTGTTCGTCTTTCTCTTCTTGTCGTATTCTCTCTTGTTCTTCTTTGTCTTTCTGTCGTCTTCTCTCTTGTTCTTCTTTGTCTTCCTGTCGTCTTCTCTCTTGTTCTTCTTTTTCTTCTTGTCGTCTTCTTTCTTGATCTTCCATAATTTTTCTCTGTTCGTCCATCCGTTGTAACAATGCAGCAAGCATGTCCTGTGTTTGCTTCTCCGTCATACTTCTTGTTGTTGGCATTAATTCACGACACGTAAATCAGTTTAAAATAAAGTTTATTACACTATAAAATCCGTAAAATGTTGAAATCACGTCTATTTTGTTAATAGAATGTTCCAGAAAAATCTCGAAGCAGCACTAGAAAGTCTTATTTAGAGTCTATACTTCTTTTGTGTTGACAAAATTCACTTATCTCCACTAATTGTCCAATGGAATGTTCGAGAATTTTCACGAAATATCACTAATAAGTCTTGTTTTGAGTCTATAACACGTTCCCGTTAACACAATTCACGTATCTTCTGTAGTTTCCAAATCGAATGTTCTAGAATTGTCACTAAAAGTCACTTATAGTCTTATTTTTAAGTCTACAACACTTTCCCGTCGACACAATTCACGTATCCCCTGTAGTTTCCAAATAGAATGTTCTAGAATTTTCCCGAAATTGCACCAGTAGTCCTTTTTCTCAGTCTACAACACGTTATTACTAGCGGCACTCACGTATTTGCAGCTATTTCTAAATCGAATGTTCTGGAAATTTCTCGAAAATCCACTTTAAAATCACTATTCAGTCCAGAAATAGTCCTCAAACACTATCCAGTAGTTAAATTCTTCGTGTTACCACTAATTTCTGAGAAGAACACTGTAGAACCTTTCCGAATATTCCAGAAATTTCTCTTCCAATCCACTTCCGACACCAATTTGTTACGTGTTTGCTATCCCCCACAAACACCTATACTCGTAGATTCGTTGATTGAAAGTCCAGGTAACACTTACTCACTACTTTATTTACTAATTAACAATTAATAACAATAGATTAATCACTTTCCAAATTATAATCACAACTGAACACTTATAAGTCTCTTTCTTATTCCTTCTTTACTTGTTCACGTTCGACTTAAGATTAAATCTCGGCCCACCGTGCGTCTTATTTATACATCCATTCTCCCGGTCTAGAGCACTCCAGAATATTCCCGGCCGATCGTGTACAATTCCAGCCTAATCTAACCAGTCTGCACAGTCCAGTGGCGTAACAATACTGTCATTCTTATTTGAATGTGTTAGTATAAAAGTATTAAGTGGATAATATATCAAACTTGACACTTCAAATACATTTTATCGTAGAAACTATTGAAACAACTATTCAATCTAGGTGCAAGATTGCATTGGATTAAATAATATTATTCTTAGTATTAGAAATAAAAAAATACTGAGATTAAAAATACATACTAAAAAAATACATTTAGGAAATGATTCCCTTCAGTTACAATACAAAAAACTAAAACCTCTAGGCCACTATATAATGCCTTTCATTCTTTCGGAATTTCTCAGTGGGCTGGTAAACATGAACATATTATTTACAAAAATATTTAAATCACATAATTCAAAATATGAACATTGGTAAACTGTTATAAGTGTCTTGTCTCATTTATTATCTACCTAAAACGTTTATACTAGCGTATTCAGATAAGAATGTCAGTACAAAATGTAAAAAACTATAGGTATTAATGTTATCATGTTAGATTTAAAAGCATGCTTATGTAATACTCAATAATTATTTTATTTTTTTCTAAAAAAAAAAAACTGCTATATTAAGTACATAATACTCGTATATATATGTACTTGTGGATGCAGGAAAGGAATCCAGTGTAGATCTATGCTAGCGCGAGACAAATGTTATGAAATATTTTAAATTATTAATATAAGGTACCGAAAACTAATTCTGATAGTGACAGATGTCCCGAAAAACCTTTGTATAAGTAATAAATTTTACACTAAATCAACTAGGCTCTGGCTTCTTTGCGAATAATTATATTGCATTAGAAAAAAAAAGCTTTTTCCTTACGTCGTAGTAAAACGTATCTAAGTTGCTTTTTGTTTTGAACAACAGATATTGTCAGAAGTACACCGGGGTAGTTATCTTGGACCTGTTTAACGTTTATCTTCTTAAGTGATCTTAGGTTTTTCCAGCTGCCAATCTAGGTCGGTAGAAAATAAAAATTCCATGTTTGCAAAAAAATCATGGAGTATATTTGATTTAAAAAATTCGCAAATGGATTGCCAATTTTGAATTTTTATGTAATAACGTGGTAGAAGTTACCACAAACTAGTTATAATTATTTTCGACAAAAATCGAAATATGGAGAAATATATAATGTTCATCATTAGCTGCTAATGGTCTAACTGTTAATCTTATTTCAATTTCCACATGCTGTATTTGAAACAAGGATTTAGAAATTATGAAAAATTATAATCTTTAAAGTCAGTTACATACGGAATGTAGTGATTTTTTTGCTCAATATAAAATACATTTTAAACAACGCGAAATAAAAGAAATACTGTTCGCGTTTGGCAGCAACATATGTAAATTTTTGCTTAATAAGTGAATTGAGAACTATTGATATTTTAGATCGTAAATTTTGCATTGAAAGTAAAACAATATAAAAAATGCAAATTTCCCTCTTTAAACTTTCTCCTGCTAGAATTAATATTTCTGACCCTAATACAGTATTCCTCTAGGCTACAGTATTTAATTTGGATAATAATCGTTACTGAAGAATATTTTACCGCAAATATTCATAAAAGTCTAATACACCTTTGAAGCTAAGCGTGTCTGAGTATAAAAATAACTTCGAATATGAACTTCGCTGCCTATTATGTTTGAAATATAAACTTAATTGTTAGGGTGCTTGGCTTCCTTCAAACTGCATATATGGAAATAAGCTATTTGAAATTACCGTGTGCATGTGTTTACATATTCAATAAGTCAAAACGTCATTTGTCACATGATGGAAATTTATTGGATTAACTGATATAGTCTGTTCAGAGAGAATTTACTTAATTCTTGATGGTAGGAGAGTTTAAAACAAGATTTATTTTGACTTGCGTTCAACAGTGAACAGTAAAAATGTACTGAGAACTCATCATAGACATAAACTATTGGACAATTGAAACATTGGCGTTGTCATAAAACGTGTCATTTTCAGTAAGAACATAAAATCAAAAGAATCCACGGATTTCAAAAATAATTATGATTTAATTGATAAAATCGATAAAAGCTACAAATGTTCATAAATATTCTTGACACAGGTGAATTAAATCCACCTAAAGACTTCTGAGAGACGAACAAACCACTTTGCATTGAAAAGGCGGGGTCACTGCGCATCCAAATAACTTCCAAGCTAGAATCATAGACTAGTACTCGTAAGCTTGGTATGAAAGTTAGAAATATTTGAATAAACAATTTCCGTGGCCGTTGGATTGAGAGATGCACCAATGGCACAGACCCCTCGATCACCCAATTTCAACCCACTTAGCTTAATCTTCTAGGGATTATTAAATATCATGTTAAGATAGCATAGCATAAGAGCATATATTAACAACAAGTTTATGTTGAACTAGTAGACCAACACGATGAAATAATTCCTCACATTCAAATAGTTACGGATTTAATAAATGTAGACATGTTGCAGTGTGTTTGTGCGTCACTTTGGCATGACTATTTACTTGACTAATATCTTGGCAACAAAGGCCAATCACTTGTCACTCTAAAATTTATTTTTACTTTTTAAGTCGGTTCCCAACTTTTGAGACACCATTTACATTCGTCTACGGCGTTGGCGACCAAATGTTTCTGTGGTGAAAATTAGAAGAAAAAAACCAAGAAACTGAATAATTCCGTTTGCTAATATCATAAATTACGATGATAAATTTATAGCTAAAGCTGGCATGTCGTGCGGCGGGACATAGGCATCATAATAAGCGTAATAAAAGAAATTAACTAGTAAGAAAAGTTTCTAGTTAATTTCTCATATTACGCTTCTTTCATAATTAATGAAGTTATGGAAGATGTAGCAAACCGTTGACAAAATGTTGTTCCAATCGCAACTTTATTTCCATATTTTACACGTAAGTAAGTGCTCATGTACTCGTAAATTTTCACCTATTCCTGCAGATCTGCTAGTATTATAATTTAAATCCGAGTTATATTAAAAACAACGGGCGATTCTCTCGGTTTTTATTAAGGGTAGCATATTATATTGCCTTAGGCCGTTACTATATTTTCGATGCAATAAATGCATGCGTTCCTATAGAAGAGCTTGAGCTTTGAAAGAAAAATAGATTACACATAGATACCTACATTAAAATGCTGACATCTGGGTTAAGTAATTATGATAAAGGAACATAGATATAATTGTATTCATAAATTTAAGGATCGTCAGTGTTATTTCATATCAAAGGATTGTTTTGCGTGTACAACTAATTGTATTAAAAAGTTTGTAAGGAAAAATTATTATCACTTTAAAGGTTCAAAATCATGAATAAAGTTTTCATATCACTAACTAGGATAGGGCTGTTACCGTGGGACCTGAAATTTTCCACCGTGTGTGTACGAAAACTTAAGAAATGCCAACGCATGTCAAGGCGCAAATAGGCAGTATTTGAACATATATCATAATCAAGTATAGCATATTATTGTTTTGCCATTTTTATACTTTTAAATTCCTTAAATGTGGGACGAAAAATTTGTATACAATTTTCTAGCACTCTATTACATCCCTAGAAAACATACCTTCAGCGTGGTGCCGGATTTTAGAATACCCTGTATGTTAATTAAGAGTAAATAATTTTATTTAAATTATTTCCATAAACACGTTAAACTGCATGTTTTAAGTATCCTGTTTATAAAATGACCGAAGCGAAAGTGTTACAAAATAAGAAATTGTCATGCTAATTTAAGTCTGTTATTATTTTAATATCTATGCAAATCATGTCATAAATTGTAAAGTGGAAAATGCATGATCGTCTTGTAATGTATTGTCACATTAAAATTATATGGGTTTAGTTAATTACCTGATTTCACCTCATTTGTAGTTGTGTGTAATTCTGTATTCTTACGTGACAAAAGCGAAATTGAAAATGCCGAATGCATCCATATTTAATATGTATAGAAAATTGTAATTCCTAATTTATTAACGATATTGATTGGTATCCATGTAGAACATGGAAACAAAGTAATGGACTAATATTAAATGTGAATAAGTCGCTAGATTGACACAATATTGATTGAACAATATTGGGATGGTATTGAAAAAGTACATCGTACATATATACAATATTGTATTAATATTGGCCTCGTATTATATGATATAGTCTATTAATGTCATCTCAACGTAGTCCAATCAATATTGAGTCAATCTAGTGACTCGTTCACATTTAATATTGGATCAACATTGGACCAATATTGGTCCATTATTTTGTTTCCATATTCTACATGGGTACCGTCGAAAACCGTCCCACTGATATTTGATTCAATATCAAAGGGTTGGTAATGCAGTCCAATGATTATTTCATTGTCTTTCTCTAAGTTATAGTACGCCTACGAGTCTGGGAGGGGGCCAGCTTCAGAAGCAAACACTCAATAGCACGGCAATTCATTAACTTTTGCAAATACCACAGACGTATATTATTCTTATTGCAGAATTCGAGGACTGTGTTTCTGTACAATTTGTTTCGTTGCTTAGATGTAAAAATGTCCATAATCTGTTGAGTTTTATTAACTACCGCCAAAGGACTAAACCTTGCAATGAAATAACCTGTTAAATGTGATGAGTTTAATGTATTCGGAAAGAAAATATGAAATTAAATGTCTATGAACTCTTATTTTACTAAGTATAAAAATTTATTTATTTATCTGTTCCATATTAATTTAAACTTTAAAGTGTAAACTTAAATTTCTTTAAATAAGCACTGCCGATTTTTCAGACAGTATTACTATAATAAAATTTAAATATAAGAACACAGAAAATAGGGAACTTGCCTATAATTTTAAAAATAAAAATAATACTAAAATACATAGCGAAACGTTGTAATAAAACGTGTACTTCACAAAAAATAAGATTTCTAATTCCACGCGATCAGTATGAAGGATCTAAACAGCGATAAAATTGAAGTGGCCCGAAACGAGCTACTATTGACTGTGACGTCACACCATACAATATTCGGTAGTCGTCGCGCCGGGAAGCAACACAATCAGATGTTTACCAATTCTAATTCCAATTTAAAATCTTTATTCACAATTAAGTAGATTATTTACAACTTGTATGGGGTACAGAGTAAGATTTATATTAATATATACATATATACAGAAAAAAAGGAAACTAAAAATCAATTCATTCATAAAATACTTAAAAATAATAATACAAACAAATTAACAAAGTATGACATTCTATATAAACATATGTACAATATGGTGTTATTAGACTGTGGTTGATTTGTTAGTGATTGTTCTGATATAAATATATAATGGTGTTTTATAGTACCGCTTATTGTAGTTGTACAGATATTTTAAAATGACTGATCAAGGTTTTTCTAAGGGCCAATCTGATAATTTGCCTAAAGTGGATATGTTTATGGTGGCATCTTTTATACAAAATCGTGAAAGTTTTTCCCTTGGAGAGGTCCGCGGGGTCAACGCAGAGAAGTATGTATTTTTTTAGCTTTTAGTAATAATAATTTATAAACATAAAATAGTTATGACTTGATCACGGAATAAAAAGAAATAACTACAAAATGCTTAGTCGCAACTAAGCATTTTTAGTAGACTTAGTCTTATGTTTGAAAGAATTTAGGGTAATTCTTTACAACAGCCACTTCTATATTTTTCGTGTTTTTTTTTGTATACACGCGTAAAGTGTCTCTATAGAAGACATTTGCTGCAAAGGAAATGTTACGCAAATGTATAGTTACCTACCGTAGGTATTTTCGTACTATGTTTTGGGGCAAGGGAAATAAGTGATTGCGTCGTGTTATCATTCACATAATAGATAAATGTAAGATTTGAATAGAATAAATTAAAGAACAAGGAAAAGGTATTTGCAATATACTATATATACTAGAGGTAAACATTTTACTCTTCGCAGACAGTAGTGTTATTGAACTTTTATATAATTGTTGCACATTCTGTAGGATACTCTTCGCAGTTTTTTGAAAAGAATCTTGGGTTTGTCTTATAAACTTCATTCTTACAATACCTAATGTATTGACTACTTATTTAATTTTCTCTCCCGATGGTGCCGACTGTATTGGCCAAACGCGTGGCAGTATATTTTATAGTATAAACTAAGATTCATTCTTGCAATACCTAATATATTAATCACATATTTAATTTTCAATTTTCATCTCCCGATGATGACGACTGCGTAGGCGAAATTTGTGGTAGTATATTTTACAGCATTTTGGTGTCTATAGAAAATTATTTCAATTTTAGTAGCATATTGAAAATTGCAACCCTCTGTAGATTCATATTTTTAAATAAAATGTCCTATAACTTTTTTATTTACTATTTGATTTTTTTCAAAAACAATGGATTTCTTCCTCTAGCTAACACTAACTTATAGCCCAAATTTCAATTCGATCGGACTTTTCTTTCTTTAGTTATCGTGCTTATAAGAAACGTGACGGACGGACAGATGAATAGACTGACATTTTGAAAGTTGTTCAGAATTCGATGACGAACGAAATGATTTTTTTTTTGCGAGCGATATTAACGATTTTAGAAATGTCCCGATCAAATGCAATATACTCTTCATAATCGTATTTGCGAAGAGTATAATAATAAATAGCTGTTTACACCAGGAAATTACCTTTACTTAGTATCACTAAATTACATTCTATCTACTAATCTTATTTTCTAACATTGTATACACATTCTTTCTTTAATCCTACCCTAATTAAAATTCAATAATTCGGAATTAGGAATATTTTATTGCCCGCCTGCGAAAAACTAGTAGATAGACATATTCAATAATGTACTTACATTAAAATGATCTTCACACACATGTAGAGACCTACTGCAATATTTAAAATAAGGAATTTTTGTTTCCATTTTAAGTATACACTTAAAATTTATGGCGATGCTGGTATTTTTACGGCTGAAATTAAGCGATCGAGTGCTGGTATCTCCGTCGTCGCTTGTATATTGTATGGTGTGATGTCGCGACTACTCCCGCGCTTTTGAACCTGTTTGAAACGGTTCGCTCGCGCGCGAAACTTTAATAATTTATAACAAATTTATTATTGGGAATTAAGGCGTCATATTTTGCATATCTTATTTTTTAGTATTGTAGAACATTTTTATGAATTAAAAAAAAAAGCCTATTATCAAAATAAGTCCTCGGGGGGGAATTTTTTTATCTTCAGTTTCACACACTGTTGATGTTTTAGTTGATACAAACGCCAATAAGATTTTAAATATGAATATAACTAATAATACAGATGTATTACACAAAACATTTTGCAGTTATCTAGAAGTGTAAGTTTAAATGTGTTATCTGCATTTCCAAGAAATAAAAATAACATTGCCTCTAAAACATCAGGTTTCATAGTATACGTTTTAACAACTTTTGGATATCGACAAAGCTTTTGATACAGGTAGTCTTAAAATTAGTTTTTAATCAAATATAAATATGTCGGAATTGATAATTCCTCAGTTTTTTATATAACCGTTGAAAGAGTTAGGACTCATGCATTTAAAACCAATATGGCTCCCTATTCTAGGTCATAATGTCGGTGTACAACAAGGTTCTATCTCGGGAGCACTTATTTTATTTATATATAATGAAATTTAAACTTATTATCCTTGCTCATGATTACAGTTTTTTTATAATTTCGAAAAACTGTTTTCAATTTGAAAATTGTTATCACAGTTGGTATAAAGGGAAGTTGTGTATTATTAAATTTATTTGAAGTATAAATTTTATTTCCCAACTTTAACTCAAAAATAAATTAAACTAAATAAATTGGGATTAGACATTCTGCAAATATCAATTTTATGCTTATCAATGAGGAAAGAAAGCTGGTACTTCGCACAGCACATACATTAGGAAATGGTTATTTTAAAAATATATTTGTTTATAGACGATTGTTCAGAAAAGTGTGACAATTAAAAATTTTTTAAACAGCATCCCCTTATGTTCTTACGGGTCAGATTGTATATGTATATAATTAAAATTAAAATTATGTAGAGTTTCGTGTAGTTTGCGTTGATGTATCTGACCTTCAAATGCTAAAACCCAGACTAAGACACCTAATTTTGTCATTGGCGATACTTAGAATGATATTAAAACTAATTTAATGAGAGTACACCTACAGGGCATTCTAACTTCGTTACTACTCATTACTTTGGGCGCAAGCCTCCGTATTATATAGGATAATCATATTTTAAGAAATGTATTTAAAAAAAATTGGACATTCTATATGTTATTTCATATTCCAAAAGCTCTTCTGTTCAACTTTGCACTGATAAGATACTTGAGGCTGTAAACTTTAGTTTATGTTATAGACCAAAGTTGAAAAATGTTTGAAGTCACGATTTTGCACCAGCTTTTCTATTATTTTATTATTAACCTGGAGTGGGTCGGAACCTTTGATGTCAAGATAACACTGACGTAGTTTTTCACGAAACACCAAAACACTATATAATGCACTCGACTCGCGGTTCGCCAACCAAGTTGGCATCGGCTGGAGATGATTAAAACTAACCCTATGCTAACAATGTACCCCATTTATACCGAAACTATTATCACGGTTCGGTGAACCGTGACTTACTAACCAATAAAGAGGTCTACCTGGGATTGGCTCTCTGTCACTATTGATACTATTTTTACATTTTGTGATTTCCAAGCTTTCAAATGCATCCAGCTTTCTCGTACTTGTTACATTCCTAATAATCTTAAATTGCTAATATCTATTTTATGGTCGTTCTCAAACGCATATTGGGCAACACTAGACTTATCTGTTATACAATATTTGAGATAAGCCATATGCTCCTTGAATCTAGTTTGAATTGATCGTCCAGTTTCTCAGACATACTTTTGATTAGAGTCCTTAAAGCTAATTTTGTAAATGCCCGACTTTTCGTTTGTTGCAATTTTGTCTTTTGGATTGCCTAAAGTTGATGTAGTTTATTTCTCGATGAATGAACCACTGTCATACATATATCTTTAAAAATTCTACCAATACCAATGGTAAATCGTAGATCAAATAAAATCGATACAAATTTCGGATTTTCTCTTTCATTTTGAAAGGTCGAGGAATTTCGAACTGGCTCTTTAAATTGTCGTTTCCTAATTATTTTATCAATTAGACTTACAGAGTAATGATTCCTATAAAGGATTTTCAGAGAAGCTTGCAGAAATCAAATCTCGACAAATATTGTTACTAATGTAAATAGTTACTCCAGCTTTAAATATAAGGTTACATGTATCAAACACAAGTGTACCTAGATTGTATTGCTTGTCTAAAATACATAAACCAGGAAAGTCGGTACGTCCTATTGTTTCAGCAATCGGATTTCCGAATTACCACCAATCAAAACGATTGAGGAGTCCAAATTTACCTATTGCACTACCTAGTTTCTCTGTGATCAGTTCCAATGATTTCATTAATAAGGTGAAAAATATTCGGTTGCAAGAAGGTAAAATTTTGATCTCCGTTGACTTTGTTCATTGTTTCCAAGTGTTCCGATACCACAGACCTTGGAATATCTTAAGGATCTACTCGAATTAAACAATCTCATTCAAGATATAATAAGAATATCTTCAACGCACCAAACTTTGCATGAAACAAAATTGCTTTCGATTCAGCGATAATTTCTTCGAACAACATGAAGCAACAGCAATGGGTAACTCTTATCATCATTTATTGCCAGTCTCTTCATGAACAGATTCGAGACAGAAGCAAATGGAGAATTCGAGTATTTTCCCCTGGTTTAGGTTAGGTATGTGGATGATATTTTTGCAGTGTTCGATACAAAAGTCGCTGATATTGACAACTTTGTTTCTAAATTAAACAGTCGTTCCGCGGCAATTATATTCACATATGAAATTGAACACTCTGAACAACTACCATTTTTAGATGTATTAACTATTAGAAATAGTGAAAATAAGTTAGAATTTGACAATTACAGAAAAGATACCAGTACTCTAAGATATATCCCTAAGGACCCTTACCATTGTTTCAACACAAAATGGTGAGTTTTAATTTTCTAGTTCATTGTCTATTAAGCTTCCTCTCAATAAGGAGAGGTTTGAAAAAGAAAAGACATTGATTAAGGATATAGCTGCGAGTAATGGATATTCTGTAGCTCTCTAATTGAAAAAATAATTAGGAAACGAAAATTTAAAGAGTCACTTCGAAATTCCTCGACCTTTCGAAATGAAAGAGAAAATCCGAAATTTGTATTGGTTCCAATTGATCCTCGATTCACCCGTGGTATTGGTAACATTTTTAAAGATATATGTATGACAGTGGTTCATTCATCGGGAAATAAACTACAACAACTTTTAGGCAATCAAAAAGACAAAATTGCATCAAACGAAAAATCGGGCATTTACGAAATTAGCTGTAAGGACTGTAATCAAAAGTATGTTAGACAAACTAGACGATCAATTCAAACTAGATTCGAAGACCATATGGCTCATCTCAAGTCTGGTGTTGTCCAACATGCGTTTGAGAACAACCATAAATGGAAATTAGCAATTTAAGATTAATTAGGAATGTTACAAATATTAGACAGCTGGATGCATTCGGAAGCTTGGATATCACAGTGTAAAAATAGTATGAATTGTGATAGAGGGCCAATCCCAGGTCCCAGGTTACCCGATTTATTGGTTACGAACCGTGACAATAGTTTAGGTATATATATATATGGTACATTGTTATATTAAGGTTAGTTTTAATCATCATAATTCCAACTTGGTTGACGAAACACGCATCGAGTGCTGTATATATTGTTTTGACGTTTCGTTGAAAAATTACGTCACTGTTGCTATATTCTGCACTCGACGCGTGTTTCGCCAACCAAGATGGCATCATCTGGAGATGATTGAAATGTTTAATCATGATGATGCCAACTTGGTTGGCGAAACGCACGTCGAGTGCAGTATATAGTGTTTCGGTGTTTCGTGGAAAACTACGACAGTGTCATTTTATTATTATTAGAAAAATCCGTTACTAATGGTTTCCTTCACGATGGCTTGTAAATTCAGTCAGTCTGTGGTTGGTTCATTTCCCCTTTGTAATATATCAAATTGACAACATTGGCACATACAATCCCTTTTAGACATAAGCTCTAGAGAATACTCATGTATTTTAAATTGTATGCTTTATAACAACTCTCAAATTCTTAACAAATATTTTTAAATTAAAATTTTAATCTTTAAAAGTGTGGATAGCTATTATTGAATCAGTGGGATGTTCTAATAGTACTTTTGCGCGCCTTCTATTTTCGGATCAAAGGGGTTTAGTGTCGGAAAGTAATTTCCTCTATTCTCACTCTCAACAAAAGGTTTTGTCCTTTCTCTTTATGCCTGTATTGTCGTAAATGAGCCCAGGCACTTTAAAATAGATTCTAATCAATACTGCTTGAATTATAAAAACCTACACAGTTTGCAAAAATTGATTTTCATTTATTATGTAATAAAATCTGGTATAAGTAAAAGCAAATCATTTTATTTATATGAAAGACGTTTATAAATATTTTTTTGTGAAGTAAGCAGTAATAATGGGCAATGTTTTACAAAATTTATAGAACTAAGTATTAAATAAAATTGCTATACGTACTTCAGCATTAGATTTTCGAAAAACTGTTTTGCGAAGGTTTGCATTGATGGTGGTTTTATTAAATGAGATACATCTTTTTCTAAATTTACAATAAAATATCAATTTTCTTTTATCTCTAAAAAAATAAAATAATTTTCAAAATTTGTATTTGAGCAAAAATCGTGCCGTTTACAGAATCATTTGAGTCTATAAGTTGTGAAAAATCATTCACTCGTTTTAAGAAAAGTAATGGTCCTAAGATCAAACCTTGAGGTGCACCATGAATAATATTTAGAAATTCCAAATTAAGGTATGAATCGACATACATACTGTTTACTTTGATATGACACTCAAAATGCGACAGTAGTTATCCTCTAATGTTAAAAATAGTCGCATAGGAAAGTGTAACAGTGTGACAGCTGTATGTCGATCTTTCTTCAGACCTTTTAATTTGCTTGAATCCCGACCGATCTCAGGTAGTTTTCCAAATACTTTACCAATAGTAATAAGATAATAGACCAATCAAATTAAGCAAATTCCCTTCAAAAAAGTCCACGACGGGATATCTCTACGATGAATAGTTAAGGCGTTACAATGAGTTTAATGTTTATTATTTTTCTACTGCGTATTGGTCAGCTGTATAGTAGTCTAGTTTGGAAAACCTGCTTCTCAAGAATGCTAGGAGCGTATATGTAGATACCCTCGGGCACAGGGCACTATAGTACTTGGTATTATAACTTAATAATAATTTTCCAGGTCTTTGAGTGTGCATAAAAGTATATAATAATTATATCTAGACCAAAGAAGTGATAAATACATTTGCTAACGTTGTAAAAATAAGAAAATTATGAAAGATTTACAGCAAGTCTATTTTAAAATGTTCTGCGCAGGCGGTCATTACGATGCGTACGAGTCTGTTGATCGCGTATGCGCGTTACTTGTACAGCTGACTGATATACAGCAGAAAAATAATAACTATTTAACTCATTGTAACGCCTTAACTATTCATCGTAGAGATATGCCGTCGTGGACTTTTTTGAAGGGAATTTAACGCTCTATAAAAAATGTTCTGAGCAATTTTTCTCTATCTGTTACCGTTTCCGCAGCGTTTGAAGTTAAATATTCAGAAACATCGATTTTCATCATTTTCACAACTTTAATTGTTTATAAATTAAATTCTTGCTCATATAACGTACGGCAAAATTGACCATGAGAATTCAAAAACATACTGAATCGAATGGTATTGGTCGGGAATGGTTGGAAATTATCGTTTTGAAAAACCCCTGATTTGACTGGTCTATAACTTCCCAAAAAATATGGGAAATAAATATGAGACGGTGGTAATCAAGGAGGAGTCATTCTAGTATTTAAAGACTGGTATATGGTGAAGATATTGAAATATTACCACAAATCTTTTACTTTGTGTCGTCTAGAAATGTTCTCGAATTCACATGAAATCATGAATTTACCTACTACCGTGTATATAATTTCAGTTGATTTTAAGCATTAATTTATTACAGTTTCCAGGTAAACATTTATACCATGAGTATGCCTTTCACTGCTAGCTATAAACAATTTGTTTTTTGTACACTAACTGAGTATTACACTTTATTGATGCATTTTTTACGTCAATTGTACAAGGACAGTGCTTACAATATCTAGTAAACCATCAGAAAAAATATAGTGATTATCGGTAAGATAAATCATGAAAAATACATATAATTAGCCATTAATTATAGTGCGACTGTATCATTATGTATGTGCGTCGACTTTTTACATTACATTAATTATAGAAATTGTAACACGTTCCTTAAATGTCGTATAATTGAAATAACAATGAACTTTACATTAACCGGCAATCGTAATCGTTGTTAATTTATAACTGTGTTGATAATAATTTTCAAGGACAAATAAACATTAAGTAAAGTCTGGTATTGAAACGATTATTATTTTTACCACTATTAATGTTCGCAAATTATGTAACATTTTTGGTTGTATCCTCAGAAACTTATTAGGCTCATGTTAACATTTGGTAATTAAGTAATTTTACTTTTTATCAGTTTAGTAACAAAAGAAATGTAATTTGCCAAAAGTTCAAAATGAAATTTTAATAAATCGTGGCGGATTCTACTTTTATAAACGTAATTTAATTAAGGTGTAACTTAGATTAATATGCATTTACCCACTTAGTTACTTTATGCCCCCCCCCAAGCACAGCTTTGCTAGATAATGTGGAAAAGTAACTTAGACAGTTTCCAAAGATACTTTAGAAAAATTATCTAAGTTACTTGAGTATAGATACTTTTCACATCTTAAAATACAAAATACTTTGAAAAATATCTTAATTACTTTTTAAACTATACTAGTTACTTTCTAAAGTAACTAAGATACTTAAAATTATCCTAGTTACTAAGAACTTTTGGGATTTTTTTTAGTGTCCACCCTGTATATTTTTTAGCAAAGATATATTCCATTTCTTCATTTATAATGGTGTCAACTACATGCCAAAATTTCCTCCATTAAAAAATACTTCTCTTACACAGACGAAGGAAGTGAAAATCTAAAAATGACACTTTTAAACTGCCACTTCCAGTTGACCGATATTAATGAAAACTAACAGGGCTCTACCGGTCAGTGTCAAAAGGTCATATATAAACTTTCAGACTGATAACCAAATAGTTTTGGTCCAGAGCGTGGACAAAATCCTGTGGACAGCTAGACAATATCATTGCGAAAACTATTTTTTTGGTATTAGGAGACCTGAAAACGTGAAATTTCGTTGAAATCTCAAGTTTCATTATTACAATACTTTATTTTATGAAGTAAAAGAAAGTAAACCATCTCCTTACGATGAACTTTTCCCAGGATATAGTTTTAAATGAATGCTTGCAGTGCAATTCCGCAAAATTTCGAACAGCGCTACATCAGAAAGTCGGTCTTAAACAGCCAAACGTTTGAATACGTTTTATTCTAAGTAATAGCGACGATGAAAGGTTACCGTCTGCCGGTAATAAGGAGACCATATGACTACCATACTTTAGGGACACAGAGATGTACCATAGCCTTTAGGGACAATAATGAGCCTTCTGTTGCGCCAGCCATTAGTTCCGAGAGCAGTAGTTATCCATTCCAGTACTACACCCTTTGTTTCGGCAGGTGCCGAGAACTATGAATACATCTAGTTGTTGGCACTATTAAGTCTATTGTTGGCATCTCTTTTGTTTCACTCTAACAAGTTTTTATATCCAAATTCTTTTTAAGTTGTTTTTTTACTTCATAAAAATACACATGATGTCTGTTATAATTCTAAGAATTTAAATGAATATGGATCCGTAGTCATCCATTCATAATGTTGTTGATTTTACACAGTAATGGTAGTACATGACCAACAATCAATTATTAGTGTTTTTTTCTACAATTCATCAAGAATTTATAGTTTTCAGTGAATGTAACTTTAACTTTAACCTCACTTTCGTAAGTACTTATTACTTTTTTGATAACTTAGTTAAATTAATTATAATTTATTGTAGAGTTCCTGATGAAGAAACAATAAAGGTTTCGAAAGCTTGAACAGAAAAAAGAGTTTTTCTTTTATTACCTGTCACATGACTGCAATCCCCGTTTAAAAATTAAAAATATTTGTTTTTAACATAGACAGTCGTCTAATTTCCCTCTTTGAATTTGTATATGTATATGTAAAATTAATTGGAGGTGCTTTTTTGGAATTTAAGGATTTGACTTCAAATAGTGCTTCGGGGAATGAGAAAGAAATGAAGTGTCACAGAATAGAAAAACACATTTTCTTTAATTCCTGGAAAAATCAATTGATATTAAGAGAGTGTATGTGATTATTGGTCAATTGTGTTATCGTTATGTTGACTATGAGAATGTTTGATCTTCTCCGAATTGATGACAGTGCTCGGTGTTAGGGATATTCGCAATTTTCATGGGGTCGACTATTTTTCTATTTTGAATATCTCAGAAGATTTTCAAGTTTGACAAACTTTTTACAACGAAACACATTATATTCGAAAAAAAAATTAATCAAATAGGTACTCGCATAACGCCCTAGTCCAATTAATTATTACTAATAATTATTATTAAATTTGTCCTTTACAATGAAGCTAATATTCTCTTTAATAATTATAAGGAAAACGTGGAATTGAAAATAAATGAATTAAGATAACAAAACGATAAAACTAAAATAAGAGAAATATAATTCGGTTTATACGTAATAGATGGGATAGTCTAAAATCTTAGAAGGCTTATCATAGACATCTGATGTGTAAATATATTTTTAATTTAATTTTTTACTTTCCTTTATTATACAGGGTGTCCCAACCAGAAGTAGGCTTCCTGAATAACTTTGGAGATAAAATTTTTTTTGAAAAATTGGTGAAACACGTCGACCTTGTTTCCAATGGGGACATATTTTAATGTAATACTTGTATACCTATTATCATCCCTCTATCCTACACTGCCACCCCCTCAAAAAAATTCAAATGGCAAAGGGGGTCGAGTGATACATCTATTGAAAAGTCTTTCAATTCTCTACATAATTGTGTATTTTTTTAAACTTTTATCGATTCGTTCCTGAGAAATAATTGTTTCATTATTTTAGGTTCGGGAAATAAAAATAAGAGAAACAGTTTAAATTATCGTAAGTATTGTTCAAAATAACCCCCACCGACTTCCATACAGTAGTATAATCTGTCTTGAAATTCTGTACGAACATTTCTGAATACATCTAGAGTCAATAAACGGCATTCTCGAACAATTCATTCACGTAACTCTTCCAGAGATGCGGGTTTTGTTGCAAATACCTTCGATTTCAAATATCCCCACAGAAAGAAATCCAAGGGAGCTAAATCGGGTGAACTAGCGGGCAACTCCACAGGACCTCTTCTTCCGCTCAGAAACCGATTATCCAAAAATTGACGGACTGCTATAGCAAAATGTTGTTGAAAAAACTGTTCGCCCTCTAAAAGATTATCGTCTTCTTCGAGGATTTGGGTAATCATTGGGATCGATGTTACTTTCTAACAGATCGAGGTACCTTTCGCCATTTAAATTGTCAGGAATAATAAACGGCCCGACAATGTGATCCCCCTAAGATGCCAGCCCAAACATATAACTTCTGAGGCCTTTGGGTATGAGTTTCCATGAACAAATGTGGATTGGTTTCACTCCAATAACCTACAATTGTGCCTGTTTACCTCCCCATTTAACTGAAATGTCGATTCATCAGAAAAAGTCGTATTGTATAGTAGATTGGCATTACCGTTTAATTGTTCACTAAAAAATCTCACGGAAATCAAGCCGGACGATCGGGATCATCTAATTTAATTCGTGAACCAATTTAAATTTATATGGATGAAATTTGTGGGCCTTTACAATTCGATGAACACTGCTTCGTGATACACCGGAAGCCTCAGCTACTTTCCTGATCGATTGAGTATTATCCATCTGCAAATGACCCAGAACTGCTACTTCGACTGCTTCATTTCTAATCGGTCGCTGAGGTTCCTTTTTGTTCCTAGAGTTTCCATGTTTTGTCATTTTGTTTCCTACAGAACCTGTTTCCATGTAATTTTGTCAATAATTAAAGCACAACATATATTTATTGAGCCATGAAGAAGTTTAACCAAAGTAAACGAAACGTAGGCAAGGTAGCGTTTTTTTTTTTTCCTACCTTCCCCCCTCCCCCCACAATTTCAACCCTGTAGAAGATTTTTCAAGGACACAAAATTCACTTTTTAATAATTGTAAAACATACTGAGAACCAATCCTTCTATCTGGGTGATTTCTATTGAATATGCGCTCCGTAGCTCTAGCACAATTAGGTATCGTTTTTAAAATAAATGCTGAAAATTTCTATTCTCTCCTGAAGGGTATAAACTATTTTGAGAACTCACTCTGGTAAAATGTATCTCGATTTAAAATTGGTTGTGAACAAATTAATGTTCAACGACTATCAAATACTTATGAGTCTTTTATTATTCTAAAACTAAACGGATAAGGAAAGTGTTTTTTTGTCGAAAAAACTCGTGTTGATTTGAGAGCAGTAAAAAATGTAGTTATTTCATAAATTCCAATACCCAGTGCCGTGTATTTTAGATTTTTTAAACGATTTAGATTGTGTGTAATCATCAAAAATAAAATTATTTTCCTTAAGAACGAATCGATAAAAGTTAAAAAAAATATACACAGTTATGTAGGGAATTGAAAGACTTTTCAAAAGATCTATCACTCGACCCCCGCTTGCTATTTGAATATTTGAGGTAGTGGCCGTGTAGGGTAGAGGGATGATGATATGTATACAAGTATTACATTCAAATATGTCCCCCTTGGAAAAAAGGTCGACGTGTTTCACCAATTTTTCAAAAAATTTTTAACTCCAAAGTTATTCAAGGTGCATACTTTTGGTTGGGACACCCTGTAAATACTATTACATAAAATAGTAATTTTAGTGGTTTTCTAAATTCAGTCATATACCTTTCTAATTTACGGAATTTAGAAAACCACTAAAATTACTATTATTAATTACTTTCATTTGAGGTCTTCATTTATTTCATTTACCCTTTTATTGAAAAAATGTACGGGAGAATAAATGGATGTGATGTGAATTTTTAATTCAATGCATTATGGTGCATTTTCTAGTAGTATTTATTATTACGAAAATATGATGTATAGTCTAATTACTAATTCGAGATAGTTGTGTATTTTCGTAAAAAGATCGGAAAGTGCAAGTAAAACGAACAGGATATAATATCATCAATAAGAAGGTTTAGTGTCATATCCCCAAAAAAAAAACAACTATGCATCTATGGACACGTGTTTCGGAGTTATTCCCCTCATCAGCGTAGCGTAGCTAAAGAATTGGATCTAGGATGGGATAGATCAGGAACAAGAACTAAAATAAAGCTAGAAAGTACAGTACACAGTACTCAATTAGTGCCTTCATGTTTCCATGTGCCACAATTGGGGCCTCAATGATCACAGAGCTCTATGTGTACTGCCCGTTTCCACCTGGCAAATACAAACAAAATAATATGGATTTATTGGGGTCAAAATAAAATAAGAAGGTTTAGTGCCATATCCCCCCCAAAAAAAAAAAAACAGCTATGCAGCTACGGACATGTGTTTTTTTTTTTGGTGATATGGCACTAAACCTCTTATTTTATTTTGACCCCAATAAATCCATATTATTTTGTTTGTATTTGCCAGGTGGAAACGGGCAGTACACATAGAGCTCTGTGTGTTGACTGTGATCATTGAGGCCCCAATTGTGGCACATGGGAACATGAAGGCACTAATTGAGTACTGTGTACTGTACTTTCCAGCTTTATTTTAGTTCTTGTTCCTGATCTATCCCATCCTAGATCCAATTCTTTAGCTACGCTACGCTGATAAGGGGCAATAACTCCGAAGCACGTGTCCGTAGCTACATAGTTGTTTTTTTTTTGGGGATATGGCACTAAACCTTCTTATTTTATTTTGCCCCAATAAATCCATAATATCTTCAATGTTAGGTTGTTATTTTTATTGCAACTATTTCAACCAATATTTTACAAAGCTTTAAAAATGTGTACACACTTAATGCTACACATTGTTTTTGGTACTACAAACGCTGCAAAAAGTTTAATAAATTCATTAAAGAATATTGTGCTAATAGCAAAAACGGATATATTCTGGCCGGTTTGTTTCCGGGTGGTCTTTGTAATATCACTACTCCTTTTCTAATATTAGAATGTCCAGTAGTTATATGTGAAATTAGACCGATTTTTTAAATTTGTTATTGCACAAGTTGACAAGCATGTCAAATAAGCCAAAGTTTTTTTTATATAAGAACCTCAATAAGATATTTTAATTTTCAATTTAAAGTAACCTTAATTCACTTATCGCTTCATCAAGTAGTTTTCAAACAAAAAATTATATCATTAAAATAACTTCTGCGTAATATTGCTACTACCTTATAAACCTCTTATTAGTTTATCATATTTAATATTAAATTAGAACTTATAAGCCTACACCAAATTTTATTTTTATTTCCTACATTATTTGTGTTTATATTTTTTTTAAGGATTGTACTAAATAAAGTATTAAAAAGTTAAATGTTTAAAAAATGGTGTCTGAAGAATCATGTACTCTTTCAAATAAAATTTGCAAGGAGCCAAATAATAAATGTGATAAAAACTGGTTATCAAATGGGATTAGCAACATGTCGGTTAAATCCCAAAATGACAACAATGAGACTGAAAGTGATGGCAGCGATTGCAACAATCATGAGGCCGACGCCGACGATGCTACCAGACTTTTCATTGAAGGACTGATATCAGAAATTTGTGATAGTGCTCTAAGTGTAATAGAAAACAGTACAATAATCACTCGTGATCGTAGACTGAGTAAACAAGATATTAATTTAAGGAGAGCTAACCGAAGTACCTCTATAATAGTTAATGAATTGGAACCGATTGAGTGTATAAACAATTTTGTTAACACAAATTTGGGTCAAAGGGCTGTTAGTGAATGTATTATTAACAATTGTATCATAGATGAGAATGACAATAACGACTACTTTAAAGAATCAATTAACCCTACGTGTATCACTAGAGATGTTCCTGAGAAGAAGGTTAAAGAGAAGGATAGGAAAAAGAAACTATCATTTTCCTTTTTTAAAAAGAAGGAAAAAAGCAAAACCAAAGATCACAAATTCGAGGAGGATTCCGAAACTGACAATTTACCTCAGCTTCCAGTTTTTAGGAGCAACACACTGGGAAAGAGCAAAAAGTACGCTTCAGCCCTGGAACTTCACCAGGCAGCTCCGGCAGCGCTTCACAGGACACCTTCGTTTATTAAAAAACTGGTTCATATAAGTGAAGACTCTTCCAATTTCCTCAAACGTTCTCTGAGTTTCCGTGACCTGAGTAAGAAGAAGGAGAAAGAACCATCGCGCGAGAGATTACAAGAGAAGAAGAATCAAGAGTGGAAACAATCCTTGCAATCTCTGGTCGAGACTGACATAAGTGTTAGTTACAACGATCTAAGTTTTGTTAACTATGACGCCCTGAACGACATCAATTATAGACCACGATCTGCAACTTTAAGACCTGGTAGCGCTGACACTAAAGGAGGTTATATCGGCAGGACACAAAGTATGATTGAAAAAGTAAGTTTATTTCTTGGCAATTTTTCTAATGTTTTCAGTGTTAAAAATAAGTTTTATTATAAGATAGACATGTATATTTAAAATTCTAGAATCATGTGCCAACAAATTGATACTTAAATATCTCACTTTAAATTTAGTATTCACAACAGTTATAAAAATGCCGTAAAAATAAAATGTTCTATAAGTGTCTTCGCATGTTTAGAAATAAATGCGACTTGCAATTTTCAAATATTTTCTAGATTTTAAGTATGTTAAGTGTATACAACGTGAGTCACCAAAAATATACCCATCTCTAAAATGTAAACGAACTGATGAAGTTTCACGAAAAATACGGCATCTTTTTAAGGTATTTTGGCCCGCAATAGAAAATTCTGAAATTTTAAAATATCGTATTTATATTAAAAAAATATATTTTTATCATTGCCAGAAAGTCCTAAGTATACATTTTGTATTTGAAAAGTCAGGCCAAATTTGACGATTTTGAGTTTTCGCATTTTTTTTATTGGCATCAAATAATAAAAACTAATAATTATTTTAATTATCTACTCTCATTAGACAACGTGTAGTACTTCCTAGAAGAGATTAAAATATGTATAGTTGCTATATCCAGAGTGTTCCACAACTATAATTATTAATATGAATGTTTTGAAATATCGATTGTTCGATTCTATCCTGAGCAAGTTAGAAATCTTATGTGTAATTTGTTTCGGACTAAGATGAGAGAGAGAATTGTCGATGTTCTAGATGTGGTTCGGATTCCACAATAAACTGTAAGGCCTCGTCTCTCATTACTCAACACAATATTCTAGGGTTTTCTAAGGGTTACTTTAGCGACTTGAAAGGCAGCGAAGAAAACATTTTAAGAAAGAAAGAAAACATAATTATCACAAATAAACGAAAAAAAAAACAAGAATCGTATCTATTTAATTACTACTATTTGACAAAATTTACGCGAATAAATAGTACATTGCAGATTCGCATCGGCTCGGTGGAGTAGTTGGCTGGAGCATGCAATGGGCAAATGTGACTAAATAATCTCTCCATCGTCCTGCGAGTTCGAATCCCACCACCGGCACTGGCAATGTCGGTGGATTGTGTTCGGGTCTTTTCGTAAGTTTAACCCTCGCCCAAGCAGCTTCGGCTTTGCATTCGGGGGTTGTCTAATTTCTGTGGTGTTATGTTTATGTACAGGGTGGAGCCGCGAGAATTCCCACCCTCCTTGTCTCCGTTATTTTTGGAATTAGTAAGACTTTTCAAAAAAATCGTAGGAAATTTTACATTTTTTTTTTGTGGTGACCTCTGTGAATATACATAAAAGTGTGATCAAACCAACATATTTTTTTAAACAGAACACCTTATATATTTTTAATTTTTTGAAATCTACGTTCTATTACGATTTCAGTAATATATATACATGTGGTTTAATATTCTTTATAGGGTATCTCTTCTTCTTGAATGACAGAAAAATTAAAATAGATATTAGTTTTTTATTTGTTAGATAATGAAAATTTGAAAAGTTAAACAAGTGGAAAAACAATAATACTAGCATTAACATTATTAAATGGAACATTGCAAACATTTTGAAAAAATAAAAGTAATAGCAAAAGAAACCGCTGCCAATTAGTTGGGTATCAGAACTTCCTCACCGTAGTAAAACTCGAAGTGTGGTGGAGTTTATAATAAAAATAATTTTTGACGTTTCAAAAAAATCTAAGTTTTTGCCGTTTCAAAAAAGTCACATTTCTTGACGTTTCAAGAAAGTTACATTTTGACGTCTCAAAAAAGTCACTTTGACGTTTCAAAAAAGTCACTTTTTTGACGTTTCAAAAAAGTCACATTTTTTGACGTTTCAAAAAATTCACTTTGACGCCTCAAAAAACTCAAATTGAGTTCGATGATGAGCAAAATCGGTCTCAATTTTTTGAAACGTCAAAAAATGTGACTTTTTTTTAAACGTCAAAGTGACTTCCTTGACCTCTAAAATGTGTGTACCAAATTTGATATCTTTATCTCAAAAACTGTAGCTGCTATCGCGAACCATACAGACAGACACACAGACAGAAAATTTTTTATGTCTGAAATTTTGTGTATCTTCATAATTAGTCGAGATTCGTCCAGAAATGCAATAAAAATTTTCAAAATTTTTTTCACGAATACATAACTTCCTCATTTTGAGAGGTGCGGAAGTAATAGTTATGTGATTCTCTTAATATTCAGTTAAATGGAGATAATTGTATCCAGTTACTAGATAGATGAGTAGTTAGATTATATTAACTTCGTACCTACTAATTCTTAGAAATCAGATAGGTCGAAATAAAATCATTATAATAATATAAGTAGAGATAACATCATTATAATAATAAATGTCTCACATATGTAAGATAAACAGATTAAACAATGTTTTAATAGTTTTGATAACAGAAATTTAACAACTCGGTTTATTTAATAACACGTTTTAAAGATCTTGTATCCCGGTGAGTTAATACACAAAGTATGTGCAAAACATAAATTGCCACCAATAAATAATTGTAGACAATAAAAATTAAGGTATCTTAAACCGGCTTCAGACGATGCGCTCACTCGCCAAATATTTGTTAAATGTAAACAAATGCAGTATCGTGTGGACCATACGACGTTTGTCATTGTGATCATATGTATAAATTTGCCCCAATAACAAATGTTTAACAATCGCAAGCAAATGCCGTATCGAGTGGAAGTTTCGTACTGATGTATTCAAAATGATTGGTTCATTTGTCAAATACTCGTCAAAGAATGCCACATTGTTTGGACCATGCAACAAATGTATTTTAGCCTCTATGTGACAGCAGACAACTACACATCAAAGCAAACGAATCTCGTCTCGATTTTTTCTTTTGTGATTTGAGTTGCTTTGCGAAAAACAAAATAGCGTAAACAGTAAATGCTGTAAATAGTTGATAGTTGAGGTCGTCGTTTACGTTTTTAGATTGTCATATTACAACTTATAAATGTCATGATTACGAGTAGTGACTCAGAAACACGTGTCCCTTTTTTGCGGGCATTACCAATGATACTTTTCTCCAGACCGTCCGTATTCAGGAAGTTAAGCAGCATGACGAGCCGGCAATTGGAGGAGAACGATAGCCACAACGTCGAGGCGTCAACAGACACCCGGGGCAGCAGGAGAGGAGGGCGAAGAGACCACCAGTGCACCAGCGGCCGAGTTGACGAGGCCGTGAGCCACAAACAGGTCCCAATAAAAAGGGCCCATTTGCCTACTTCCTAGTAAAATAAGTAACTACTACTACTACTACTACTTCTTCCTATTATATGTCAATCGCAATATTTTTTTTGCTTGTAATGCTAAGAACACTGTTATTTAATTCGATGCAGTTCTTGCCCTTAGACTGAGTAGTTATTTTAATAATTTCTATGATAAAATGTATTGGAAGTATTGTTTTTGAATTATTATATAATTAAAAAATTTATACTAGCACATTCAGATAAGAATGACATTATAAAATGTAAAAAAAAAACTATAGGTATTTTTTATTATTATCATATTAGGTTTGAAATAATGTTTTTGTAATGCCCAATAATTATTTTATTATTTTTTCATAGAAAAAGCTGAAACTAGTCGCAAAGTTGTGAAAATTAGACAAGTAAAAAAACAGTGTTTTTGTAATTATTTAATTTCTTAATAGTATATGATAGGTACATACTTTGATTATAAAAGTTGAGACTTCGTTAAATGTTATAAAGACATATGTGTCGTGAGCCAACAATGTAAGAAAACAAGAATCCGTCAAGGAAGTTATATCCTTGATAAAAATATTAAACAAAAAGAGTCTCAAAACCCTTCCCTGTGGAACTCCAGTGTTTATAATTAAGTTTTTTTGAGTAATATAACTTGTTTTCACTAAATACTCGAACAAACTGTTCCAGTCAAATACTATTATATCCACTTCAGTACAAGTCCACTAACGTTGTAAGAGGATAGTTTTTGCAATAATAGTTCGTGATCAATGGTATCAAAAACGCGTAACAAGTCGTAAAAAATATCACCAGGAAGTAATTTGTTGTTAAAATTGTTGAGAAATATCGCAGAAGTATGAATTGCATCTTGGGTCAATCGAACAACTTTTAGTGAAGCAGTACTGTGATTATCTATCAGATAAAAATGAGGAGAGTCTGGTAAAATACGTTTTTTTCTATGGTCTTGGCAATATTTATACAAGAGACTTATAGTTCAGTTCTTCCGGAAGGTAACTGTTTCCAAAAAATAAATTAATGAAATACGTTAAGACATCCATAATATACTCAGCAATTTCCTTCAATAGGAAGTAGGGAATTTCATTAGGACCACTAGATTTATTATTTCTACATGATATTAAGGCGAATATTTAATTAGTGGTAACAGGGGGGTTGAAAAAATAATGTGTATTGCATTAACTGCTAGGAAGAGACCGTCGTGTTTCCCTTTTATTGGATGCAGATAATTAACAGAATCATATGCCGAGAGCTATTCTAAAGCAGTGATAAGCCAGAAGCAAAACAAAGTTAATAATTGTCAATAATAGTTTATAAGGTGGATTTGTCAGAGTTAAAAAGTAAATGGAATTGTTTTGCTTTTAAAACTGCTTCCTCGGCAAATTATCACTTGCCATGGGGTCGTTTTCACAAGTACAGTACAAAAAATCTATGGTATTCCCCCATAACTTTGGAACCGGGTGAGGATTTGTTGAAAGCGACGGTAAACAACAAAAAATTTGATTTTGATCTATTGAAACATTTTTTTTATGTAATCTAAAATCTTCCTCGATATATACTATGAAATTGAAGAAAATATGGTATGAATGGTTAGGGAAGCGAAAAACCTTTCAGATAAGGTGTACTTTGACCTACACTGTTTTGTGAGATTTACCCATTAAAATTTTAAATTTAAATTGAAAATCGGATTTCGACTTAATAAAAGATCTTCGTGGACTTGTGTTATTTTTTGTAAAATTTCTTTGTAGTTTATTGATATTTTGATATAATTTTAGTTGTGGAATTAACAGCTGCATGGAAATTTAATCTAGGACTACTTTATATATATAATCTGTCTTGACTTCCTCTAAGGCACTGTGAAATGTTGACGAGAATGAGTTCACATCAGCTGTTTAATTATTTTTTATGTTGTTGGTTTTCTTGTCCGCAGGACAACGTTTGGGTCGCTAGTTAATTTATAAAGTTTCACAATATAAATGTATTAGTGCTTCCCAAAAAAAAACTACCGAATTAAAATTTAATATTTTAATCTATTATTTTTGGTATAATAATAGAAACTAGAACCCGCCATGTGTCCTTGACATCGGCAATGTTATAAAGTAGATATGATGAATGTTAAGGAGAAACTTCTTAAGTTTTAAATAGATTCCTCTTGTTGTTAATTGAAGTAAATAAACAAATAAAATTAATTTATTGCCATGGCTTACACGCTTACAGTTTATTTTCGGATAACGACTATGTGATCATCAGCATATTATTTACTCATTTTTTATTAACATCAGACTAAATGTATAAAACTTGTAATTACAGAAATTTATAAGCACATGTATGTAGAGTATATACACATATTTATTGATCACCTTTAAGGTAGGTATCGAAAACTGTGATAGGATTCGTTTAAATTATAAAATAGTTACGTAATATGCATATTAAAATTAAAATAAAAAAAAAAATAAGTTCTTATTTTATCTAAATTTTACTTAACGTTATCCTTGTAATTTAAAAAAGAATTACAAATTTAATGCAGGCTTACTAGTTTGAAAGTTTAGACAACATTAATAAATTAGGTAATAGAGTAATGTTTTTTTTAAATTTTTTAAAATTATAGGGAATGCTAAGATACATTTATCTTAACACTATCTTATTAAGTATCTACATATCTCTCTTAATAAAATAATGACTTATAGAGTGGCAGAATATTATTTGTTTTTATATCTCACTTTATCAAAACAAAATGGTTTTTGTATAACAAATGATTTAATTGATACCAGTAATTTAACATGAATGTAAATCAATAACTAAAATATAACAAAATATAATCCAAGATAATAAGTAGAAATACATGTTTTTGCTTGTTTTAATTAAAGCATGTATAGTTTATTCCAAACTTATTTACAACATACGTAGTGAGTGATGTCTATCCCTTGGGTGGTTAGTGCTACTATCCGTCAGACATCGTTGATGTCTTAGTGACTGATAGCGACCTGCAAAGGAGGTACCAAGAGCTGTGACCTCTAACCCTGGTGGGCTAAACTATATACTGAATAAGACTTACAGGAAACAACTACTCAGCGAACAAAAGCCCCGACCTGTATTGAATTAAACCTGCAAGTCTAGTTTGGTAGCTAAAATCATTTGTCAATTCCTCACTGGACATAGACCGGTTTCGAACTTGTTATGTTCTCGTCAGTATGCCATAAGTAATGCAAAAAAACAAATAATAACAACAAACCAGGCTAGTCTAAAGCAAACTAAGCAAGACAGATAAGTGATAATTGTATCTCTTTAGTGGTCAATGCTACACGGAAAGAAAACTATTTTATATCAAAATAATCGATTATTCTTGAATTTTTATACTTATCACTAGAATAATATTACTTGGCATAATATATTATTATTGTTTCAATAATATACCAATTGTAAACCAAGAACAGATATAGTTTTGAGTTTCATTAGCGCAAGTCTTTAAGTCAATATAAGTTTGATTCCTTCGAAGTATAAGTATGTATTAAATATACTCTTACTAGTACACTTCTTTCGAGTACTGTTAACCGTGAGAGTAAGTATAAGGACATCTAGAAGTAAATTCTTATTTAACTGTTTTTCCTGACAAGAATACTACTCTTAGAATAAAACTACAAACAACTTTGCTGGATGAATAATTATACATACTATTAATCCAATAACTGTTATCCTTGATTGAATACTTACTAATCTGAATGCGAAGTGTTCTAAAATAATGATAGAACATAACTACTGTTATTAAATATGATTCATATTTAATACCAGTAGTTTAGTCCACCTAGGCTAGAGGTCGCCGCTCTCGATACTTGCTTCGCAAGTCGCTATCCGCCACAGAGGCATCTATGATGTCGGTTGGATAGTAGCATTTGGACCATATGAGAAATTTCACATACCTCTCACCACTACTCAATTTATCTTAGTCAATGACTAACAGGTTGGCCACTATCATTTGTCTGTTCCATAACCTATGCCATACTGAGGAGAACTAATAAGTTCGAAACCGGTCTATGTCTGGTTAGGAATTGACAAATGATATTGGCTATCGATCTATCATGATTTGAAGGTATAATCCAATGCAGGTCGGGGTATTTGCCCGCTGAGTAGTTGTTTCGTTCAAATCATATTTATTTCTTGTGTCTTTGTTTTCTAGCACAGGCTCAACCTCGAGTCATTTCTATTTGGGTATTCTTGTACTAGTACGAATACGAAACTCTATTTGTTTTTGTCCACACGAAAGTCCTCGGACTCGAATTAATCTCATGATTTGTTGCAATTATTTCTTCTGTATGGTATAAATCATTCGCATGCAAATGTACTCTACACTTTTCTAGTTTTAATTCCTTGATTTATTTTAAGGAATAGAGGGATAGGACTTTTGTTAAAAAAATTATTATTTTCATCTCGTAACTAATACATAACGTATTTTTTCAGAGATCACCTGAATTTAGAAGACCAATTTACCAAAGACTCTGCTCGGCCACTGATAACTTCCGGTCTAGTACAACATGTAAGTATATAAATTAAGAAATAAGTAATTTCCAATAAATTTTTATTCCTATTAAACTGGTTATCAATTAAGACGTAAAATTGAAAAATGTTTTTTAAAATGAAAACCTCATGACTAATTATGTGATCGATTTTAATGCGTTTTTAGTTTCTAGAACCTCGTTTTTTAGCAATCAAACCATTTTTCCTTCTCGATTAGAAGAAAATGACAAGGAGAAAGAAATAAAAGCCTGTCAAATTGTAAAAAATAATTATTAATTTTTTTTTCTGTGGACAAATTTTGAAGCTTAACCTGTTTCTTCAAGAAGATTTTGGAATTTTGTTAGGTTTTGCATTAGTTGCCGAGATATATTTTTTTAGGAGAGTAGCTTTTTGAGAACTGAAAATGCTGAAATGATACCTAATTTTGATGATTTATAAGACAGAATCCTAATTTTTTAACTCTTCTAAATGCGAGTAAAAATTCCAGTGTATTCACCTAAAACACAAGGAATATTCCAATCAAAATAACAAAGGGAGCCTCGTAGGGCCACCTTCTGCTAGCAGGAGAGTTGTGGTTTCTTTGCGAATGCTTTCCACCAACCCACAGTGGACCAGAATTAATTTTTAGCAGGACAACCTAAATTTGTAAGAATTAATTTTGGGAAAGACTCCTTTATTAGTATCTACAGAAATGGTCAGTGTATACCGACAATAATATGAGAATTCCTAAAAACAAAATCATTTTGAAATTGAAAAGTGTGCAAGTAAAGAACAGTAATAATGCGCAGCCATTCTCAGTTATCAGTTGCTCTTGTATTGTAAAGAAGTGGTGTTGTGTTCTCGATTGTTCTTGAGGGTGTAAAATATTTCCTGTGGGAATGTTTTTGTTAAAGGTGTGCTACTTTTTTTCCCTTTTTATTTAACATTTTTTAATACAGTTGTCTTTGATAGTATCTTATTCAAAATATTAACAAAAAAGTGCAAATTCAAAAATATTTAAATTACATATTTAGTTAGGTTCATAAAAAATTGCACGCATTTGAACACTGTAATTTGAAATTTTTAAGGTCTGGGTACTGTTAGTGACCGGTAGTGCCCATTAGGGACATATAGGTATAACATGTTTTTATTTGAGTTTTCTTTTGCCTTAGCATATTGTTCTATTTACAGAGATAATGTCTGTTACCCGACGAGAGTTATTTGAATTTTTAAAAGACAAGGGCAATCTCATCTCCATTGTGCAGTTAAATTCAGAATTAGATAACTATATTTATAAGCAAATTGACTTTTAAAAACTCAAATAACTCTCTTCTGGTAACAGACATTTTCTCTGTAAATAGAACGATATGCTAATACTCAAGGCAGAAGAAAGCTCAAATAAAAACAAGTCATCGTTATACACTGTCAATTTCTAGAGATACTAATGACGAAGTTTTTCTCAAAATTAATTCTTACAAATTCAGGTTTTCTCCTTTGACTGAGTATAAATAAATTGTTCACAAATATAGAATCGTCACCAAGATTCTGCGTAAAAGAAACAACATCTCTCACACACCTAATACCGGGATATCAAAAATTGTTGAAGGTGGCGCAAGCATTTATTTCTTACTTCTCTTATTATCAAAAATTTCATCCAGCGGCTTTCGGTTTCGAGCCAGTGACTATATTCTAACTTTGATCCGCGCTTACCTACTACTGCAAATAATAGGTACCGGTTAAAATCATTGGTGAGGTGTGCGCTTCTGAAATTTCTGATTTCCGATGTAAATAATAATTGCCGAACAATACAATTTGAAGGAGCGGCAACTTCGTTTTGATATTGACAATCTTTTGTAATATCCTGGTACCATCATACTTTCCCCTATTAGCACCACCGAGTCAGTTGGTCCATTCATTGTTATTCTTTCCCATAAAGTAACACTATCTCCTACAAATACCACGCTGACATTAATGTTCTCTCCTCCATACCCCTCATTTCGTTACCTCTCTACCAAAATACGACCGTCCTATTGATACAAATTGAATCTGCGTTCACCTGCAAACAAACATCTACTCCACTTTGCTATTCCCTAATGAAGATATTCTACACACAATCTTCGTGTGATCATCTCTTCTGACTGAGTGCATACGTCTTCGTTCAGAGATTGAATTCATGTGGTCTCCGTCTAACAGTTTTATTGGAAATGTGCATGCCTTTGTAATTAACAGATTTAATTTAAAAACAAATTAAGTTCCTCTTCTTGATAAAAGTTAAAATATAGAGTAGAATGAAAAATAATATTAACTGAAAATTTTTTTGTTAATTATTATTTACTAACTTTTACAAATCTTATCACAGATAAGTATAACATATATCTTTTTAAACAATTATTTTCCCGACTACATGCCAAAACGCTGAAACTTGGATTACAAAAAAGATAATATGCACATTATGTTCAGTACTACTGACTCAATAATGTTATTTTTAATTTCAATTATTCTGTCTAGTAAAACCAAAAATAAATAAAACACAAGGTACTCACCAGTTGACACTCACTTTAAAAAACTTTAAAATATCTACCGACACGTGTTTCTGCTTGCCATAGCTTCATCAGGGTAGCCAGCACATTTAAAGAATCCAAAGTAAGGAAACTTGTAAACCTTAATGTAATAAACATTAATGGCTTCAGAGAACAGAATAACTGAAATTATATAGCGGAAATACCTCTTAGGGTCAATGAAATAATTTAAAAACAAATTAAGTTTCTCTTCTTGATAAAAGTTAAAATATAGAGTGGAATGAAAAATAATATTAACTGAAAATTTTTTGTTAATTATTGTTTACTAACTTTTACAACATTATTGAGTCAGTAGTACTGAACATAATGTGCATATTATCTTTTTTTGTAATCCAAGTTTCAGCGTTTTGGCATGTAGCCGGGAAAATAATTGTTTAAAAAGATATATGTTATACTTATCTGTGATAAGATCTGTAAAAGTTAGTAAATAATAATTAACAAAAAATTTTCAGTTAATATTATTTTTCATTCCACTCTAACAGATTTAGTTTTGAAAATATGCCAAATACAACAAGTCTGAGATGAAAACAAAAAAAATTTCTCTTATGCCGCGTAATTTTTCTTGTATTTATTAAATATAGTTAAATCAAGGATCGAACTGCGTCATTACAAATGTGTTAAATTCTTTTCTGAAAATTCTGGTAAATAGATTTTTATTCCATTGAAACTATCAAAAATGAAACTTATAAATAAACTTCATACTTATCCCAATTAAAGCAACTTCTTGTGTAGTGAAAAACTATAGGAAACCATTGAAATTATTTACGATTTATATTGGCCACCTGATAAAAACGAGCTCTTGAAACAAAAAAATACATGTAATTTCCTATCTTATTTTCTTTCACGTTGTAAGTAATTTTAATTTAAATTTATTATTTCTTGAAACACAATTTTAATAATAATAATGCCACTTAAAATTTGAGTTGACATCCCTGGCGTATACGCCTCCTTAAATTATTGAGTTAATATTTAATTTAAATTTTCAGGTTTGTCGACGCAATCTGCATTGTCGCTTCCCTCTCTTCATCATCTTAATCAAGAAAATGCATCAGAAATCTTATCGGAAAGCAGCTCCGCAATTCACAGATAGTAAGTTATTTATTTTTTACAACTATATTTTACTTTAATTAATATTTTATTGTAACAAAGGCGGTTAATGTATTTTTATTCATGAAAGTTTTAGTACGTGAATACACGTGCAATACGTGCATTATTTCTGTTCCTAATGCATTTTTGGCTAAAACAATAATGGGTTGAATTTAATATGTGTAAACAAATAATAAATTGGTATTATCAGCCTACACATTATACAGGGTGTCTCGCAAATACGTAGATATAGGCTAACTGCGTATAGTTTTTCTTAAAATATGACGATTTAAAGTTATTCACTTATGTGCAAAATTGCACCCCTGGTGAGATATATCCCTTCAAAATTGCTTCAAAATTTTTGGAGAAAAAAAACGTAACTTGGAATATATTTGCAATTTAGCACACGTTTAAGTACATTACAGAGCTTAGTTCGTATTAATTTGAAAGTAATTGAAACAGCGCAAGGGATTATTGCCGGTGAGTCCCCCCTCAAATTGGAGAACATTTTTTTTACTTTCACCAATTCGGAAAACTTTTTGAAGTCGTCCGGAATTAAATTTTGAATTGTTCTTTATTCTTGGGGATTTTCATAAAAATTAATATTTTAGGAGAAAAATAAATAAATGATAAATGGTTTTATTCAAACAAAAAACAAAAATATAAAAGTAAGCTATAGTTTATCTATTAAGGTGCCTAGTCGGGAAAAAGCTTCGGATAGCTGTGTCACTCTCTAGAAAATTTTTATACATATGCGCCGCTGAATAATTTTGCTCTTGACTATACCTTCACTAGACGTTTTATTCACCGACTTCATTGAGGTGCGATTCCCGATAGAGGTAACACTTCCTTGCTCCATTTGTAGTGACAAAGATACTTATTTAGAAAATTCATTTTAACCAAATAGTACGGAATAAAAGTTTGAAACTTGCTGAGCATAATTATGAAGGAAGATTCATTCTAGAAGACATGTATGAATTTTACCTCGAATTTTACCGATTGATATCATAATTCAGGAGCTAATCACGTTCAAATTTCACTTATATTTACAGTATAAATTTTCCCTACATAAAGTGAAAATTAATTAAAATAGATATACATGTACCCTCTAGTACACTTTCAACTACTGATCCTCCAAATTTGGTGTAATTTGACCAAACCGTATGGAAAAAATAAATTTTGAAAAATTACCTTACAAACACTGGTTCGATTAGCCCTCTTAAATACAGAATTTTTATACTAAAAAATCCCAAAAAAAATGTTGTTCAAAGTACCTCAAAACTAGCCCCCAGATCACCAGACCTCAATCCCTGTGATTTTTATATTCGAGGAGCATTGAAAGGACGAGTTTATTTGACACCAGTTCCATAGGAAGAAGAACTATGAAATAGGATACTAAATAATTGCAACATGAGAAGAGACCATCAGATGATTTGTTTAATTTTCGAAAAAGAAAAAAATTTGTGTAATGCTGAGAATGGTGGACACTTTGAACAAAATCTTCAACGATTTTTCAGTGCAAGAATTCAATATTTAATAGATAAATCATAGCCTACTTCTATGTTTTTGTTCTTTTCTTAAATAAAACAATTTATCATTTTTATTGATTTTTCTCATAAAATATTAATTTCTGTCAAAATCACTAAGGAGAAATGAAATTCTGTATGACCTCAAAAAGGAATTTTTCAAATTGATGAAAGTATAAAAAATTTATTTATTTATAATTTTAATGTTTTAGTAGCACTTTCGTTTTTTCGAAAATCGTTACTTCGGCGAAAAAATACAAGAGACCAAAAAATTTTCCTTTCAAATTTCTTGTCATATGGTTTAAATTTTCAATTTGGTCTATATGAAAAAAAAATTTTAGAAAAACCATCCGGGGTTTCCTGTAAACCCAACTTTAGAATAAAGCCATTATCCCTGATGTCAATCAAGCCGTTTTGAAAATATGCCAAAAAACTTTTATTTTTCTTTAACTTTGAAGGGCCATTTCCGGACCCATGTTGTTTTGACATCACTTAGGAAACATCCTGTGGATCAAAAGGTTAAATTTCTTGCAAATAGTATTCTCAAGTTATTTAACAAATGTAGAATCAATGCTCGAATTTCCTCAGGCACTTTAGAAACATCCTGTATACGTATGTACACTTGATTTAAAAAAAAACTGGTACAACTCTTGTAATCGAAAATCTTAATAGTTTAGTTGTGTGCATATGTCTGTAAATAGGGCTGGCCAGGCATGTCGAGAGGGGGGTGGAGAAGAGGTGATTTACCCCGGACCTGGGTTTTTTGGAGGAGATCGGTTTTCTTTGTGTTTTTAAACTTATTAAACCTTTCACTTTTATTTTATTCAAATGGAATTTTAAAAAAATAATTAGAAAATAACTTTTTCAAAACATTTTCAAGCCTGCCATATTATTGTTTAAAGAAATAATATTTGTTACGGATAATTCTACTAATGGTTGTAATTAAAATAGAAACTGAATAATGATAATTCTATTTTTAAAATAAGAACACAAAAATACCACTTGAGATTAAAAAAAAATGTAAACAATACAAACTGAACATAAAAATACAATAAAAAAATAAAATAAATGAACTTCAATTACGTAATACAGAATTAACTAATATTTTGTCATTGCTTCATTAGCGTCTAAAACTGCCTGAAGTCTTGCAGGCATGGACAAAATCAGATTTCTTGCAAGGTCAACTTCTTGCGACAAGTTCTCCCAAGCGTCTTCAATTATCCCTTCCAATTCTTGGGCATTATTTGGATGGTTATTTAATTTTCTTATATGTTTCACCATTAGTCCCCATACATTTTCAATTGAATTTAAATCCGGACTTTTAGATGGCCACGGTAACAACTCTATGTTTTTATTAAGAAATCATTGCCTGACACGATGGGCCGTATGTATGGAGCAATTGTCTTGTTGAAAAATAAAATTATTTTCCGGAAACACCTCTATTACTGACGGCAACATAATATTGTCTAATATTTCAATATATTTAATGGAATTGAGATGACCACCACTGTTCCAACACACACCTAACCCATTTAGGCTCATCCAAGCCCAGACATTGACTGAAAACCTTCCTGATATTTGTGGATCGAAAGTATACTTTTCGTCGTATCTAGCGGAAGGAGGCCTATATACGCGAACATGTCCATCGTTACAGGATTTAAAAACCTTTTCGTCAGAAAAGACAACTTGTCCCCAGAAGTTTTCATCATTGATTATATAGTTGAGTGCAGAAATAATCCTACCCTGCTTCCTTTCTTCTGAAAGTTTGTATTTTTTAGCCGCTGAACAACTCTTCAAGTCGCTTTGTAGTTTTATTCTTCTGCAAGCAGTAGATACCGAAGCAGGGAAATTTGTCTCGGAAATTGCATTTACTGCAGTCTGAAAAGGGTTTTCTATTAGGTAATTTATAAGATTTTCATCTTCTTGATTATTGCTTTTTCTGGGCCTACCGGAACCAACTTTACGGGATACCGTTTGGTTGGTTTCCCATTGTTTTTTAACACTCATTATCGTGGTTTTACTCACATTGTATTCAGCAGCAAGTCTTCTTATGGACCAACCATCTTCAATTTTAGAAACCATTCGAAATTTTTGAATATCTGTTAGATGTCGAACCATTTTTAATAATGACGCCACTGATTAACGTCAAAGTGACATTTGTAAGATTATTAATATCAATCAAAGAACGAATGATTTACATAGCTAAAAGAAAGTGTACCAGTTTTTATTGAAATCAACAGTACATATAATACTAAAGATTTAACACATTTTCCTTCCTATTCCTGTAATTTGCTTTAACAAAGCATTTAAAATATTCAGTTAAATTTATGCCAAATAATAAGTCGCATCGCAACAATTACATGTACATAAATACATACATAAGTTATGTGTTATTAAAGGACTCGTGGGCCATAAAAGGACGAATTATAAGGGTGGCTGGTTTCGCCGCCAATTAGCAAATAACTGTTGGTGTTTATTTTTAACTCATAATAATTATAAACATATTTGAAGTAGGTATATTTCAAACGTATTTTTTATGCTGGGTGTCAAAGAAATCATGTATCAGCTCACCACTTTTTTAAAAATTGGAATAAAATTTTCAAATTTAAAACTCACGTATGAGAAGTAAATGAGCTTATTTTGACGAACATATTGTTACGCCACTAGACTGTATAGACTGGTTAGATGAGACTGGAATTGTACGAGAACGGCCGGGAATATTCTGGAATGTTCTAGATCGTGTGAATGGATGTATAAGTAAGACGCGCGGTGGGCCGACACTCAGTCTTAAGTTGAAAGTGAACCAGTAAAGAAGAAATAACAAAGATACTTAATAGTGTTAAATTGTGGTTATAGTTAAGACATTCAACGAATATACGAGTATAGGTGTTTGTGTGGATAGCAAACACCTAACAATTTGGTGTCGGAAGTGGATTGGAAGAGAAATTTTTGGAATATTTCAAAAGGTTCTACAGTGTTCTTCTCAGAAATTAATAGTAACACGGAGAATTAAGCTACTGAACGTGTTTGTAGGACTATTTCTGGACTAAATAGTGACTTTAAAGTGGATTTTCGAGAAGTTTCTAGAACATTCGATTTAGAAATAGCTGCGAATACGCGAGTGCCGCTAGTAATAACGTGTTGTAGACTGAGAAAAAGGACTACTAGTGCAATTTAGGGAACATTCTAGAACATTCCATTTGGAAACTACAGGAGATACGTGAATTGTGTCGACGGGAGCGTGTTATAGACTTTTAGTGATAATTCTAGAACATTTTATTTGGAAACCACAGAAAATACGTACACTGTGTTAACGGAAACGTGTTATATACTCAAAACAAAACTTGTTAGTGATATTTCGTGAAAGTTCTCGAACGTTCCATTGCACAATTAGTGCTTTTGTCAACACAAAAGTAACATAAACTCTAAATAAGACTTTCTAGTGCAGTTTCGAGATTTTTATGGAACATTCCATTATTAAAATAGACGTGATACATACATTTTATGGACATTATAGCGTAGTCAACTTTATTTTGAACTGATTTACGTGTCGTGAGTTAATTTCAACAAGAAGCATGGCGGAGAAACAAACAAAACTTACTTGCAGCATTGGTGCAACAAATGGAAGAACAGAAAAGAGAATGCCAGGAAAAATTGAGAAAGATTATGGAAGATTAAGAAAGAAGACGACAGAAAAACAAAGAAGAACAAGAGAGAAGACGAAAGCAAGAAAAGGAAGAACAAGAAAGAAGACGACAAGCCGAAAACGATGAACAAGAAAGAAAACGGCTGGAAGAATTAAGAAAAATGTTTGACGATCAAGAAAAGTGACGACTCGAGGAAAGAGAAGACTTCAAAAGAAGCCTAGATGAACAGCAGGTAGCCATTTTCTCCCTCACTGAAAAATTTAAAGGAGATGTTATCGAAAAAGTCACCGAAGTCGCAGGGAAAGTCTGTGAGGTCGAAGGACAAGTTAATGAAGTTAAAGAAGACGTCAGTGAAATTAAAGGAGAGGTCGGTGAAGTTAAGAGAAGAGTCAACGAAGTTGGAAGGAGCGAAGGAGAAATAACCGAAATCAGAGAAGAAGTAGCCCGACTCAAACAACAATTAAGAGAGAAGGGTGGTCAGTTGGTACTGTCGTCTGGCATTAGGTTACAGCTACCTTCCTTTGACGGCCAAGGTTCATGGTCAACTTATAAAAGACAAATTAGGGAAGTGGTACCCGTGTGTTAAACCAGTAATCGTATTATAACAGCCAGTTTGAGGCAGCTGCACGTTCAAATAACTGGAACGATGAGGAAAAAGTAACACCATTGGTATTAGTACTAAGAAGCCGAGCATTAGACCTACTCCAAACATTTCGTGCCGCATATCAACAAAACTTTAGCATTTTGGAGGCAGCGGATGAACTAAGATATGGCAATCAACATTTCGCCCAAGTATATTAGGCGCAGCTGAAATCACGCAGACAACGAGGTGGAAAAACCCTCCAGGAGTTCGAGGCTGCTGTGGAGAGATTAGCCCATTTAGCATATCCTGATGCACCAATAAAGTTTCAGCAACAGCTGACAGTTGGAGAGTTTATTGATGGAGTAAGGGGCCAGGATGTTAGACGTAATCTTAAATTAGCCAGGCACAAGCGAAGTAGTGAGGACCTAGTACATGCACTTGAAATTGAGGCTGCCTATGAGGATACCACACAATCAGACCAGAAAGTGCGAGCCATGGCTGAGGAAGAGACTCCGACAGATAAAACCAAGTCGTATTAACCGAGTTACAAAAGTTGATCGCAGAACTATTGACAAAGATGAATTCCCAAACGAGACGAGAACAAGAAAGTAACTGTTTTAAGTGGGGTAAATTGGGCCATATTTAGAGGAACTGTCACGAGCTCAACATTCAAGATCCGACACAAAACCAACAGCAAAGTAATTGGAGACAGAGTGAAGGAGACTAAGTTGCCTTTGGAAGTAAATGAGAATTATTCATGAAAACACATCACAAAAAAAACATAATCACAAAAACTTTAAATATCAACTAAATCAACATTGATACTTATGACAACGATTTTGAAAGGAGATAAATAGGTATTTTGGGCCTAGGCAATAACTGTAAACTAATAGAAAGAAAGAGAAAAGGTTCCCCTGGAAATAGTTACAAAAAATGTAATGTGTCTCGTTTTTTATGTTATCAATGTAGTAAAAATGGTCGCATTATAAAAAAATTACCTTGACTTTATATTAAATGCTAAAAATGACGCCCCTCTTCATTTCTGCATAAATTAATTCTTCTAACAAATTCCCTCAAACAATTATCCAACTGTTGTGAATTTATTTCATTTATAGTTCTTCTGACTTGTGCTTCTAGTTCTTCTCGAGTGGCTGACTGTACAATGTAGACTATATCTTTCAGAGAACCTGAAATATGGAAGTCCATTGGTGTTAAATCAGGTGACTCGGGAGGCTACCTGATCGGTCCATTTGTACCAATCCATTGCATCTCGAAATTCACATATAAATAGTTGCTGGTGACTACTCGGGCAATATGAGGTGGGTTCCCATGCTTCTGAAAAAACCTTTGTAAATCTTGATTCATCAGAAAATAGCATTTACGGCAAAATCTTTATTTCTCCTAATGCCAGTTATAGCCCAGGCACAAAATATCAATCTTCTTTCAAAATTGTTTCAATATAATTGTTGATTTATTTGATATTTAAAGTTTTTGAAATTGTGTTTCTTTTAAATCCTTGTTGCAGATTCGTGGCTAATACTTAACTCATTACCAATTTTCCGGAGGGACATAATCCTATTAATTTCAACAAGGGCTAATACATTTACTTTAGTCTCCTCGTTTATAACTACCCCTTCCTTTTCATCATTTACCGGATAATTTTTTCTAAATTGAGCTTCTAGTCTTACGAAATAATTTTACGGCAAGTGTCTTCTGTTTGGAAAACTTTGTTCGTAGTTTATTGCAGCAGTTGTGGAAATCGCCATAAATTAACGTCGACATTTTCATTTTGTATGTATATTTTTAATGGATATTGAACCAGTAAACGTAAAGCAGCAACAATCAATTAGTTATTTAAAAACTGACAGTTCAAATAATATTATATGATTCTCATTTATTTCCAAAGGCAACTTAGTTTATTTGCAAATTCTTTTAGTGCTTTAGACTTGCTACAAAGCTTTTATAAGTCCGTTATGCTTACACCAATTTAAAGCTTAAATTATGACGATTCCTACAAGGAAGGATAAAAAGGGTTACTATTTGAAAAAATTAGTAATTGTCGCCCAAAAGTCCGAAACAAATTATTTCGAATTTTTTCAAATAATTTCATTATAATGAAAAATATTCGCTTCATATTGCATCCAGATATCAAAAATGAACCATATTATGATATGCAATGCCTACTTAGAAAATTTCCATTATACAAAGGGCTTCAATTATTAATTTTGAATTTCACAAAAAATTTAAATAAGTCCTCCATATTTGAGGGTAATGTCAAAAATTTTGATTGATTATATAGAAAATTTCATGCATATTCAGAATCAGAAGAAGTTAAACTATACAGGGTGTTTCATTTAAAAATTCAAAATTGATGACACTTCCAGTGAAACCAGAAGTGGTACTGATAATATGTTCGTCAAAATAAACCCATTTACTTATCAAACGTATTTTAAATTTGAACATTTTATTCCAATTTAAAAAAAAATGGCGGGCTGATACATGATCTCGTTGACCCCCGGTATATAAAATAGACTTTTCCCGTTTAATTAAATTTATATAAATTCAAGTCCATTTTATTGAATTTTGTCAGGCCATGAAATGACCGTTTGTTAAACACTTGATATTTTAATGTGTTGTGTAATGTCCATAAAGAAATTAACATGGTTGGGTTTTCAATGTTATACCTACAGTGGTTGTATTAAATTTATCCTGTTATGAAAAATAGTCATATTTATACCAATTTGTCTATTGAGCTCTGAGGAAGTTTATGTACAATAAATGTTCTCAAAGAAGTTTACTAAAACTTTATACTACTATATTACGAAGAATGACAGTGCGAAATATACGAAAGTATAGGTAGTAGTCCAAAGAAAGAATAAGAAAGTTATAAGTACTTTATTGTTATTATTAAAGTCATCCCGTTTTAACAAATTGAATGGTGTCATTGAGGGGCATGATGTAACTTACAAAGACTTACCGCGTATATAATGTCCATATTGTCAATTAACAGTTGCTTATGGTTGTCAGCGTGCACTTGCATAATTAACAAACCTTCTATAACATTTTAAAGAGATACTATGGGCATACGAAGAAAATTTAAAAGGCGAAATATTTTATTATTAATAATGAATAATGAAAGCTAAACATTCTTTAGATTACGAAATAAAATAGATAGGTATAATAAACAAATGAGTTTTGTATTTCTGTTAATAAATTTAAGAGTGGAAAACAATCGTATTCTTTACTTAAAGCAGTTTTTCTGGTTATTTTAGTTTTTTTCTTTATCACTAACTAAAATGTATGTTTCTTTTTAAAAAAAATTTTATCGCCATATATTCATGAAGCCGCCTTTTTAGGAAGTGCCCCAAAAGGATTCGTTTTTTTCTAAGAATAACTTTTTCTACAAGCCTTTTTTAGCCGTGATTATTAAAACGGAAACGTTCTGCATATTATGTATTATTTTAACTATAAGATTGTTATTATTTCCAGAAGTTTTACTTTAAATATTATATCTCAACGATCTGGAAAATCCAGAGAACCTGGAAATGCCAGAAAATATCAAATTCTGGAAAAAATCAGGGAAAAGTCAGAGAATTTACAAGTTTAATATCAGGGAATTTTGATAATATTCTTAGAAAGTCAGGAAATATATGCCACACGCTACTGATAGGAGCTTGCGCATTCAATAAATGTGAAGTGGGCTCAATGAAAAACTACCCATATTTTCTTTATTAAGAAATGTTGTTCGTAATTATATCAGCAAAAATTATAAACACTCTTCAGCCATTCGTATTTTCGATTACTCAAATAAAAGAAAAATTAGAAATGTAGATAGATCTCCATGTTTCACACAATACAATTGGTATTCGTGCATATTGTATTATTAAATTAATTTAGTGTTAATATCCTACAATCTCGAGAGGAATACACATGTATTTGGTGATTTTTTTAAGTATAAATTAAAATACGTAATAAAATCAACTTGTAATACGAATGGAAATTTAATTTACTTGTGTTGCTAATTTTATTTGATTAATTGTATTTATCAGAATATCAGAATTATCTCTCTGTTTGGGATTAGCAAGAAACTGCGATTATCACGTTTTGTAATGAGACTATAACGCTATTTTACCTGAAGCGTTCAACGACTGGAACAAGAATTCTTTCTTTCGGTTGGGTTTTGTTCATGAAGCAATTATTAATTCATCAATAGTATTTGTATCTTATTGACGATGGAAAATAATGTGTATTACTTTAATTAAAAATAAATATTGTTAAAGCGCCAGGCCACAAAGCCTATACCTAAGGCATAGTCTTGTTATTTTAAGAGCATAATGATTCTGCTTCATTATTGATATTATCTGTAGTAAATCGTGCCAGAAATAATTTTGATGGTAGGTAATTGTTAAACTGAAATATATTGAGGTACTTTATTACTGTTGGCTTCCTCGTTTGTCCATATATTATGTATATGCCTCGGATGTGTTTTTAGCAGATGTAAATGATTTTATTAATACAAGTAAATGATTTTAATTCAACCAAAAAGTAAAGTGAAAAGAATTTACTTTTTGATTCAACCACTTAGATTAGGCGAATTCTTTTTTACTGATTTAACTGATGTAAGTGAGTGAAATGTTGTCATTTCGACTTATATCCTTATAAACTCATTTTGCGGATATGACGTAACTTATGATACACCTTGTGTAATAGAGAATTATATAATTTCAGTATTTTCGGAATATTTTAGTAACAAAGGTAAGAATATTATATTTGAATGAATCTCTCAAATTTAACTACTCCTCTGTGTTTGACGGATTATGGAGGAATTAAAATCCACCTTGTACAGAACAGTATAAACAGTAGTTGCTGGGGAGGTGACAGCGAGTGTGCCAGAAACGATTATTGCAGATAGTCAGTACCGACATAGTTGTCGAAGGACTTCTAAATATGCTTGTCCTTACCATGAATTAATTTAATTTCACTTAAAATTAAAATAAGAACAAACATTTGCAAAAATCATTACTTTTGCTCTTTGCACTTTTCATTAATTGTCGTGTTCAAACCCGCTTATATATTCACACGAATTACTGTTAATTCAAACCGACAAATGGGTTTGATGAAACTGAAAAGAATTATTGAGAGATTTTTTCTCGAGGTAAGTAGACGTAAATATTGTTAAACACTCCCACCACAAGGTCTTTGCAGTTAAGAGAAGCCGAGCCATCTTGCCTGCTGGGCCATTTTGTAGAATAAATCTTGTGTTACAGTGACAAGGCGTAGGGAAAGCTCGTAAAACTGTCCTTGATAAAACGAAGTTTGATCCTTGTAAAGTTATAAAATAAGACTGCTCCATACCACCCACTTTCCACCCAACACTCTTCCTGTCTCTTCTTTGTTCATATAAATCTCTTAATTGAGGTCGTATAAACGTTCCCATATAGGGGAAGATGGTAAATATTTGATAAGTAAGCAGTTATTATTTTATTTTCTGTTGTTAATTGTACGTGTAACTTTCTATGTTTTTATTTCATTAACAACGTATGTTTATATTGTACCATTTCATTGTAGGGTGGTTTTCCTAGTGATGTTAGTTTTTTATAAAGATATAATTGGAATAGAAATGCTTTGTTTTGTAAAGATTAATCAATGACTTTTTGAAACGTAATAAGATTTTCTCCAAGTTTGATTCTTAACAAATTTTCAAACATAACGCCTCATCCGGTAATTGAAGTAAGCCTACTTCGATATTTAGTCAAATTGCAGTTAATACTTTGAACCGCTTTTTTTTCGTATACAGTTGATTTTGAGATCATTTACAAAGGTTTTTGTGTGATTTTGTCCAAAGAAATATATTAATGTACCAAATTTTCAAAACAATTGCTGAGAAAAATGTATCCTTTCCATAATTTAGCACCCTGCGGCTGAAGTTGTATTCGATCAATGGAAAAAATGGCCTAATTAATATTAACTCATAGTCAATTAATTAAAAACCAATGTTTGAGTACTATATTCAAGGGACGGTAGCTCCATGTGGAATTATTTCCGGACATGTTTATAGGATTTTTCTATATTCCTCATGAAATATAAGGTCTCGAATACTCCGACTGGAATTTCTGGGCCCTCTATATACGGGGTGTAACAGGATCATGGTACACCCCCCCTTTTCTCTTTTAGTTTTGAAGATAATTGATTGAAATTTGGGATATCCTATATACATAATAAGCGGCATACAAGTGATTTTTTTTTCACTTTCGGTTTCGCCGGAAGTGACACTAACTTTCGATTTTTAAATAGAACGTCCTACATATTATTACATTTTTGAATTCTTTATAATTTTCTGAATCCCACGATACCAAATGAGTGACATTTCAAACGTCAGTATTTTTTATAACATAATTTTTAGCTTTCCATTTAAGTGTGCCATGATGGTTCCGATTTATTCTAAATGACCCGTGTAATGCTAAAAAAAATCGAACTCCCGTCAAAAATACTAAATTACGTGATTTATGAGCAAATAAAGTTCATCAAAATGGTTTTTGGGGAAAAACTCAAATTGTTCAAATGGAACCATATTTTCTAGCAATACACGGGTCATTTAGAATAAATCGGAACCATCATGGCACATTTAAATGGAAAGCTAAAAATTATATTATAAAAAATATTGAAGTTTGAAATGTCACTTATTTGGTATCGTTGGAATCAGAAAATTATACAAAATTCAAAAATGCAATAATATATAGGGTGTTCCATTTAAAAATCTGGAGGTGAAAAAAAATCATTTGTATGTCAAAAAGTGTCGCTTATTATGTATATAGGATAGCCCAAATTTTCATCAATTATCTTCAAAACTAAAGGAGAAAAGGGGGTGTACCATGATCCTGTTACACCCGATATATGTATACAAAAACGTTTTAATAAGACAATTTAATTAAACAGTTGTTGTTCTACTTCGCTGCGACTTCTGACCAACCAGAATGCTTGATTGATGTATAAGAATCTTATAAAACAGTAACAAAAGTCAAAAACAAGCAAGAGAATGCTATAATCTATTTTTAAAATCAGGTAATTACCAAACGCTCGTAAAATTTTCTTTTTATGATATATTTTAGGATATGTCTGCACAACCGTCTTACTATAGTGGTCATTTCCCACAGTTTATATTTCTATATATGGTAGTACTTAAAAATCTAACATCACTAAATGTTTATAGATTTTCTTTGAGCCCCATAAGGGAATAAAAGCTCTAAAAAAAGAAATCAAAGAAGGTACTGTCATGTTTCATTAATGAACATTATAGTTATATTTAAAAAATGAAGCATTTTTTGAATTATGTCTCCCGGAAACCAGTAACAACACATATTAGAAGACGTTATTAATACTGTCGCCTCAAGAATTAAATTCAGTTCCCAATAGGTTACAAAACACATAGTCACATTTATGCTGTCTGCATATTAATATAGTCTTTAAAAAGTTTGATGCAACTCAAAAATTAATGTACATACAAATTCGTGAAATTGTTAAAAATCACAACTGTTTATTTAACAGTCAACATAAGTACAGGAAATATGACAATACTTGCTCGGCCAATAGAGTAACGAGCGTTATTTCATTGATTGTTGAACTGGCAGCAATTAATAATATATTTTAATATAGCTTTTTTTGTAATACTAAAGACTTTAAAATGGTAATCATTTATAGATATTGATTATGTATGTAATGCACGAACAAATGCAATAAAAAAAATATAATTCTATTTTATCGTAGTGCCTAATTATAAAATTCATATCAGAAATGACTTTACCCATCTCTTCTATGAAACCTAAATAGATCGTATATTATCCTCCCTAGGCTAATATATATATACAAAGTTAAAGGACATATGTGAGTAAACCAGAGCATATTAAACATTTAAAACACCCTTCTCGCTGACTGTGTCTTTTAACTGTAAACTTGCGAAGTAGGCTTTACTAAGCCGTTTATAAACGTAATCAGTACGTCAATTCCATAAAACAGCTCACCATAAAGGGGCCTAGGGGCCTGTTTTGTTGTATCAGCTGTTACAACATTAAAAGTAAACGTGTTTCTTTATTATTATTTCTTTATATGAAAATTTAATCAAATTCAGTACAATCAATGAAAATTGTAATCACTATAATTAAAAAAAAAAACAAATTAAATATTCAAATTAACTTCTATTTACTTCTTTACAATGTGCAGGATGAAATTCAAATTTATGTAAAATTGTATGAAGGGTTTCTGGTCTGATTGATCAAATTTCATTACTAATTCTGCCTTTTAAAAATTCCTCAATATTACTGGGTCTATTCAAATAAACCTTGGATTTGAGGTAACCTCATAAGAAAACATCTGGGCGGGCTATATCAAGAGATCTAGCCGATCACTCTATTGATTGCCATCTGCCAATTCATCTGTAAAGGAAAATATTATTCATATAAACTCTTACGGTTCACGAATAACATAGTGGTTCATTATCCTGTTCATACCATATTGAGTTTTTCATTATGTTGGAATCCTCATCATTTGGATATAATGTTGCAAATGTAAGAATTAAATCGTTTTCCAAATATTGTTCGCCATTTAGTGTCCCTTCGATAAAAATTGGACCCAAAACTTTATTATTTGCCATTCCTGCTCAGATGTTGTTTTTGTGGAAACTGGATGTGATCTTCCGTAATCTAGTTTGGATTTTCTAGTGCCCAGTAATGACAATTCTGTCTATTAACACTGTCTTTTAAACAAAAAAGTGGCCTCATCCGAGAATACTACCCATCTCAAGAATTGTGGATCATTGTTAGATCGATTCAGAATTGAATTCTGCGATCAAAATCATCCTCATTTAGCTCATTACCTAATTGCACTTTGTAGGTTGACATTTGTTCTTTTTTAAACATTTCAGACCAAGGTCTCACTAATTTCCATCTCTGACGCAAATTTTCGTCTGGGGTTAGGAGTTCTTTCCCGTAATGTCAACAAAATGTTCAACCTCTTCAATACTAAAGTGTGGATATTTTCGCAGGTGCTCTTGGCGTACCGTTATATCCATCCCACAATATCTGACATGACCCCTAATTCTCGGTAGCGCAGAGGCCCAGCGCGTTAAGTGACAAACGTATCTGGTTTACTGCCTATCCACTCCCGGGTTCAAATCCCGGTTTCGATTCTGGCAAAGTCGAAGGGTTTGATTGTGTGCGTCCGCGTTTTTTTTTCAACTGTGTAACCCCTGTCCGAGCAGCCTCGACTTTGGTTTGGGAATTGTCTAATTTATGTGGTGTGTATTATGTTTTTTTTTAATCCATTCGCGGATACTCTGATGTGATATAAAACTCTGGGAATCCCGACAATTTTAGGTGTGGATATCTTGATGTCCTATATCCGCGTGTGGATCCACTGGTATGGTGACTAAGTTGTAGTAACTGCAGTTTTTTCCAGTGTTTTTTTTTCATGAATAAAATGTAATAATAACACTAAATTTAACGAAATTTGCGAAAACAATTCTGGTACCTGGGTATACACTATAAAAATATAACTAGTGTTTAAAGGGTTAACTGACGTCTTTTGCAACTACAGGACGACCTGCATAACCATCCCACTCATGACCAAGATCTCTGACTATTTTTTCGAACTTGCTTAAGGTGACTGCGTAATAGGTAGTCGATCAGGGTAGTTATTATTAAATAAATCACAAACCTCCATTTGTCGCCAAGTCCTCCATTTCCAATATAACTAAAATTTCGATTCGTTCCCTCGATGAAAATGGAGAAATGCATTAAAAAATCGATCGTTCTGAGCGATTTTTGGTCGCTCGTTTTATAACCATTTTATCGAATATATTCTAAAATTTACGCTCGCACTATATATAGATTTAAATTTTGTACTCGCATTTATTCTACATAATAATTCAATTCAATATGTCAAAGACCAGGAGAACACAGTAAAGTAAAAAAAAATGCCATATTAAAATATTATAGTTTGGTCGGGTGATGTCTAAAAATGAGCCCTGTGTCAAATTACTTAAAAGTTGGAATACCACTGGTACGAATAATATTGGCTCAATTATGATTAATGATGTTTTGACAGAAATGCGAGGGAGTAGTCTATAAAAATTTTTTAGAATCTACTATCACTTGAATCTTCAGAATTAGTGAAACAGAATGGAAAATATGTAGCACAAAGTACGATACAGTAATCAGCTCCAGAAGCAATATTAAATTTAGTCAAATATCACTGTAGAAAGTGATGTTCTGGTAACTACGATTGCGGAAAAAATGGGCTTTCTTGCACGGAATCGTGCATATGTAATGATTTCGAATGTAAAAATATCTATGTCCAAAACTATCCCTCTAGTGATTCTGGCACTGAGAGTGCGAATAATTTTTATTATTATTGCAGCGCATTTTATACAATTATTGTCGTTTGTTATGTTACGAATTAAGCGTATTTTTATGCAATTCTTTTTATTTCTTCTGGTACAAAAATCCGTACAACATACACATACATACCGCTATCTTGCCTCTACATACGTCTCTCAGTCCACGCGAATGATAAGATTATAGTGATGGGATAATTCGAATTAAGAGTGACCTGTAATCCGATTACTAGAATAACCTTTACAATTCGATTATCTTGTTCCGTAATTCGAATTAAAAATAATCGGAGAGTAACTGGAAATATAGGCCATAAATTATAAAACACGAATACTAAATTCTGTTTACAGAACAAATGAAAATGAATCAGAATAATCGAATCGCTGATTCGGTCGAATTTTTGAATTGACCGATTCTATCTCGATTCTCGGTGTGTCAGCAATCGTTGCGTGTGTCTGTACCGTGCAGTGTAGGGCCTACCTGGTATGTAACATGGTCGGCTACACCAAATTAAAATTAATTCGAATTATCATCCGATTATTAGAATAATTATTGAATCGGTAGAATCCGATTATTGAAATCATCCAATTCTGTCCATCACTATAATATTATATGTAAACTCAGTCCGAATTACGGCGCAACTCTACAATTGTCCAATATTTGTATAAATTAACTAATAAATATTTTTTTGCTATTAGTATAAAGGTGACTCCAAAATAAGAGGCTTTTCAATAGGAGTGATATATTTTCAATTTGACATTCTGGCCATATTTGAAATGTCAAAATCGTCTGTCACTGTCAGTTGTATTCAGTAAGGTTTGCTATTTAATTATGGAAAGATACACGCCTTGACAACGTTTGGAAATTATCCAAATTTTTGTATCAAGATGATCGTTCTTTTATTGTAACTTATCGTGCCAATTTATGCTCGTCATAATCGGCTCAGTGTGCTCACAATTCGTCAATCTATTGAAAAGTTTGAGGGTAATTTTTCTGTACACAATGTTCGCGTGCCATTAAGACAAAGAACTACTTGAAGTAATGAGAATATTGCTGCCGTTTAGGCAAGTGTTGTTGAAAACCCAAATTTATCGATTCCAATGCGTTCTCAAAAGTTGGGACTGTCTGCAACATCCACCTGGCGTATTTTACGGAAGGATTTAGGTTAACGTCCTTACAAAATTGTTCTCTCACAAGAATTGCAGCCTTTGGATCATCGCAAACTTCGCGAATTCGCTGATTTTGCTTTGGAACAACTTGAAAATGATGCTGATTTTTTTAAGAAAATCATTTTCTCAGATGAAGCTCATTTTCTTCTCAGTGGATTGGTAAATAAACAGAATTGTCCTTACTGGTGTGAAGTAAATCCACAAATTATACATGAGAGACCTTTACCTTCCGTAAAAGTAACCGTTTGGTGTAGTTTTTGACATGGTGGCATCATCAATCCTAATTTCTTTGAAAATGAGAACTGAGATGCAATGGTGAGCAATACAGATCGATGATAATGAACTTTTTATGGCCTGAATTGAATGCTATTGATTTAACCAATATCTGGTTTCCACAAGATGGTGTTACGTACCTCACAGCCCATGACACATTCAATTTATTGCATGAAATGTTCGGTGAGGCGAATATTTCGAAAAATGCTAATGTCAATTGGCCTCCAAGAAGTTGTGATTTAACTCATTTGGACTACTTCTTGTGGGGTTGTTTGAAGTCGTTGGTTTATGTGAATAAACCACACACAATTCATGCATTAAAATGAAATATTGAACGCTGTATTCGTGACATAAGGCCTGATTTATTGAATAGAGTGCTTAAAAATTTGGTTCATCGGATTTGGTCCTGTAAGAGAAGCAGAGGCGGCCATTTGAATGATATTATTTTCAGAACATAATTACATCAATTGTACTTCAAAATAAAATAAAAATTTTTGCTGGGCCTCAATTCCTTGTTTAACTTAAACAAAAGTATCACTCTTATTGAAAAACCCAATATATGTATAAAGAATGTAAAAACCTAAAATTTTAACAATTATTTTGTATTGAGTATCAGAGATATTTCTCAAGCTTATACCGAATGTAAATGAATGGACTGCTGATGATAATTTCCTACTCCCTGCATTTACAGAATTTAAATTATTAGATCTTAATGCCTTAGGTGAAATAGTTAAAAAACTTGACAACAAAATGAATTATCATGAAGTTTTAAGTGGGGGTATGATTAAAAAATCTTTTAATATAATAGGACCAGCATTACTACAATTTGTAAATGCATCGTTGCAAACCGGTATAGTTCCAGAAAAAATAAAAATAAGTACAGTTATTCCTATAGAAAAAATTAAAAACAGTAATGATTCTTTTAATTATAGACCTATCAATACACTTCCACCAATAGAAAAGATTTTAGAACTAGTAGTATATGAACAACTACTTAGTTATTTTAATAGCAATAATTTATTTATTCTAAACCAATCAGGATTTAGAAAAGAACATTCTTGCGAAACGGCTTTACAATTAACCATTTCAGAGTGGATTCGGAATGTCGATGATAATAAAAAATATATTGTAGCAATATTTCTTGATTTTAAGAGAGCGCTTGAGACAATTGACAGACATCTGTTATTAGAAAAACTAAAATATTATGGTATTAATGGAATTGTACTTCGCTGGTTTGAAAATTATTTAACAAACCGCTTTCAAATTACAAAAATTAATAATATTTTTTCGCCACCTTTAGAAAATAAATTTGGAGTACCCCAAGGCAGTGTACTAGGTCCAATTCTTTTTATCATTTATTTAAATGATTTTGTTAAATGTACATTATGTGATTTTGTAAACTTATTTGCTGACGATACACTGATAGCCGTTGTAGATGCAAATTTAGACGCGGCCGTGGAAAAAATGAACCATGAACTTATTAAGATTGAAGAATACCTAAACACTAACAAACTAAAATTAAATATTGATAAAACTAAAGCTATGATTATAACAACAACTTATAAATATAATAATATTAATTTAAATAAGATCAACCTCAAATTTCAACAATTAAATATAGAAATTGTCAGAAAAGTTAAATATTTGGGATTTTTTTCTTGATAACCACTTGAACTTTAAAGAACATTTCAAATACATAAAAAATAAAATATCAAAAAAACTCTTTTCTTTCTCAAGAGCATCGAAAAACTTGTCTTTAATGACAAACATTACAGTTTATAAATCTATTATTCAACCTCATTTTGATTATTGTTCTAGTATCTTATATTTATTTGATAATAATTCAATACAGCAATTACAAATACTACAAAACAGAGGAATGCGCATTATTCTGAGATGTAACAAGTATACTCCAATAAACTTAATGTTAGAAACACTACAATGGATGTCAGTGAATACTCGTTTAAAATATTTTACAATGATCTTTATATACAAAATTATAAATAATCAGTTGCCACCTTATTTTCACCAGTTTATTACATATACCAGTGAAGTGCATGATTATGAAACCAGAGGTAGGAGTCTATTATTCTTAAAAAAAGTAAAATCAAGTAAAGCACAAAAAACTTTATTTTACAAAGGTGTAAATGAATATAACTTGTTACCTAATAGTATAAAGAATTCTGTATCGGTCAATGTCTTCAAACGAAAACTAATTGATCATTTAAAATACTACTGAAGTCTTTCCGATGAACCTAACTCAAATGTCATCAATATATTGTTGTAATTATCTGAATATTTGATTTCTAAGTACGAATTTCAGTTATTTATTGTTTATAGCCATATTCAATATTTGAATTGTACAACCTACCCAATTTAATTGTTTAAAGAGAATGTATATTTCTTTGCTATTTAAAGTACAGTATTTTTTTTATGTTTATGTTTATTCTTATGTTTATCTAAGTCTCACTATTAATATTGTTAAAATTTTGATAAACACAATTAAGTGTTTTTAGTTTATATTATTATACGCTGTATTTGTATTTTTATTTTATATTAGGCTTGCCTATTTAATAAAATTACTTACTTACTTACTTACTTACTTAAAAATAATTTGTATCGACCTCGCGCCATTTTGAAACTGCCCCAAAATTATTATTAGGCATTTTCCAGGATGAAAACAAGCCAAAACCAATTCTTTGAACCCTTATTCAAAGGTGTGACTCTTTTTTGCGCTTTTAACAATTCATTTGACACGTAATGCAGCTTTTAACCGAACTATAGGGCGCTCTGTTACGTGACACACTTGATTTGATTGGCGGCGCATTTTAAAATTCTTGTCATATGGACCATATATTACACAGTGTTATCAAAAAAATAATTTAATAATCGAAAGTAATTAAAATTTGCTTATCCCCTTCAACGAATCAAATTATAAATCGTACCTAATTTGTTAATTTTTGATTTATATCAGTAATGTTACTGAATATCATTACTTATTTATTTATTAGGTCTGTATGTATCTGAGACATACTACTGTTAACATAATTTGTTGGAGTGACAGTGAACATTTTATATCATAAAGATTTCAGTGTTCGCTGAACAGTAAATAAAATATAACAGCGAAAGTCATCTGCGGAATAGAAAATCTCAACAATATGCTCGAAGTTTTTGCAAGATTAGAAAACTTCTTTCAGAATGTATTCAGTATATTAAAAGTAGAAAATGTCCGTTTTCTTGTGGTGGTTTTAATATTTCTTTTTCTGACATTTATGTACACTAGTCTGGTCACAATCTAAGCGAGTAGAATTTCACTGATGTTTTTATAACATTCATTAAATAATTGTAACAGATTCTGCCAATGAACTGTAAATAATTGAGTGTGAAACAAGATTATTTCTTTAGTTTCTGCATCATTTTGTTGTTCTTTGTAGAAGTAACATTTTTATTATGAGGAAGATTGTTGTAAATGCATCAATTTACATAACATTTCCATTTAATTTATACTAGCAAAAAGTAATTTGCTTATTAAACTAATAAAACAACTTTCACTGGAAAACTTTTTCATATTTCTTTTTTTGCAAATTAATTTATTTTGTGTAAAAATGTATTAATCACCAATCAGGTCAGCCGTGATGCAATTGTTTACGAGATTCTTCTTAAACAGAGAAAGAGTTACTCACTCTGTAACGTTGTTTCATTTTTTGAATAGTAATCCCCGCTGTGTTTTATTCTTCTTACTGCCGAAAAGTTTATAGTTAATTTCAGTCTTCTATTTCTGCGTTCTCATGAAATCCGGTCTAAGTAACTGACTTTTAGTCAAGTCAATGAAGCAAAAAAATTGTCAAAACTTCGGAACCCACAAGAACTGAACCAATTTCAATGAAACCTTTTTTAAAACATTTGTAATCTACATTATTTGAAATCAAAAACATTCCGGTGCGGCGGTCGGATTAAATTTTTTGGAATCCTAATTTTGAAAATTTTGATTTTTTTTTTTAATTATGAAATATAATTTAGAGATTTCATATATTAAGTCCGATTTCGACGAGAAAATATTACGCATGAGGATTTTGGGGTTGTTGATTACGAATAGATTGTCAAAATAAGGATTTTCCGAAAATTCTCCAAAATTTTTTACAAATTATAGGAGTTCTTTTATATTTTTTGTATGTTTATTGAAATTTTTAATGAAAATGTTTATCGATGTGACTAAATAATTACAAACAGAGTTTTATGAAGAAATTTTCCGAAATTTTTCCTGAAATTTGGAAATAGAAAAATTGGAAATGTATTTCAAATGATTATATAAAATTTCATTATGATTCGATGAATATTTTCAACAAATACGTTTTCACGACGATTTTCAGTTCGGATTCAAGATATCACTCAGCAGATCGGCAGGGTCGTTAATAATGTAAAGCGACAGTACAATCTCGATAAGAGCACTGCCATAGTGCTCCTGGATATTGAGAAGGCCTTTGGTACCATCGGGTTACCCAATATCATTTATAAACTGCACCGATACGACTTTCTGGGCCACTTAACCCAACTGATGCACTCTTAGTTGCACGGCAGAACACTGCGAGTGAGAGTCAACAAAACCCTCTCCACACAGAGGGACATGAGAGTAGGGGTCGGTTCTGACGTCAAAATTATACAACATATACGTGTCCGACATTTAGCAGTTGCTAAAGGCACACAAGGTACACACGTCGGACTACTACGCCAAGTGGAAGGTGATGGTGAACGTCGTCAAGTGGAAGGCTATTGTTTTTACTACAAAATTGACCAGTAATAAAATTATTATACTTATTTCGATGGGGGGTAGTCAAATTGAGATGAAACAGAAAGTAAGATATTTAAGCGTAACTTGGATAAAGGACTATCCTTGCGACTTCAGTTACTTTTTCGATAACATCTCCTTTAAATCTTTCAGTGAGGGAGAAAATGGCTGCCTGCTGTTCATCTAGGCTTCTTTTGAACTCTTCTCTTTCCTCGAATCGTCACTTTTCTTGATCGTTAAATATATTTTCTTAATTCTTCCAGCCGTTTTCTTTCTTGTTCGTCGTTTTCGGCTTGTCTTCTTTCCTGTTCTTCCTCTTCGTCTTGTCGCTTCCTTTCTTGATCTTCCATAATTTGTCTTTGTCCGCCTTTCTCTTCTTGTCGTATTCTCTCTTGTTCTTCTTTTTCTTCCTGTCGTCTTCTTTCTTGTTCTTCCTTTTCTTTCTTTCGTCTTCTCTCTTGTTCTTCTTTGTCTTCCTGCCGTGTTCTTTCTTGAATGTTCATCCGTGCTAATAACGCTGTTAGCAAGTCCTGTGTTTATTTCTCCGCCATACTTCTTGTTGTTGGCATTAACTCACGACACGTAAATCAATTCAAAATAAAGTTGATTACTCTATAATGCTCATAAAATGTACTATCACATCCATTTTAATAAAGGAATGTTTCAGAAAAATCTCGAAACGGCACTAGAAAGTCTTATGTAGAATTTATGTTATTTTTGTGTTGACAAAATTCGCTTATTACCACTAATCGTGCAATGGAATGTTCGAGAACTGTCACGACATATTACTAATAAGTCCACACAAAGACCTATACTCGTAGATTCGTTGACTGATAGTCCAGGTAACACTAACTCACTACTTTATTAACTAGTTAATAATTAATAACAATAGATTAATTAATGTCTTAACTATAATCACAATTGAACATTTATAAGTCTCTCTTATTTCTTCTTTACTCGTTCACGTTCAACTTAAGACTGAGTCTCGGCCCACCGTGCATCGTATTTATACATTCATTCACACGGTCTAGAACATTCCAGAATATTCCCGGCCGTTCTCGTATAATTCGAGTCTCATCTAACCAGTCTACACAGTCCAGTGGCGTAACAATATGTTTTGTTATGTGTTTATCAGATTAGCTAGCCTATAATCTAACAGTCAAAAGTCAAATAAATCTGTATAAAGCGCGTGCGTCAAATACTTATTGAACAGATATTCGACCCATATTGACAAGATATTAGTTCGTTAAATTATCGAACCGATAACTCTTGTTGTACGTTTCAGAAACGCAATTTCTGTACTTATCGGATACATATCTGACATTTCAGAAACGGGCCATTAATGGGCTAAATGGAAAAGTAAGTTTATGATTAGTGCAAGTAACTCCTGTACTGAGTATATTGATGGACGAAGGTAAGGAAATTCACTAGAAGATTTCTGACTGGACGGTTCTATTTCACAGTAGCTCAAAGTTTTAATGCTATGATATGTGATCTACCTAAATTCGTCTGAAACATTTATATACTTTCATCGTGGAAGTAAAATTTTCTCAGGCTTTAATTTGATAGGAATTACACATTATTACTGTTTGTTTTAATTCTGAAGAGGTAGTTTCAATTTTTGTATGTAATACAGTATATTCCGTGTATAAATGGTTAAATACAAATTCCTAGTGTGCATTATAACACAATAAATATTAAAGCAGTTAGATTTCGACCGCTGTCAGCATTGGGGTTCATTCATCACAAACGTACCCTCTTCTCATCGCCTCTTACTACTTCCTGTACTCTTATGACCTTTGACATTATTATTTCGTAAAGTTGTAATGGGGTGAACTGTTATAATACACATAGAATGATAATTCACATAATTATATGTTGGTATGTTTCAATATTCCTTGTGACCTAATTATAGTTGTTAGATCCTACTTTATCTACAACATGGTTCTATAATACAGATCGTATCATGTTAAGAGGGAAAATTGAGCAATTTGACAAATTTTAATACTTTTATAGCGTGTTGTAAAGTTCCCAATTTGCAGGTCTGCCAGGCATAAAACAGGGTTTTATTAAAACCAAAAAAGCATGAAATGTAAATGAGGCATGCATTATCACTTTACCAATTTAAAAGTGATTTGATTATTTACATATCTGACACAACGCTGATACAATGTGAAATATAAATGTTCAAGTTAAGCCGATATAATGTCTATTTAATATTAGAAAGCATTAGTTAGTATATAGTGTTCCGCATTAATCTGATAAGGGTAATTAATTTAAAAAATTTAATTATATAAACAGGACCTTGTTGACAACCTTGGTGGCTACAACTTTACGTATTATGGACAAGATTTTCGCTGACGGTGTAGACATCGCGAAACCATAACTTAATATTTTTATGACAAGAGCGTTGACTATTTGATATTTCCGTTTAGATCCAATCAAGTCTCCAAAATATTCTTTTTATGAATTAATAATAGTCATTTTGAATAGCCCAAAAAGTTCTATTTGGATGTGAGGGATTTTAAGTGCAACTCCTCATTGGCACCGTTACTTTTACCTCCTCAATTGGAATCAAAGAGAGTCAAACATGTTGTCTACAACGGTACCAAACAACATACGAATCCTGTATAATTAATTCCAATTTAATGAATAAAATAAATAAATAAATGAAGGTATTCTATTTGGCTGGAACCGCAAGTTTTTATTAGGAAGGTGCGGATTGCTTCAATTTGGGTATAAATTAACCAGATAATGAATGACATCTTCTTGTAAAAATTAAAAATGTCTCGGCCCAGTCGAATTTTGGTAATGGGTAAAATGTTTCTGTATCCAATGATGATTTTGCTTCGCCTAATATCGGCCGTTTTTTTTCGATTGACCTCATCATTCAATTGAAAAGTAGATTGAAATAGTTATAAATATTACGTTGATAAAATTGCATATTTCGTTCAGAATTTTCTTCAGATAATTCTTACACAAGCTTTATCCTGCAAGAATGCCATTTTTCTGTTTTTAAGACTTTTTTCACAGAAGAGAGAGGAATCCATAACCCAAATCAACCTGACGATTGGCATTGAGTGGATTATTTTTTAATAGCCAATAAAACATGTTTGCATGGTATCTCGCTTTGGCAAATCCTTCACATTACCAGTCTCCTTGAACTTTTCTTCAATTTTATTATTGTTAATCCAGCTAAGAGTCCCTGTTCAGATATTTATCGTTAAATAAATGACCAACTTTTTCTTCTGCTCGTACCACGTCGCTGTAACCGATCGTTATGAGGATATTAGTTTCAGATAAACGTATTTTGAAGTTGGTGAATATTTTCACTAGTAATTCACAAATTGAAAGTGATAGAAAAATATCGACAACGAAACAAAGGGCTTGCCAGATTTTATTCTATATGGACTAAAAGGAATACAAAGACATACAAAATTAAGACAAGGAATTGTATCAGATGAGGAACTATTAAGGTAGTCCTACACATTTAAAATAAGATTATCATGGGAACAACATTGGAATTATTACCAATTCATTTCTGTTTTTTTTTAACATTGACTGTAGTATTAGAAATAGACCCATCTAATATGATATAGTTGTAATCAAGACGAAAGTGGCTATCCAATTGGATTTTCACTTGAAAATGCTGGAGATTTCGAATGCTGATGACGTCATCAATAAGATACGTTCATCAAAAGAGGCATAATGAAAATGAAAAATCGAGGAGCCTGAAGATTTCTTCGAAATATTCTAATATTTCGTGATAAAAAAAATTGTTCCTTAGTTATGCACACCATGTATATATATATATATATATATATATATATATATATATATATATATATATATATATATATATATATATATATATATATATATATATATATATATATATAAGGAAGCAATAATAAATAGAAATAATGAAAAGAAATATATATAATTTGGTAGAAAACTAAAATTGTTTGGATATTCATATTTTTTATAGAATATTCTATAAAGAGCTTTAAGACGGCCTGTCTAATGAATAACTCGATGTCCAATATATTATGTTTCCATTAGATTAACGGAAAGGATCTCAATAGCAAAACAATATTCGGTAAATTGCCTTTTGACCTTACGGAAATTATTAATCTCTACCCGATAATATTTGTTTTTAGTATAAAAAACTTTTTAACCTTTAGACCCTCATGTATTAATAAACGTGTTTTTATTATTATTAATTTCCCAAACTTGTCATGATTGATAGTCAGTACTGAAATTATTTTAACTGTCTAAATTTTTTATTGTAAAATTGCATAAATTGGTAGTTCGTAGACATTCGGAAGGTTGCTTTACCAACTTAGTTATAGTGTTTTAACATTGTATGACTGATGGTCAAGAGGCAACATAATTAGGTTCTCGCTCAAAAGTTCCGGGTTCGATTCCCGGTCGTGGCAGTGGACATCTGTGAGAGAGTTTACTTCCACTATATACGAATACTAGGTATGTCCGTTGTCTATAAATGTATACCCCTCCAGCACAACTTTAGGGATACAGAGCATTGTACTGTATGTGGTGTTTATATTATTTATTATATCAAACATTTTTATATGGAATGAAGTGAATATATGATAACGCTAATTATTTTCTAACTTTTACAAAAACTTATCACAGATAAGTGTAACTTATATCTTTTTAAACAATTATTTCCCCGGCTATTTGCCAAAATGCTGAAACTTGGATTATAAAGAAGATTATATGCACATTATGTTCAGTACGACTGATTCAATAAAATTCTTTTTAATTCTAACTACCGTGTTCAGTAAAACCAAGAATAAATAAAACAAAAGTACTCACCAGTTGAACAATTACTTCAAAACTGTAAAACATCCACTGACACGTGTTTCTGCATCTTTGCGTCGTCAGGATGGCCCTTTGAAAGCCTCAAAAGTAACTGCAAATCTTAGTAAATCCGAATGTAATAAATATTAATGGCCTCAAAGAACAGAATAATTGAAACTAAAATTGTTAAAGACAAATTAGATATCCTTTTCTTGGAGAAAGTTCTGTTAAAGTTTGGATGAAATGAAAATATGAAAGCGCTAAAAAAAAATTTTTTTGCTAAGATCCGCAGTTATTTTCGAGCTCTCAAAGGGCCATCCAGACGACGCAAAGACACACGTGTGAGAGACACGTATCGGTGGATGTTTTAAAGTTTTGAAGTGATTGTTCAACTGGTGAGTACCTGCTGTTTTATTTATTTATGGTTTTACTGAACAGAGTAGTTAGAATTGAAAATAACATTATTGAGGCAATCGTAGTGAACATAATGTGCATAGTATCGTCTTTATAATCCAGAAACGAAAATAATTGTTTAAAAAAATATATGTTATACTTATCTGTGATAAGTTCTTTGTAAAAGTTAGAAAATAGTAATTAGAAAAATTATTTAGCCTCATTATATTTTCATTTCATTCTATATTTTAATAGAACTTTCACTAAGAAAAGAACACCTAATTTGTTTCAAACATTTTTCATAGATTTTTAATTTTTAAAGATTGTGACCAGGATTATCAAAATCCTTATTAACATTTTATACCATATTAATGAAGCAGAAATATAGGACGATTATATATATAATTATTTTAAAGGAACGTTAGCCTAACGGTTAGTTTATATACCTAGTAATGGATATTGTTTGATGGTGAGAGATCAATGCCAGTTTACTGACAAAATATTTTTTTTAATCCCGAAGAAGTGGTTCTAACTCTCCCTAAGTGGTTCGAAAATCTAAACATCTAAGGTTTCAGAAAGTTATTTAGGTACGGTTAGAGATCATTGGTCAACTATTTTTTTTAACGGCTTAGTGGTGTGACAGATACGTCCTTCCACCCAGACCGCTTGGTTTTAAATCCTGGCCAGACTCAGCAGAGGTATAGTGGATGAACGGTCCTGCTCACGTCACCATCTTTCATCAGGAATTAAAACTGTGGTTTTTGTGTATCTGCGATGTGAGCACGTAAAATATCCCTACTCCCACGACAAAGTGGGGATTCGTCAACATTTTCAGATTAAAGATGTCAGTGTTAATATAAGTACTGATGAGCGTGTCTTCTGGTGGTAACAGATGCGATATTGGAATACGTGGAGTGAAGAACAGAGACATCAACGTTGCACAGATACCAGGGCTGTTTGGAGAACCACTGAACGTGAGGAGCGCTTCTTGAGGATTATGGACCTAAGTGTCAGTACAGTCAAGTCTGTAACATATAATTGGTTAAAAATTCCGTTTATAGAAGTTTATCGACAAATTCTTTTTATCCTCGATCGTACTGACGTCCTCATTTTACCACAGACTCGCACCGGCGAGTAAAAATTGAGTGGTGGCAAGAATATGCCCAGAAGGTATCCAGTAAAATGATGAATGGAATGGGATAGTTTCAATGATTAATCCCGATTTTCTTTTTTGATGGGCGGAGAAGAGTTTGTCGTTGAGAATGATCAGATAATCAGTTTTGTGTGGAACGGGAGACAGCCTTTAACCGAAGAGTGCAATAGATTGGAAGAAAATTTTCTCTAGTCTTCCTAGGAATGAACACAAATGCACACAGAGTAGACTCAGGGTTTTGGAACCGATTACGTTACCAAGACCTCAGTAGTTGGAAACACCTATTTACCAGCCGAATAACCATAACCAGGAGGTTTATACAAGATGCTGATGTGAACGCTCTTGAATGGTCCGCAAGATCATGTGATCTTTCTCCAATCGAACATACATATATAGGAAGACAGCTAGGTTGATTACCGGTCCCAAGAGGTTAACTTGAGACACTGTACCTCGTCTACCTATAGAGTATGCAGAGGAGAGTATATAAGATTGCGTGAAGCACCAACTCATTATCACTTTCAAGATAAATACCGTTGTCTGTTCATAATAAAATTTTAACAATTTGGCATGTCTGTAGCAGACAGTGATGGAATAATAGAAAACAGGTAGACGACAAAGACAGTTGCTCTGCGCTACTGTCACATCGGCACAGAACAACGAGAATGAATGTTATTGCGGCATCTCCGGTCCCTGACTGATTTGGTCATTTATTTGCAGATTGTATCGCGCCGGTAGGCTTCCTTGGTGGCAACTGAGCAGTATACAGCTCTCTCCCATATATTTAAACTCTAATTATCTTACTTTTATGACATTAAACCCAGGTTTAGCATGAAATCGAGTCCAATAGTTTATGGTATTGGAAGACCGTATTTTCCTATATTAAATTAAACTCATTCATCGCGATTTTAAATCCACTGAATCTGTTTCATATTAATTTGTAAGATTTTAATTAAACCTAGTTTGATTAAAGTATATCAGTAATGTTCGACGTAACCTCAGCATATATCATTTCATTACATTTGCAGTGTTGATATTACATGAAATTTATCGTAACTAACTTGTGTACTACATACCAAGGGAAGTAATGTAATGTAAAGAAGCTAAGATAACAAATATTATATGTAGCCCTACAAGAATACGTTAGGGTCCCTTTTATTTATGTTGTTTGTAAATGACCTACTAAATTTCATTAGAGATGGTACCTAGTCATGCCAGGGAAATAGTTTTATACAGTTCAAGGTATCACAACTAGGGTGTGATATTACTTTAATTGTATGGAGTCAACGATTGGTTCTTGGTGAAACACTTAAATAAAATAAGATTATTTATGATAACCGCTTGGTTTTAGTTTCACAAATTTATCTGACATGTCTCTCGAGTCTCAAAGGGAGTAAAAACTAAACTAAAAGTAAAGGCATACAGTTCATATGTTTATACTGCGGAATATTGAACAATTTGAAAATTTATTACGGCATTTAATATGGGTGTATTCATAAATCAATTTGAGTATTTGCGATTTGTTAATTACTTAAGGCTCTTTTAATTTAGAGAATTTATAACAGATAGGATTGTTTGTTGTTTACATTATGCAAAAGTTTAGCGTTGTTATTATTAAAGCAGTGGTTCTCACTAATACAATGTGCTGCAAAACTCGTCGATTCTTTTTATGTTATTTTAGTCTTATTTCTATACTTCTACCACTCTGACCTATATACAAGATATGGCAGTCATCACATTTTATTTCATATACACCGCACTTTTCAACATTTTGTTTTCTTTTTGTTGTTAACTAGTAACCGACCTAAATTATTGGTTGAAACGATATAATGTCTGATCTACATAATTTATTACACACTGCACTACTGAGTTTTTTTTTGCATAATTTATGTTGTACCACTTCTCTGGTTCATTTTTATTATAATATATATTATAAAACGCGTATCTCGGATTACATTGGCGTAAAAGTCAGGAGCGGCATGGAAAGGTAATGCGAATTATAAAAATTCTTACCTCTTTTTTTGGTTTATTGCTGATTCAACTAGAGCATATTATACGTAGTGGTGAGTGTATCATTGTCGATATTGCTACGACTTATAAGGAGGTGAAAAGAGTAAAATGTGTTTTCACGGATTCCTCAATAGCTACAGTCTTTTCATCAAGATATTGCGCGTTGTATCACCTGTGGTTTTAATCCACAAGAACTTCAACGAATATTGGTAAAACAAAAGGGGATCAAATCACAATACGTGACATACAACATTCTCTTCGTAAAATATTTGGGGTGGCATTATTTAATTTTACATGTCCGATGACTTCCTCGTAGTCAAGAACCCCCAGCTTGCCATTTATGACATGCTAAATGTACTGGTTATAATAATAAGTTAATTATTTACTGATTTATGTAGGAAATGTTGCTACAAAAGTTCACAATGTATCTTACAATATTGTAGTAGAATAGTCAACATAAACCTGAACATGCTCCAAACATAAAATAGTAAATATTATTACAAGTTTAGTAGTATCTTCTACAATACTTCATAACCATAATCACATTTTTCAGTACAAATTTTATCATCGAAATAGAGCCAGTCACTCTTTCTATTGTAAATTTTTGCAAGTTTATGTTGCAATAATCTAATAATTTGTAGTTTAATACTACAAATTTGATATTTACTAAAATTTGTTGTTGTCCCTATATGTATCGTAATTTGTAGTAAACGTCCATACAATTGTAGTATTTATGACAACACTTTTTTCTCCGTATACCTTTATGTGCTGCTGGTAACTGTATTGTATTTTATTTTTTTATAAGGGAATATCAGCTCCATATTAAGTTTACTTAGTTTTATGTATGACAACCTTAATCTCGTATATCATGAAGTACATACCTGTGAACCTCCAATGTGACCACATTCAGGGCACTATTTAAACCTTGTTCAATCTCCTTTTATGTCTTGTGAATAGGGTTGGTTTCATTAGTAAGTACTGTAATTAGTATTTGAGGCACAGGTTATCAATAGGTAATGTAAATGATTACTGATATGTCGTATTCACTCATAATTTTTATGTATACACTCTGTTTCATAGTTGTTGAATTCGATATTTTATTTTAAGGCACGACCTTATAACGATAATGAGACATTCATGTTAAGTTAAAATTTAAGTAGAGTAATTAATAAATTGTATTCTGAGTTCTGAGCTAGTTTTTATTTTGTCGGGACACTCATTAACTTATCCGTGCTAAGTGTTTTGACTTACTACATCCCCACGTCCAGTAGATTTGTGATTACATGCCCTATCTTCTAAGGTAGGAAAGAAAAGGGTAGCAATAGTATGCCTTAGAGTATCGCTTGAATTCCATACTCCAAAATGAAATATAACCTAAATTTCACCAAGCGCCCTGGGTCTATATAATTTACTTTTGATCACCGGTAACAATTTGTGGATAACCTCTACAATTTCCGAGGAATTAAGCGTGGGAGTTGTTTTTCGATTACTTTGCACATATATTTGTAAAGAAATTGAAAAATATTATAGGAAATTTATTTTCAGTGTGAAGAGAAATAACATTATTTGTTATTGTTTCAATTTTTTTTTAATTTTTGACCACCCTCTACGGTATATTGAATTTCTGGCTATGGCTAAGGACTTTTCAAAAAACGCAAAACTTCTTATAAGGGATGACTTTTTTGCAAGAAAATTTAAAAAAAATAATTGTATGTAAAATTAGGACCATCCGGGGACACACTGTATATTTCTATGAAAACCTCACAATAATAAGAAAAGCTGGAAATGATTATGACTACTCCTCATACCCTAATTATTATCGATGTCGTTTGACTCTCTAGGAGTATCTGTTGACTGACGTTTTATAGAAATTCAATATCATTTTTAGTTTCCCAACAATCGACTTGGGGATTGTTATCTGAATCATCCTGTAGATTAAGGGTATCAATAGCAAATACCCTGTAAGAACCTTTTTTAGCGTTTCATCCATCAATGTGACAATGCCTTTTCTGTAAATAGCTGAAGATAAGGGTCGAAAACCACATAGTCCTTTGTTTTAAAATAGATGTCAAGTTCTGAACGCGGTTGACTTTCGATTGGAAAGTGTCTGAAAGAAGTCGTAATTTAAAGGCCCCTAAAGAATATTAAATAGTCTAAAGAAATTTATTAAGAGTGAACTAATCCCGAGGTCAATTCGGTCATGTTCAACCTGAACAAAATTGTCACAAAAGATTAATAAAAAAATAGTAAAATACTGTGTTAAATATATTAACACAGGATTTTACTGTTTTTTATTAAACTTTTCTGACAATATTGTTTATATTTCGTTTTCCACGTTTGAGAAAAAATGTATGCTGTATATTTAGATGTTGATAAAGTCTCGAATAAATTGGCGAGTGTTTGGGAAAAGTCCAAAAAACAGGTTTTGAGAAAAACCGTGTTAAAGATTTTAAAACTTTAAAGTGATTTTAAACGAACAATTTTGTATAAATTTGCTGCTGCTGAATCAGTGTATATATTATAACCTTAAACCTGATGTATATTCCGAATTTTAAAATTTTTTTATATAAGAAAAATAAATGAAGTACTTATACCAGTTTTCACAAAAATTTATTTAAGGAGCCTACATATTACCTTTCACACAAAATAAATGAACTTCAAACACTTTAAAACATAGCCTATCAAAAGAATAGTTTGTTTTCATTGGTTATCAAAAGTTTTTTAACAAATTATATGAATTTCCTTTCCATTTCATGTTTACTTTTCATGTTCCTCCTCCTCTTATTCAACTTACACTTCATACGAATCAGCATCTGGTAGTATATTTTGGATATCGTCCTTAGTTGACAGATTTTTGTAAAAATAGGTGCATGCATGCCATTAATGAAAAGGTTGAATAGCTGTGAACTCAAGGTTGATCCTTGCTGTGCTCCAGAACTCGGAATGAAATCATTTGATAGATGACCATTGACTCACTTGGTGAAATCTATTAAAGAGATAGGAATATATAAATTTCAACAGTTTTGCACATATTCCAAGTTCTGATAATTTTCCAATGAAGTAGGTTGAGATTTACCCTATCGATGCTTTACTAAAGTTGGTGTATACTACGTGAACTTCAGCTCCTCCATCTATAAAGCAATGATCACAATTTGCAAAAGTGGCCAAATTAATTGCTGTTTTTCTAATTCGAAACCTTGTTCTTCATCAATAATTATATTTTTGAATTTTAACTTAGAAAGTTGGTTACCAATTCTTTGAATGCCTTTGGAACAGCAGACAGTGAAATGTGATAGTGATATTTATTACCCGATTTAAATATGGATGTTGTGCACATTTCCAGATGTCAGAGAAGTACCAGTGGCTGAAGATAACGAAAAAAGATAAAATAGAGGCAATGCAAAATTCTGAGAGCAAAATTTCAGCACAAATGGGGGAATACCAGTTGAGCCAGGACCTTTATTTATGTATAAGTTAGAAATGATATCAAATACTAACTCTGCCGTAATATTGACGTTTGCAGTGCTGTTTTGTATTTCATTGTTAATATTAATTTTTTTATGTGACCTCTTAGTGTAGACATTTTCAAATAAATTTCAGATACATTAGCAATATTTAATCCACCTGTTACTTCGGAATTGTTTACAATTAAAGTATTTGATATACTACTTTGGTTCATTACTGATCTAATGTAATATCGGAAGTTTTTGATGTTATTAGGAATACTATTTTCGACACCTTTTATGTAGTTATCATAGTTTAATATAATAAGACCACTGAATTTTTTCTCGAGTTCGAGCTTGGTCGCTATTATTGTTCAGTATTATGTAATATGTGGAGCTTAAAAAAAACCATTTTGGTTGTCCTATGAGGTGAAAGGGTAGTGATATCTGGTCGACAATATCGTGTAAATTAAAATATATAGCAAGATGGTAAAAAAAGATTTGAAAAATTAAAAGTATCGACCGTCCACTTTCATATCATAGTAATTCCTCTCGGCGCCAAATTTGTAATTTATAACCTTTTTACAAGGGCTGTAAATTTCATAAAATTGTGCTAATTTTACAGTTAGCAATTTTCCTAATAGGGTGCTTTAAATGAAAAATTATCTGTCCGAGAATTTGTTCACAGCGCGGTTTAATTTGGACTCGAAAATGAGAAACACTTTTTTCCTCGTTCACCTTAAATGCTCATTATTACATTTTTCTCGCAAAATCCTACGAATTTATAATAAAACGTCAAGATAAAATACAAAATGTTTCCTACATACGTATCAATAATTCAGGAAATAATTCTTCCAATTATTTTATCGTGTCTAAAAATCGATAGATACAGGGTAGGGTGTTGAAGGCATTTCCATAATACAACATTTCTTGGAATATTGACTCTCCGCAAGGAAGATATTGACATGGAATTCGGTAATTTTATTGGATTTTGGATTAAAATTATGATCGATAAAAATTTGGATAGTAAATTTTGGTCCATTTTTAAAGTTTACGATTGAATGTGAAGAGCATAACAAAATTTCTTTTTTAGATATTTTGCTTATAGGACAAGGAGGAAAAATAACAGATTTAGGGAAAGATATTAATTCAAATAGACTATTAAATTTTTATTCTGATCATCCTTTGTCACAAAAAAATAGGTATAATAAAATCCTTAAAATTTAAAATTAATAATTTGTGTGACGAGAGTTTCAAACAAACAAAATTTTGATTTAGCCAGACAAATTTTAACAAATAATGATTATCCCTTGTCCTTGATTAATAGTATAGTTTTATAAAATAATAGTTCTCACATCAACCGTAGTATTGATACAACAGATGTTATTTATTACAAACTTCCATTTATTAATGGTTTATCACAAAAACTTAAGCCGATTTTGAGGAAAGATAATAATTCTGTTATATTTTATAACCATAAATCTTTGTCACACATATTTAGTAAAAACAAAGATAAATGTCCTGTTTCATATATGAGTAACGTTGTGTATAAGTTAACTTGTTAGTGTGGATATGTTGGTCAAACTAAACAATGATTAAGTTCTCGTATCAAGAATCACCAATACGATATTTCGAAAAATAAGACATCCACAGCATTATCAACATATGCAACTGAGAATACATATCAATTTGATTTTGAAAATGCAAGAATTTTGGATTTGGAAAGTAACTGGCAAAAAAAGATTGATTTTAGAGTCTATATATATTAATTGCACAGATAATACAATAAATTTAAGAAGTGATGTAGAAGGACTAATTATTGTGTATATGATCATATTAAATAAGTGATTAAATGAATGAAGTGTGAACTGTACTCTGTTACTTCTTAGTTTATGATGCGCTGAACATCGGCCTTCTGTAACGCTTGAAAATGAGATGACCCTATAATTACGTTTTTTTTGTTTGAAAGAATTTAAACTAATCTATTTATTATATATGTACTGATTTGATTTGATTTGAGTGTTGTTTGTGGGGTTGTCTCATTTTCGATTGTTGGGGGAGGGTCGTTGTTTTTTGTTTTTTGATTTTTGTTTATGCGTTTGAAGAAGTGATGAAGTATTGATTACCCTGTATTCATTTTAACCTAATTTTGTCTTCTTATGAGGTTATATATTTTATTAGAAGAAGAAAAGTAACACGTATATGAGATTATAACTTAGTTCGTTTGTAAAATAAAAGTTATACTTGAAATTAAATTATTTTAAATCGTTTGTGACTGTTCGTTTTTAGTACTTTTTTATTTGTATAATGTTATTTATTCATTTGATAATTGACATGAGTATATGTTGTTTGAAACTCAATTGGTATGTATTTTAATAACATAGTTGATTAGCATTTTACACTTTTAATAAATGGTTGAGTGTGTTTCTTAAAGCCTAAGATCCCATTGTAATATGTTTTGTAGATTCTGATGAAGAGGAATATACTCGTAGTCCTAGAAACCGCTAAACTGAAATAATTGTTGTTTTATTTTTTTGTCCACTTCCCCATTATTTTTTTTTACAAATTATTTTAGCACTATCATAGAATAAATCCGAGAATTCACCTATGAATTTATTCACTTTGTCAGCAAATGGCCGTTTTCTAACCCTGCGTACGTCTGCCATGCTTTATTATTAAATTAATATCAACAATACAGTACAACAAATAAAATAAAAACACAAAAACACTACGGAATACGCTCAAGTGACTTAACGTGTGCACAACTCGAAAGCTAATAATAGATTGGACTGAAGAAAGAGTTTCGCGGTCAAGGTGAATGCCTGCGATAGTAAGTAAATCTGTACTCTACGACCATGATACACAGAAACGATTTGCACCTTTACTTATGACTTAACAATATTAAAATTAATTCGTCGATAAAAAAAAACAGAGAAAATCGATTTTGATTCTAATATACTTATTTCTTCCTAGACAGTTTTAACACAGCTCAATTTAATTAAACAGGAAATGATATTAACTACGCGTTATTAAAATAATGTTTTCAGGAAAATAAATTTAATCTTTCATTTTATTCTTATATTTTACTTCCATTTACAGTTTCAAAAAGTTATTAAAGCGGTACGTATTTTATATCTCTCCTATAATATTTTGTAGGTATTCAACTCATGTTTTATTACTTTTTTTAAATTTATGTCTTAATGTAAGAGAAACACTATGGCAAAATCTCGTCTGTGTTTTGTTTTGCGACTTGAGGGTCATGTTTGTCTAAAAATAATTTGGTAAACTACCGTTGCAATGTAAAAGCGGTGCCAAAAAATTGTGTCAAAGCGCCTTTAGAAATACCTCAAATGCTTCAGTATATACCTACTATCTTGTTGCATAGCAGTCAGTAATAATTACACCTTTCATATTTTCTGATTTTCAATAAAATATTGTACATACAGGGTGTCCTAAAATAGTGGTTCACTAAAATTGTTTCCGTTAGTTATAAAAAATTCAATTAAAAAGTTAATCATGTCCACGAAGATAAACTTTTTATAAAAAGCAAGTCTACTGTTATGAGAAAAATACAAAACAATGAAAATTTCAAGTTGCCTGTAACTCTTTTGTTTTAATTGGTGACAAAAAAATGCTTAGAACGAAATTTATTTACAATATTCTGGGGAACAAAACAGCGTTGTTTAATTATTTCTGAATGCAATTGTCCTCCACTTTTTTCTCTTCAGTTTCAAAAGATGATTTTGGATTGGCTTTGACACTATTAGACAGGCATTTTTTACGGGTTCTCTCTGATTTGTCACAAAAAAAATTAGGCAAATAATAATATATTGTGCAACGACCATTTAATGATAGCTGTTAAGGCACGAGTATGAGAATTACGATATGAACCGTAGGCCAGTATCGTAATAAATACGAGTGTCTGAATAGCCATCAAATGTGAGTTTCATACAATATTTTTTCTACGACCAGTCATAATAATGAAAAATAAGCATTTTATTTTTAAGATTTATTTAATTTATAATAAAATTATGAGTTGTAACTGAGGAAATATTATGGAAACTTTATCACTAATAAAACATAGAAATATCAGAAAATCAAAGTTTAATAAAAAAACCGCTGCCAATTATTTGGGGATCAGAACTTCCTCACCGTAGTAAAACTCGACGTGTGGTGGAACCTATAATAAAAGTAATTTTTGACGTTTCAAAAATGTTCAATTTTTTGACATTTCAAAAAAGTCATATTTTGACGTTACAAAAAAACTCGATGTGTGATGGAATTTGTAATAAAAGTAATTTTTGACGTTTCAAAAAAAGTGACATTGGTGGAATGTTGCTAATATTTTAAAATTTGAAATGTCAAACAAAATTTTGACATTTCAAATTGACTTTTCAAAAAATGTCATTAATATTTTTTTTTTGACATTTCAGATTTTAAGAACCCATTTTTGATCATCAACGAACTTAATCTCTTCCTTGACCTCTAGAATGTGTGTACCAAATTTGAAAGTTTTATCTCAAAAACTGTAGCTGCTATCGCGAACCAGATAGACAGACACACAGACACAAAATGTCTGAAATTTTGTGTATCGTCATAATTCGTCGAGATTCGTCCAGAAATGCAATAAAAATTTTCAAAATTTTTTTCACAAATACATATCTTCCTCACTTTGAGGGGTGAGGAAGTAAAAAGGAAATTTTAGGAATTATTGTTTTTGATTAAGTCAAGTTTTATTCTGGATATTATTGTTATTAAAACGAAATTGCGGCACTCCTGGCAGTTTTCACTCTCACTATTGCACATTTTTACCGATTTTATTTACAAAAAAGCACAAATATTAGGAATTTACAAGGTAAACAGTAAATATGAGCTGTCAAAATTGATAAATTTTATATCAGTCATGCTGATGATAATATTTGATTGATTGAATATTGCTGTGATGTTGCATTTCTATTGGTTATACACTTGTATGTTAACAATAAATTTGTATCATAATGAATTTCATTAAAATACAGGTAGTAAATGTCTAATAAATCAATTAAAGTATGGAAGTAGAAAAATGTACTTATTTGTTCAAATGAGGAAGGAACTGTCACTTATGGTGTACCATAGGGCACAATTTTAGGGCCTGTTCAATTTACCGTGTATACTGACGATGTACTTATCTGTGAAAGGAAATATCATCTCTATGCGGATGGCACTGCGATCTCATTCTAAGGTGATAACTACGAGGAATTACGATATTCCGTATCGGTAGATCTAAAAGTGTGGTTTGATAAAAACTTACTTATATTAAACTGGTATAAAACTAAATGTTTATGATTTACACCATCCAAGAAATACTTATCCGATTTTAGAACAGTACCTACTGATGGTCAAGAAATCTTTTCTGCTATAAGTATTTTAAAAAAATTGTGCTCAAAACATTGAAAATAATTTATGCTCTTGTGGAATTCATGCTTTAATATGATATAATAGCGTGGATTGGTGACTCAACTTATTTCATGTTGACAAATGCTAATATTCTGTACTATTATCAAAAAACCTGAAAAAACCGTATTATGTAAAAAGAAATAATCGAGTAAGAAAAAATATTTATTTGATTTAATATTTAATCCACTGGCGTAACATTTCTAACCACATATATGGACCCAGACGTTTATCAAGTGTCACAAATCAATGGTTGTTATACTGGATAATGATCTTTACTATGCTATTGCAAGAAATAAAATTTTAAAATTGATATTCAGTTGATCATTAGATGTTTCGTTCTTCCAAACTCATCAGTATTACATAGAACTAAAGGAAACTATAAACAACTTAAACATAAACAATATATTGATAACAGATGATATTTTTAAGACAAATCCTCACGACTATTGCATATATTGATTTGATTGTTTTATTGAATATTCATAATATTCACAGAATTTTGACATGAACAGTCAAGAAACCAAATAGTCTATGAAGTTTATAATAGCTTAAATAAATCACCCTAAACATTAAATAATGAGGTAACTATTTTAATTAATAAGCTATGTAATAAAATAAACGGAATGTGTTGGATTAGTCTGCCAACAAAATGCTTCTATTTATGTTTTAAGTAATCGCAAATAATAACAGAAATTATACACTGGCAGGGTTTTATCGCATTATCTAGTCCAGAGTGGAATTGTTTGCAGAATTTATATGTTGGTAAATTGCTTTTCTTTAATGGGTCTTTACTATTAATGGAAAATTGAGGTACAGGGTACCCACTTTAACATTCTGGCTGTGTTATTTAAAGGCATAGAAAGAAGAAAATTTGTAGTAATTACATACATCAACTCTTTGCCTACTACGAATTTGTTGACTCATCACAATTCACAAATTCAAAACAGTATTCGAATGCAGAACAGTTCTTTGCTATAAAACAAAAATCAGAAAATGATTGTTTGTCAATCCAGGCTTTATGAAATGATTTCATCTAGTGATGGTGCAATACTTCTTCTGCATCACCCGATATATTTCTGAAGCTATGGATTCTGAAAGACAGCTTGATGTTATTTATACAAATTTTTCGACATACTTCATCATGGTTTCTGTGTAAACTTATATAGTCTGGTTTTTCCGATAAACTCGCAGATCTGTTTGCTGCGTCGATACAGTTCAAATTTACCACTAAAAATATTGTAAAAGTGGTGTAAAAATTTACACAATTTAGTGCAAAATCAAACACCATCCAACATTGTAAAATGTACACTCATTTATTAAGTAAATGTTACCATTTTTTGGATTAGAAATGATCTTAAAAACTACATTTTCGTATATTATACACCATGCGTAGTGTGATTTTGCGTTTCTGCGAATACGTCAGATACCTGAGGCATAGTAATCAGCAATCAGTAACAGTTGACGATCTTGCAATACACAAAATGGTGCCCTTACTTAGTGCATTTGGTAGATATTTTATATATTATCTTCAGTGGCGGTTTATGTGCTGTGAGCTGTAGAACACAGGAAAACAGAAATATGAGAATAGCGATTGGATTATTAAAATCTATCACGAAAAATGAATAACTTAAATATACCTAGTTATGTCATTCTAAATCTTTTTAGTTCAAATGGTAATGTACTCCATAGTTTACAGTGTACAATTAATTGAGTTATCTGAAATGTGGCATTTACATTTAATAAAATGCATGACATTTTCACATTTCTGTAGTTTTTTTTAATTAATGTGTTTTCCATCCCTTAAGAATATCACCATTTAGAAAATTTGCGTTTTTATTTTCAACAATTATACGGTGTATAAATTAATCATAAATTAAGTATAATTTTACAATTCATAGGTGTAAATATTTTACACATAAATAATGCTAAAATTTTACACCGTACCGTTGGTGTCTAATATACACCTAATTGGTGTGTTCCTATATGTATGTACCCCGTGTGGTGTCAATTTGGTGGGAAATTTTACACCGTGTTTTCAACTGTGTATTCGTGGATTATCGTGGTTTTAATTCCTGATGAATTGATAGTTATATTTGGTATGCTACAGGACTCAATTCTTGGTTCTTTTTTTTGCTGTTTTTATTAACGATGTTGCAGATAGGATTGTCAATTGTTTACTTTATTGCGATATTATCTCTACCACCGACTTCCTTAAATTGCAGATGAATGTTAATGAAAAAATAAGACACAAATGTGCAAAACAATTTAATATTTTTCAAAGTAAAAAATAACCAGCTCTTTTATGTGACTTTAAGATTTGTTGACCGAATGGTTGTTGGATGGTATTATTTAAAATAAGTAAATAAGGCCCAAGTTCGATTAGTTCTGGGGTGTCATTTTATGCATCTACTAATTCATGCATCAACATTGTTTGCTTTGGAAGATAGACATGTACAGAGCGATTCAAAATAAATGCCCCCCTTGTAACTTGGCTATTTCTGAATCGATTCGAAAATTAAAAAAATATGTGAAATTATTACATAGGTAATATTGAAAAAAAAAAATGGCGACCCCCAAATCGAATGAGTTATATGTATTACTATTTTTTTTAAAGGAACACTGACTCGAGAATCGCAATCCCCATTTTTATCTAATTTATAGGATATGTATATATTACATAGTTTTGCTAATATTTACAGGAATATCGATAATTTATAAATTATAAACTGAGTGCAGAGCAGAAAAGATTTATTGAGAAATTTTAGAAAAAAATAACAATAATTAATTTATGATTCATTATTTACATACAAGTTCATTCTCTTATAAAAGTCTCTGGACACATTTTCCGAGATATTGCACGTATTGATCTGATCAATTACTCTGACGATTTTTCCCTCTGTTCTTTGATACTCTCAGATCCTTTTTGTAAACTTCATTTTTCAAATAGTTCCCGTAAAAATCAAATGACGTGAGATCAGGACTTCTATGGGGCTATCTTATAGGTCCATTTTTACTCATTCATTCGTTGAAATGCAGGTTCAACAATATTGTTACCGTTGAATGTTGTGAGAAGGAGCCCCATCCTGCTGCCAAATGGTTTTTATCATTTGAGTCAGGGGAAGATTTTGACGTGATTCTCTATTATTTCTCCTAAAATATCAAAATATTTAACAGAAGTCATTGCCCTCAAAAATTTTATATGTAATCAACACGCGCTGAAAAGTTTTCCGACTTGGGGCGGGACGATTCGTATAAAGTCTCCAATCCCTCTCTCACCATCGCTGTAATGGGATTTTCTCTAGAAAACAATAAACTTTTCCCCCGATTACATTAAATTAAGCAACAAAACTGTTATCACAGTTCAGATTACATGGTGTTTCATTGCTTTCAATGCCTACGTAATCTTTTGCTCAGTTTGTAATTTATAAGATCGATGATATTCTTTGTAAATATTATGAAAACTATGGAAGATGGACACATGTGCGTAGTGTGTCAGAGCGTTAATGACAAACGTAGCTGGTAGCCTATCGACTTCTGGGTTCAAATCGCGGTTTCGGTTCCGGCAAAGTCGAAGGGTATGATTGTGTGGGTCCGCGTTTTTTCAACTTTGTAAACCCTGTCCGAGCAGTTTCGGCTTTGGTTTGGGGGTTGTCTAATTTATGTGGTGTTTTGTGTTTTTTTTTATGAAATACTATGTTGTTGAAATAAAAAAAATGAGGATTGCAATTATCGAGTTTAATACTTAAAAAAGAATCACGTATCACCTTGGAAAATGATTTCTCATTGCTTTTAAATTTTTAATTCGGTCCAAAAGTAGCCAAATTATTAGGGATAGGGGCGGGATATATCATCCTGTACAATAGACAATCTTTTATCGATATTTGTGTTGGAGGTACCTTGTCTGTCTTAAAATTATTTATACATCCTAAATTTTAAAGTATTTGATTCAGTGGTTCTGGAAGTATTTAGAACGATATAATTCCATCAGGTCATCTTTGCTTTGTGGTTACTCGGTAGCGGTTAATTTTTCGGTAAAAGTTTATGTAACAAAATTATGTTATTTTTATGTGTTCTATAGAATCCTGAAGTATGGCAGATTACTTTCAGGACACCTTGTATAATAGCGCCTCAATATGCCTTGCTGTTTCTTTATGTTAATATTATTATTTATTTAAAACCAATGAAGGATAATTGATATTATGTACTTCACTATTTTTATCCATCTCATCTACCAATATTCTCCAGAATATTATAAATCTGGAGTGACAACTTCATCATATCATTTCATTTTATGTTCACAATGTATACGATAAATTTCATAAAATATATTTTAAATCATCTGTTATCGTTGTAACCGATTTTATAATCTCATGTTTGATATGGCACATCGGTTAATATTTGCGAAATGGGAAGAAAAGAGAGAATATAATATGCGAGGATAAAGACTGACACTTCATGTTAAAATGCGTGAGCCGAATAAATCCTAAATGGCACTAAAAGTTCGATTTGGTTAGGTATACAGGGTGAGTTTTAAATGCGTAGTTATATTTTCACCCTCAATATATTTCGTCGTGTACAATTGATATTTTTTTGAAAAAAATTTTTTTGACTACCAAAATTATTAATTTCTGATAATTTGTTCGTCCTCCAGCAACTGACATTTTGATAGTCACTGGATAACTTTGTAAACGTCGTTCACAGAAATGACGTAACTGAAGGCAGTGTTGCCACTGCCACAGTTCGTCATCACAATTATCCTATAATTGCATGCATTGCATGAATTGCAAATTTTCAATTTTTAAAAAAATTATTACCCTTTGTCACGGACATTTTGTGAGACGATGTTAGACTTATTTAATATCAGTGTAGACGCTGCACCAACACAAATGTAATAGTTTATAAAAACATTGAGCTCCTTTTTTAAGAAAGCATGATATCTGTACGCACTGGTCGAAAATAAGAAATAAACCTCAAGGCGGTCAGTGCGATTGATTAGTCCTTTGTGGAGAGCGACACTTGTCATTTGTAGCTTGCTCTTATAAAAGGTGTTAAAAGTATCTGTTTATCTATTTCTCCTTGTAAAATTAGGTAATCCTGACACTTTTTTTTATAAATAAACAGAACTCGTCCAGTAAGCACCAAATATTAAAAATATGCAATACTTTTGATGTGTATTTTAAATTATTATTATTGTCTCTAATTTATAGTTTAAGTTTATTATGGTTCATTTCTAAAAAATGAATCCAAATTGAAAATAATCATTTTAAGAAGACGCATTTACTTTAAAAGAACGAAAAAGCAGATTTGTTTTATTTACCTAATACAACAGTTACTACATGAATATATCATATGGGCTTGCTGTTTGGTTAGCATTAGATAGGACGTTTTGCATGTCTAGCATTTTCATCTACTTGAAAATATGTCTTTAACATATCCAGCATTAGAATAATAAAAAATTAGTCACTATGGTTAATCACTACTTTTCACAAAATGAACCTCCAAAGGAACAAATTATAAATAATAAATTTCTGGTAACATAGTAACTCAAAACTTCGAATCACAAATTTAATCACAAAAAACTATAAATAACTGATTTTTACATGGGGTGTAGTGATGCCAGATGTGTGAGATTTTCACATATGTTATAAATTTCATTATAAATAAATCATGATGCTTTTCAAAAAAATTTCTGATGACCTAGTTGACCGTTAATTTAGCTAACAGCATTGGAAAAACGGGTCTTACCATCGTAACAGAAACAACAGAAAACAGTAAAAGACTATTATTTATTTGGGCTTCGCACAACTAGCGCTGTTTACGCGAGGTTCTGATTTATAAAGATGTACGTACACGGTATAAAATTTAATTCAGTTTACCTCTTTTAATGGAAAAACTGACCGAGGTCGGGAATGACGACCTAAATTTGACTTTTTTTATTATATTTTGCTAATATTGGTGTAAAATGTTGGAAATTTCCTTTAATAATAGTTTTATTACTTAAAAAAGTTTGGTACACAAGGGAAAATAATGGTATAAATACCATAAAAATGGTATGTCTGGCAACACTAATTAGGTGCGTGGTTTGATGTGTGAAGGTCATAGGTTACATAGGCGACGCTAATATCGCAGTTCACATTATGGCGTGGTTGAATTTTTATCATATAATGGCCTATCCTGAATAAAGTGCTGTTTTTTCAAGAAAAAATTGATCTCTTTATAAAAAATGACGTACCTATACTATCTTCCTAACCGTCCAGAGTATTATGGAGGAAAAAAATGCAAACTGTTAGGTATGACCAGTGTAAAAAGTGACAGAACTGTGTGAAAATACTGCAAACTATTTTCCATCACCTGATTGTTATTGTGTTGCACCTTCAGTGTTTTACTATTAGAGGCCAATTAAAATAGTAGAGAGCTGATTTATTCCTTGAATACCCACACATTTCAAATTATTGTAATAGTTAAAAATAATAATCCTTTTATAAACTTTGAAAAAATGAGATGGGAAATTTAGTTTTAGTTGTACATTCCATATGAAATGCTTAAAAGGAAATGTTGATTGATGCAAAATTGTACATTTCTCAAATTGAAAGGTATTTCAAAATGTTTAAAAATTATTTCAAATGGAGCAATTAATCGTTTAGGTAGGTAATTATTTCATCCAATGTTATTATAAATTCGAGAATGAACTTAATGCTAGGGCTCGGTTATTCAATCGTGGGTTAGCTACACTCACACTTTTAGAATTCAAATATTTTCAATTTTACATCTGTTTTGGAAGTGGTTATAGCAACAAATATTTTATGCTAAAGTAACTTTTCGTTGAAGTGGTTTGTATTAGAATCTCATTGATTTTTGTGAAAATATAATGCTAAGTAACCCTCCAACTTATGTTAACTCATGATTGTAAAATCGCGCGTAAGTGAGAGAATTGCATAAGATATGCGGCAACGTTGCTTCAGTCCATTACATCATTTTAGCTAAGATATAGAATGTTTCCAGTAACCAGCAGTTCCAAAACAGTGACATCATATTTTCTTTGAAAGTCGATAACTCAGTTACACGTGGGAATTAAAAAAATGTGTCAGAGGTTTTCTACAGATGTCAAGAATCGGTGGCTTAAATATAACTACACACTTAAGACTCACCCTGTATAGGAGTTTCTCGTGAATGTCGGGTAGTTGAACCCTCAGATTACTAGTTAGATACACTTACAATTGCCATACCATTCCATAGTTTATCAAATGCATATATTTTAAAAAGTAATGGACTAATAATAAATGAGTTTAATCCTCCTGACGTTGCACCGGCAAGTTCACGTGTTTGCATAAACTTTGATCTGAGAAATATTTTTCTTCAAAAGGGAAATCCACCGAGGTTCCTTTTCCTTCCTGACAACTGAAATGTTAAAACAATGGACTGACATGTGACAGACAGTTCTAACTGTTGAGCATATTGCAGCCCAACAAAATGTTTAAAAAGCTTTTGTTCACATTTAATCGTGAAGTAATGCATCCACACCATCACTACGTTCAAGCGCTGCATGATGGAGATAATGAAAGATGAAGGCATTATGCAATTAGTATCGACCAAGTCACACCAGATGGATGAGACGACTTCTACAGCAGACTGTATAAAACACACGACATGCACGTGTGATCTCTCGATAATCTTCGCAAGAAAATCCGCAGAGCATTGTAAGGCTTCTGTTGTGAAATAGTTGAAAAAACCATAAACGGCATCCGCACAAAGTGACTTTAGTTCATATATTGAACAATGGCGATCCTGATCGCAGAATTAAATTTTGTGATAACATGGTGGTGAGTTGCAATGCTGATGTTGATTTTACCAACTGTATCATCTTTTCTAGTGAAGTTACTTGGCGGAACGATTAATGAATCGATGATGAAAGCTCATATCCAATATCCAGAAAAAGTTGTATATTAGGGCTGGCATTGTTGGGAATAGAATTTTAGGATCTTATTTAATTGAAGGAACACTAATAGCTGAAAAGCATTTGGAACTACTATGCGGCCGTCTCGTTCCTGCTTTAGCCGTGTTGTACCCAAACATGAAATTCGAAACCGACATAAGATTATCAAATTACAGAGCGATTTCTTTTGATAGGCAGTTAGAAAAGGTCAAGATTTTGTAGAAAAAAAGAACTGTTTATACAAAGAAAGTGTTGCTTTTTTCCTTAGGATTTGTTTGTTTGTTCAGATAAAGGTCTGAATTACTTGTATTGGTTTGAAATTGTGTGCTTTAGTGAATATTAACCAGTTTAACTCTGGTACTATAATAAATGATAACTGTGCAAGAGGAACAACTCGCAGATTAAATCAACTTCATCCTGAAAATCTCTTACTCATAAGCATGTGACCGAATCATGGAATAAATTCAATTAAACTGGCTCAGGTGTGAATAAAATACGCAAGTCCAATCGATCTATCAGAAATTAAGGTGATGAAGTTGCTGTTTAAGATCACATTGCGATGGAACCTACTATGTTGTTGGGGAATATAACAGATACATATGAAGTATTTCGCAGCAATGCTCACAGAATATTCAAAAAATATAAATACCATCCCTATAAAATCAAACGTCCAGGAGTTGAATGAAGATGATAATGATCGTTGGTTAGAATTTTGTGAGGATATCTTCGAAATACTTAATATGCGCAATCTGCTGTACATTTGTTTATTTTATGAGAGAACGTTTTATGTGAATGGTAAAGTGAACAGGCATAACTGCAGATATTGGTGCGATACCAATTAACATCGCTTGAGAGAGACTCGTATCATGCAGGAACCACAAAAATTAAATGTGTAGGCAGATATTTTAGGCAATAACATCATCGGTATATTTTTCCACCCAGTAATTTGAATGGTGAAACTCTTCTCGATATTCTTCAAAATACAATTGCCCCTTCAATAACTTACATACTTGAAAGTAATAAGAATTTAATTGAGAACCAAGTAGATTTCAAGCAAGATGACACAGCTTCACAGTGGCCTGCTAGATCCCCAGATTTTATTTCGATGGATGTTTTTCTTTGGGAACATTTGAAACCTCGAGTATTCACCACCCAATGTGCATCTCTTGACGAACTACAGAAGAGAATTACTCGAGAATCTAACCAGTTAACACCAGAGATTTTCGAAAATTTACGTAGACAGTTCGAATCTCAATTGATTTTTAAAATTAATGTACATATTCTAATATAGTCTTGTTAAACATTAAACATAATTTACCGTAGTCAAAATCACAATAAACACAAAAATTAATGGCTTCAAACAAAAATAGAGAAAGTTTAATTTATTAAAATAAAAAATGCCCAAATATTTACTTCAATCACTTTGTATAAAAATTAAAATAATCTTTTGACTGTGGGCAGAACTTTAGCTAATACAAATTATTTCAACCCAATTCATAATGCCATTTTTATGTGGTTCTCTGTTTGACACTGTATAAAAATTAAATGGCTTGCAGTCCGAACTCGTCCAGTTACATAGGAATTAATATCCCTAAATCCATATAAATGTTTTTTTATAACGAATTAGATATAGGTACCTTTGTTAGATATGTGTGAGAATTTTAAATACACCCTGTATAAAAGTACTTAGAAACAGTATTTTATCATTTTGAATTAAAAACTCTTTGAATTTACGATTGAAATCCATTTAAAAATTAATATTAGCTACAAATGAGTCTCACCCAAAAGGGATAATTTCCAACTTTGTGTTCGATGATTTTCAGTAACACCTAATAGATTCACACAAAATTCCACGATGGAAAATATCTTTTTTAAGGTCCCAAAATAACATGTAAAAAATCGTTCGAAACTCAGAATCCCTCTTGTTACCCTGCTTTGCCTTTTACATAATAAAGTAAGGGATATATTTCAATTTATTATATATTCTTAACAAATCAAATAACAAAAAGTAAATAGAATCTAGTTGCTTACATAATGGGATTTCTGATGTCAAACACTAGTTACCGCAAATGCTCGATAATACCTCCATTTTGTTGTTCCATTCCTCCAAATTGTTACAGCACTATTTAACATTTCTGGTTGAATTGCACGAATTTGCTGTCTAATACGGTCCTTTAATTCCTCCAGCGTTGTTGGCCGTGTTCTAAACACCCAATTTTTTAAATAATCCCACAGCTAGTAATCCGCTGGGTTAATATCAGGCGATCTTGGTGGCCATGAATTTGCAAAATATCTGCTTATAACACGATCTTGAAAAACTGCAGTTAACAATTGTTTAACTGGTCGGTAATGTGCGGAGGTGCTCCATCCTGCATAAAAATCATGTTTTCAATTCCTTCGTGCTCGTTTTGCAACTGTGGAATTACATAATCCCTTAACATTTGCAGGTATCGTTCACCAGTAACAGTTAAGATACGGCCTCCCCATTCTGTATTTCCTCGAAAAAGTATGGACCAATGATGAAATTAGCTGTGAAACAGCACCAAACGGTGACTTTTTTGTCATGAAGGTCTTGCTGAACGATTTCATGTGGATTTTCTGTTGACCATATTCGACAGTTTTGAGTATTAATTCCACCTTTAAGAGAGAAATGGGCCTGATCTGTCCATAAAATACGGGATAACCATTCGGGTTCAATTTCCATCTGACCCAATACGTGTAATGAAAAATCGTACCTGAGAGCAAAATCTGCGTCCTTTAATTCAAACAGCAGTTGCAGTTTATAGGGATACATTTTTAGGATTTTCCGTAAAATTTTCCAAACCGTGGTGTAATCGTTTTGATATTGCATTCACACTACTGATTGCTAGCGGATTAGTATTGGCTCCGTTTTGATTTTCCTGAAGAACTTCTGCATTTTGGACATCACTAATCCTAGGTCTTCCTGACCTCGGAAGGTCTTTTACAGACCCTGTTCTTTCAAATTTGCTAATCAAATTACGATACGCCTTCATTTTGCACGGCTCTGCTCTCAAACCCATTTTCGTACGAAATCCTCGTAATCCAGTAGTGTAATTTTACCGCCTTCATAATAACATTGCACTAAACCAATTCTTGTTTGCAGATCCATATTGAAATTGTTACAATTTACGTTACGCGAGTTTTATTTTGAGAACAATTCTCTAAATTACGATTATTTCGTTTGACACTTGTATCAATAGTTGTCACGACAATTCTTTTGTTTTCCATAGATACACTAAAATCCAATTAATGAGGCAACTAGATTCTGTTTACTTTCTGCTACTGGCATAATTTTAAAACTATATAAGAATTTAAAATAGACCCCTTACTTTATGATAATTTTTATTGCCTTTTCATATTTATTTTTTATATTATTTTTTTTATTTACTTATATGAAAATTATTCTCGCACACAGAAAACCAACTTCTTTTTGAAAACTCTTTGGATCCCGTCTAATCATTTTTAACCACAATATCCTACGTTTTTCGTTTTATCAAACTTGGATAAAAGTTTTTTCTGGTGTTTTTATTTAAGTATTTTTATATATTTACATACACCAGTGATATGATGATCTTGAGGAATTGATCATTATAGATATGTATTACTTCACTTAAGATTTCACAACAATCACAATACAAAATATAGCACCATCTGGTTACATTGAACAACGTGTTTTGCCTGCATTGTGTTCACTTGCACTATGATAGTTCCTGTTCTGTGACGTCACCGGATTGATCTGCCCGGCAGGCCGTGTTTGAACGCGTAATGGATTAATTCAAATTTTAATGTTGAATAACTTTTGTATAAGACTGAATAAAAAAAGTCCTTTACACACAGTTTGTACATCAGTGTATTCCCAATTAAATTTCCATTCAAATGATGTGTCACGTACTATAGTGTCATTTAAAAATTGAAGAAGTTACTCTTAGGGGTTAGGAATAATATTTTTATGATAAAAAGCGTCCCCTCTCTATACCGTTGTTGGTGTTTCTGCTTTTATCTATAAACTAGTTTTTAAGCAGATATTTGGGGTGGATAGTTTTCGTTGGGACGCCCTATATACACATTTAGTTCTGAAGAGTTGCTTTTAACAACGCATAATTCAAATAGTGTATAATGTACGGTTCCTGAACTGCTATATGCACATTCAAATTGTGAAAAGCATAATGTATAATTCAACTTTCTAAACTTTTAATTTAGTTTCATTGCAATTTGTTGATGTCTGTGTAAACAAAGTAGTATTTCGTACTGTATTAAGTTCTCAATAATTTGCAAACAAAAGCTTTGTGAGAAGAAAATGTTGTCAGTTCCAAACATGATATTTCACTTAAAAGTAACAGTGGTTCGCAATTAAATATATATAATCTAGCTTTGTTATATATGTTTAATTCGTTAGTTGTAAACAGACTTCTTCTATTCTTAATATCTACCATGAATTTCTCACACTAAATTTCTATAAACAATTAACCTACATTCGTCATTCACCATATTGTGTTTTTAAAATATACAGCTTTTTAATGATAATCTGATCATGTCACCTTGACTGATTAAATATATCGAAAACAATTATATTCTAGTACTCGTTGAAGTTCTTGTGGATTAAAATCACAGGTGATACAACGCGCCATCTCCTGATGGAAAGACTGTAATTCAGAATAAATCTGTCCACATCTCAACGTTGTTATTATTTAACGGAATTAATTCTTTTCATCCACCACAGTTAATGAAACGAAAATTTCCTGCTAAGTTTTTGCTGTTATAAAAGTTAGAAATAAAGATTCCCTGTAATGTTATGGAATATTATTAGAAAAGGCGTATGGCCATCAATGTTGAAATCTGCCTTGATTAAACCTTTGTATAAGGCAGGTGATAAATCAGAATGTGCCAACTACATACATATTTCACTAATTACTAATGTCGCCAAAATATTAAAATCACTAATAAAAAACCGAATAACTAATTATTTCAATAAGTATAAAGTATTATCTGATTCTCAATTTGGTTTTCGAGAAGGCAAATCGACGCAAGATGCAATCATGCGCCTTCCTTCCAGTGCATACAATGCAATTGATGAAGATAAGGCAGCCCTTTGTATCTTCGTAGATTTTGCCAAAGCTTTTGATACAGTGGATCATGAGATGTTACTAGACACCCTCGAAAACTTGGGCTTTTGTGGATCTAGTTTATGTTTTGTTTAAAAAACCTACCTGCTACAAAGAACTCATCGAGTATCTATAGATAATGTGCTAAGTGATGAGAAATATGTATAATGTGGAGTCCCCCAAGGTACAGTGCTTGTACCAATATTATTCAATATGTATGTAAATAAATTATTCTCAGTTTTGCCGATGATACGGCTATTTTCTATTATGACCACATATCGGAATTTCTCATACAAAAGATGACACATGACTTTAAAAACATAAATAGCCGGTTTGATTATCGGTTATGTACCATAAATTTTAATAAAACGAAGTACTTACCTTTTGCTATAAATAAGAGTAGCATTCCAGACCTTCCACCTCTAAAAATAGAGTATGGGGACATTTCAGTTCATATTCCAATAACTTTGGAAATTAAATATTTAAGAATCACAATAGCCAGTTTCTTAAAATGGGACAAACATATTAATGTCTTGGTGTAGAAAATTAGAAGTCTCATATCCAAATTTAAATGTTTCAGACAAGTACTTGATTTAAAACAAATGAAAATGTTATACTATGGGCTTGTTGAATTTCAACGAGATATGGTGTAGTCGCATGGGGTGGGGCTTACAATGTGCATATAAAAAAACCTAGAAACTGTACAAAAATGGATTTTAAAAGTAATGTTCTAAAAATGCACTATAGCCTAGTGACTCGCTGTATTATTTGGTAAATCCATTAGATATAAAACAATTTTTTTGTACTGCTGCTATTCTTGAACATAAAAAGTCTTGCAAACACTTGTTTATGTATTTTAAGCATAGCTCTGTTACCGCCAAAATAACGCAAGCGCCTTATTTGCAAAACAATAAGTTTACGCAGAAATAAATTATTATATAATTTCGTAAGAATGAAAAAAGCTACACTTCGAATTTCAGTGTTGTATATCTATAAATGCAACTTTAATTCAAAAAAGCCATTTCCTGTAAAGTTGACCACTTGTCGCTTAAGACGTTCTGCCAAAAACCTATCGATATAATGTAACGTTGTCAGATTAACAGAAAAATATCGGAATGTTTTTTTATATTGAACAGTTTGTTTCTGTTAATTTTGAAGGAAAGCAAACATTTCGGTAGTGTCCTGGGCCACTCTAAATCCGCCATTGCTGTAATAGATTTTTTATGGCCGGCAATTACCGGCCCTGAAAAAATGGCAAATACTTCCGCTGCCTAATAATTTTTAATGTAAAGAAACTATAAATAGACTCGAACAGTTTCATCCTTTTTTATCACCATATAAAATAAATTTAATTTCTACATAATATTTTTGCTTTCTTTAGATTCCTATAATAAACATTTGAAACATCTTAATCCATGGTCTCAAAATTTAGTAAACCTCAGAAAGTAAAATACCTGATGTTCTTAAGAATAATAAATTAGGTAAAAGATTACGTTTCCACGGTAGAGAATATCCGTCTGGCCTTGGAGTGTATAGTTACATGTTGTTCGAAATTTTAAATGATTTTGTCTATATATCTCTCTCCCCTAATGGCTTTTGAGAAAATGTAAGAATATTAAGGTTTCATTTACAAAGTGTTGCAACTTCATATACTTCGAATATACAAATCTAGGCAGAAGAAACGTTTAAGTCTTGAGCTGAGCTTTAACCTATTCAATTATTTAAGTAGTTAGATCTTACCGAACACTGACTTTCTGCAATTTCAAATACAGAGCGAAATGCTAAATTTTTTATCTAATTCTTGTTTCTCTTAGCAGAGTGCTTTTATGCCTTGGGACAATATATCAACTATTTTATGGTATAATAAAATAAACTTTCCATACCTTTGACACTGTATTTATTCTTCAATAGTGGAGCTTAAAAAATATATACACCTCACGCATTTTACACTGTCACAGAATTTTTTGAAATTACTTTGGTAATTTTAAAATTTGAATCTTAAAATTTAATTTACGTTTGACAAATCTACAAACACATTGTGATGATAATATATGCAATATGGTAGTTTAGTTAAGTATGAGTTTAGTTTCTGTACAGTTCCTCTACTGCTTCACGAGAAGCATTTTTCATTATTATTATTTTGACAATTACCATATAAAATATGATATGTAATAGTGATAATATTATTGTGTGCTTATACAGGGTGTCCCAAGATTAGTGTGCAATATTTTATCAGCTGCTTCTACGGACAGAAATAGGGAAAAAAGTTCACATAAACTTTGGTCGAAAAATGTTTCCTAAGGGAGCTACAGTCCGCTAAAGGTGGGCCATTGAGAAAGATTTTTATCGAATATCTCTAAAACCACTTAAAGTCAAATATTGAAAATTGACACAGCCGCTACTCTTCTTATGTGTAATAAGATGACATGGCAATAATTCGAAAATTTTATTCAGGGCTGCCCCAAACTGGGGGATTGTGGGCTATAGGCTTCCTGACGGCTGCAGTGGAGGGTCGATAGCCACTCACATAACCTAACCTAACCTAACCTATTAGCTTTGCTTCATATGACTAGATTTGAGGATCGATACGCCATAATATTTTATTTATAATTACACCACTTAAACGTGAGTTGTATAAAGAAAATACATTCGATTGCTAATAATAGATAAGCCAAAGATCCAGGTTAATGTTAACATTGGAAAGAGTCTCATTCTCATACAGCCGTAACAGATTAAGTGTCTTTAAAATCTTGATATATAGGGTGTTCCTAAATATCATGTACATACGCAATGGGGTAATTCTTTGGCTTATTTCATGACTGAAAGTTTATACAAACATAGGTCCGCAAACGCTACTTTACTGTTGAAATTTGAAGATTCTTTGGCATTTTTACGAGATTATAACGAGTATTTAAAACACATATGCAGACACAAGTTACGATTTCAAATGCGACCTGTCAAAATTAATAACAACAACAGATTATTCAAATAAAACTGAAGCCTACTAGACCATTTTAAAAATTTTCAATTATATCCAGCGAATTACAGAAAATAGTTTTTTATTTTTTTCTCGGTAACGGTCGCATATACGGAAAAACTACAAGCGACCAAAAAGTTTCTAAATAAAAGATAAAATTCATGTTGTATTTTAGAATCTACCAGCGGCGCATCGAAAAAAAAGTTCAGGGGTAGAAAATGGAGCATGACCCCTGAAAAAAATCTTCCTGTAGATTTTCACAACTATTTGGCATGCCCAATGATGGGAGCCCTACAGCGTAACCTATATTCCAAATTTAAGCTAAATATCTCAAAAACTGCAGGAGCTATAAAGAAAAAAATAAAAATCTTCAAATTTCAATACCATGTAGAATCAGTAAAGAAGCGTTTGCGGACCTATGTTTATATAAACTTTCAGTCATGAAATAATCCAAAGAAGTACCCCTTGCGTATGTACATGAAATTTAGGAATACCCTATATATTATCAAGACTTAAGAGAGGCATTCATAGGCAATATTCATTCCATCGATTCATTTACTGCATGGTATCCGTTAATATAAAACAGTGAGTACACTCATCTAGAATGTAAACATTGTAAACTAGATAACTAGACATGAATTCATTAGCTCATATATTTTCATTTTTTTTAATTTCATCGTATTTGTTTTTTTTTTATTATTTAATTGTATTGTATTATAGGTTTGTTTACAAACGGCAAGATGCATGTTTTTCTTACATATTGATTAAAACGAATTTTAATTAAAGAAATTAAAAAGTAAGTGTATACAAATAAATAGAGACATCGTACGTTATTTTATTTGACTCATAATAACTTGAGCAAGAAAAAATATTTTTCCAATGAAAACGACAACTTGACAAAATAATTAGCTTAGTTGCTCGAGCAACTCTTTTCATGAAGTGAGAGTTTATTTTAGAAGTTATGAATGAAGCCTATGGTAGATTAAGTGTTAAATTTTACTCATCCATTGATTATAATTTAAGTTTAGGTTTATGTGAATGAAGCCTTATCGAAGACTGCCTCACAGATTTAATTAAAACATCGGAGAATGTATTAAGTAGATAATGTACAGTGTGGACCAAATTAGATGGGATTTGGGGTTTTCTCTAAAACTATGGCAGATAGACAAAAAATCAATATAGGTGTCCAGAGCTCGATTTTCGAGAAACAAACAATGGCACAAACCGCGATCGTTTATTTTTTTCGACTACCGAGCTACAGAGCGTTTTTAGAAAATTGGCATTTTTGGAAGACCTCTATATCTCAATTACCACATGTCGAATCGAAAATCGAGTAACACATTCTTAAGGCACTTTTTGAGTAGAATCCGTTGCTGATAAGATGAAAATTATGCATGCCTCAGTTTTCGACATAACTTGTGTTTTTTTAAATGGAACACCCTATAAATTATTTCATTATTCGATTACAACTTAAATTAGCTTTCTAACTATATATCACATGTCATATTTGTCTCTAGCAAAAGTGCTTAATTTTCGAGAAATTAAATATATTTGTGAGGAGGCCATGGAAAACTATTAGCAATAATATAAAATAATTTTGCCAAAAAATAGGAAAAGCTAAACTACAATAAATGTTCGAATTGTCTTCCATTGACATCTATGCATATTTATCGTATTTCTAATATTTATTGAGAAGGCCATGGTAAAAAAAAATCGAAATAATCGTAAATGTCAAAAACTAATTTGTGAGTTAATTGTGAGTGAGCATTGTTAAAAATGGTTCAATTTATTAATTATGAAAAATGTGGTATGATTAAGTGTTTCATAGAATGCGGAGAATATTCAAATTTAGCTTCCGAGCTTTATGTTAATAGGTAAGTTATAGACAGCAAAACTTTTTGCCAAAAGTGCCGCCTAAACAGTATTTTTAGATATCCAGAAAAGAGACAGCCAGGCATAAAAACATTCAAAAGGCTATAACAAAATTTTAGAGAGTTTGGTTCATTTGTAAAACCTCGAGCAAAAATATATAATAAAGCAGGTAGAGAAGCTACAGAAAATATTGTTTTTTTACTACTATCCTGAGAAATCACCATTATTTACTCCATTCCTCTAATGAGAAGTAGTATTTCTCTCCCTAGGTAAAAAAATTATAATAAAAAACCATCTTGGTAAATAATGAAAAATTTTCTATATTTTTAATGAAATGAATAGAAACTTGTTAACTTAATTCTAAGCAAAAAACAAATGAACTCGGAAATTCAAAATTATATTCCATTAATTTCATTTTGTCAGTTTAACAACTAAACTCCCAGACTACTTGATATTTCGAAATATTTGAAAATAAATGGGAAATGACTATTATCAAAATCTAATCAAATCAAATATGGTAATATGTCAATGTTAGTAGTAAAAAAATTCTATATATACTTCGGTTGAGAATGCCATTATAGACCTCGCACATTATATCATTCGGCGCTACGCGCCTCAGGATATAAAAGTGCTCGGTAAATAATAGCTCACTTCTCAACCTAGGTATATAATATACTATTTAGAAACTGTAAGAGAAAATCCTAATTACCGTCTCGCGAAATACAGGAAATTTTAGGAATCCCAAAAACAACTGCCTTGTGTTGCTTAAAAAAATAAATTCATACCCTACAAAATTAGGATGTCACCATCTACACCCAAACGACTTTCAAAGGCGTCTCGATTTTTGCCAGTGGTTTTTGCGTCAATGCAATGAAGTGCCGGGATTTGAAGGAACAATTATATGGACAGACGAGGCCCATATAAGTGCCGGAATTTTTAATCGGCATAATAACCACCAAACGCTCTGTAGCTCGGTAATCGAAAAAGATAAACGATCGCGGTTTGCACCATTGTTTGTTTCTTGAAAATCAAGCTCAGGACACGTATATTGGTTTTAGTCTATTTGCCATAATTTTAGAGAAAACTCCCTAATCCCACCTAATTTTGGTCCACCCTGTACAGGGTGGGCAAATTTCAATTTCTGTATAGGGTAACTCGGTAACTGTTAGAGATACAAAAAATGGAAGACACATGCTTGATCTCTTTTTTGAGACAAATTCACTGACAAAAACAAAAATCTGCTATTGTCTTTTGTTTTCGAGTTAAAAACAAAAGTTCGATTTTTCGACTTTTAGACACATGTCAATATCTTGGTTGTATGAAAAAACAACTTTTACATTCTTCAGGTACTTTTTTCTGTATAATACAGTGGCGTCGAAAAAATTTAAAAAAATTTTTGGGTTGTGGCATAAAGTTGTATTTTTTTAAATGGGAATCATAGTTGGCTATGGTTAAGTTAAAAAGAATTTTTTTTTGTCTTTCAAACTATATATCACATTATGTGGGGTCGCTTTTTGATATGTAAGTATTTAATAACGAAAATCATCTTTTAGTAGATTATTTTCGCGTTTTTTTATATTTATTTCAAGTTAGCGTGTGTCATCTATGACAGCATTTATCCGTTTGTCAGTAATTTTCATATAAATAATTTTGTTTCCGACATAATTACACCCCATTTAATCATAAAAGAGAAAATGTCTTACAAAAAATTTCGAGAAATATGATATGCAGAATGTTTTAGTCAAAGTAATAACAATTGCGATATTGTATCCGAAATATATTTCAATCGCTATCCAGAAAGAAGACAACCTAGTAAAGCTATTTTTAAGAGGTTAATAGAAAATCTCATTAATTGTGGCTTATTCAACCAGCCAAGACCAAAAAATTACAACATTGAAGACAAATAACTGTAATTGGAATGGCTTGCAAATCCTTCAATTTCAAGCCCTCAAATTGAAGCTGATCCTGGGATTTCAAGACATCGAGCTTTGGGTATTTTGAAAATACACAAATGCAGGCCTTATACAATAAGGAAACATTATCACCTGCAACCAACTTATCTTCAGTGACGATTGGAGTTTTGCGTATGGTGTCGTCAAAAAAGTCAACAAGATCCATTCTTCTCTAGAAATGTAGTTTTGATCGATGAAGCCTACATTAGTATTGCAGGAATTTTCAATAGGCATAACGAACACTATTGGTCTGATATGAACCCTCACCGTACCGTTGACGTGCGATCTCAGGGACGCTTTGGTTTTAGTGCTTGGTGTGCTCTACGTGGCAATCGTATTTTAACATATCACATATATCAAAAAAAATCTTAATGGGCAACGGTACTACAAAATCTTAAACCAGAAAATTATTGAGGAATTTACAGACAATCTACCCTTAATTGAGGCAAGAAATCAATTTTTTCCAACAAGATGGTGCATCACCTCATAATATCAGGACCATTTTAGAATTTTTAAATACCAATTTTGTAAATAACTGGATGGGAAGCAACGGACCAGTGAGGTGGCCACCACGATCACCTGACTTAATGCCACTGGATTTTTCTTTTGGGGCCAGATTAAAGACAAATTATACAAAAAAATCAGTACCGACATAAATGAACTCGGACAAAATTTTATAGACTGTGTGAATTCCATTTCAAATCTTCATATTTATAATGCAGTTTAAAGTGTGTAATTTATGTATCGAACATAACGGACATCAGTTTGAACATTTACTTTAATTTGAATGTTTATTTTGTAATTGTAATGTATTATAAAATTAGATATTAATATCTGATTTTTTGGTCTCGGCTTATTGAAGGACCCACAATTAGCTCTATTAGGTTGTCTTCTTTTTTGGATAGCGGTTGGAACATATTTCGGATGCAATATCACAATAGGGAACTTGCCTATAATTTTAAAAATAAAAATAATACTAAAAAACATAGCGTAACGTTGTAATAAAACGTGTACTTCACAAAAAAATAAGTTTTCTAATTCCACGCAATCAGTATAAAGGATCTAAACAGCGATAAAATTGAAGTGGCCCGAAACGAGCTACTATTGACTGTGACGTCACACCTACCATATTCGGTAGTCGTCGCGCCGGGAAGCAATACAATCAGATATTTACCGGTGTTATAAGACTGTGGTTGATTTGTTAGTGACTGTTCTGATATAAATATATAATTGTGTTTTTTATAGTACCGCTTATTGTAGTTGTACAGATATTTTAAAATGACTGATCAAGGTTTTCAAAGGGCCAATCTGATAATTTGCCTAAAGTGGATATGTTTATGGTGGCATCTTTTATATAAAATAGTGAAAGTTTTTCCCTTGGAGAAGTCCACGGGGTCAAGGCAGAGAAGTATGTATTTTTTTAGCTTTTAGTAATAATTTATAAACATAAAATAGTTATGACTTGATCACGGAATAAAAAGAAATAACTACAAAATGCTTGGTTGCAACTAAGCATTTTTAGCAGACTTATCTTATGTTTGAAAGAATTTAGGGTAATTCTTTACAACAGCCACTTCTATATTTTTCGTGTTTTTTTTTTGTACACACGTATAAAGTAAAGTGTCTCTATAGAAGACATTTGCTGCAAAGGAAATGTTGCGCAAATGTATAATTACCTATCGTAGGTAATTTAGATATTCTAGAGCATAGAGAAATATTCTACGTTTTTTTTATTCATTTCATTTAGAATAAATCGGAACCGTCATGGCTTAAATGGAAAATTAAAAATTATATTATAAGAAAAGTTGACGTTTGAAATGTCACTTATTTGGTATCGATGGATTCAGAAAATTATGCATAATTCAAAAATGCAATAATATAGAGGGTATTCCATTTAAAAATCGAAAGTTAGTGTCACTTCCAGCGAAACCGGAAGTGAAAAAAAGAATCAATTGAATGTCAAAAAAGTGCCGCTTATTATGCATATAGAATACCCCAAATTTCAATCATTTATCTTCAAAACTAAAGGAGAAAAGGAGGGTATACCATGATCCTGTTACACCCGGTATATCTACATTTACTGAACAGTTAGTTGTATAAACTTCATTCTTACAATACCTAATGTATTGACTACATATTTACTTTTCTCACCCGATGGTGCCGACTGTATTGGCGAAACGCGTGGCAGTATATTTTATAGTATAAACTAAGGTTCATTCTTACAATACCTAATATATTGATCTCATATTTAATTTTCAATTTTTTTTCATCTCCCGATGATGCCGACTGCGTAGGCGAAATTTGTGGTAGTATATTTTACAGCATTTTGGTGTCTATAGAAAATTACTTCAATTTTAGTAGTACATTGAAAATTGCAACCCTCTGTAGATTCATATTTTTAAATAAAATGTCCTATAACTTTTTTATTTACTATTTGATTTTTTTTCAAAAACAATGGATTTCTTCCTCTAGCTAACACTAACTTATAGCCCAAATTTCAATTCGAACGGACTTTTCTTTCTTTAGTTATCGTGCTTACAAGAAACGTGACGGACAGACAGACGGACGGACAGATGAACAGACGGACATTTTGAAAGTTGTTCAGAATTCCATGACGAACGAAATGATTTTTTTTCTCTGCGAGCGATATTAACGATTTTAGAAATGTCCCGATCAAATGCAATATACTCTTCGTAATCGTATTTGCGAAGAGTATAATAATAAATAGCTGTTTACTTTCGCACCAGGAAATTACCTTTACTTAGTATCACTAAATTACATTCTATCTACTAATCTTATTTTCTAACATTGTATACACATTCTTTCTTTAATCCTACCCTAATTAAAATTCAATAATTCGGAATTCGGCATATTTTATTGCCCGCCTGCGAAAAACTAGTAGATAGACATATAATATTTAATATTGTACTTACATTAAAATGATCTTCACACACATGTAGAGACCTACTGCTCTGTGAAATATCTTTCATTTCTTCTGCACGCTTTTAGCCATTTTGATCGACGAATCTTATCTTCTGGCAACATTATAAATATTTTATCTGGCACTTTTATTGTAGTATTCTTACACAACGGTACAATGCAATATTTAAAATAAAGAGTTCTTGTTTCCATTTTAAGTACCTATACACTTAAAATTTATGGCGATGCTGGTATTTTTACGGCTGAAATCAAGCAGTCGAGTGCTGGGATCTCCGTCGTGGTATGGTGTGATGTCACGACTACTCCCGCGCTTTTGAACCTGTTTGAAACGGTTCGCTCGCGCGCAAAACTTTAATAATTTATAACAAATTTATTATTGGGAATTAAGGCGTCATATTTTGCATATCTTATTTTTTAGTATTGTAGAACATTTTTATGAAGTAAAAAAAATGTGCAAGTTCCCTATTGTTATTACTTTGAATAAACCATTCTAGCATATCATATTTCTCGTAATTTTTGTAAGACATCTTCACTTTTACGATTAAATGGGGTGTAATTATGACAGAAACAAAATTATTAATATGCAATTTATTGACAAACGGATAAACAATGTCATAGATGACACACACCTACTTGGAATAAATATTATAAGATGCAGCTTAAAAACTAAGTATACTGTGATATAAAATGTGCAAATTTGCAATACACATAGTCTTTAACATTACATTAGGAGTTTACAAGAAAACTCATACATAAAAGTAAAATATATTATAGTGTTATGAAATATCCTAATTTAATAAGCACAGTATTCTTCATATATATGAATTATTTTAGCTAAACTATCATGGTTGACATCACATAAAGACGAAATGGTGTTAAAAGTTTTACACATATTAAAGATTGGTGACTTTATCATAAGGTTTGTACGAGGAGCATCGCAGTAAAAGAGGTTGTTTTAACGGAATTCTAATCTCGGGACTGATCGGTTAATATTATCTGAACGTTATTTGTGGCATTCTCTTAATTTTTTTTCTTTCTTGAGACTTACTGCCACATGAATAATTCTTCGTAATCTAAAAAATATAGTTAGTTACTCAGTATGTTACTGGAAATATAAACCTCTGCGCTTGCGACTTCACGTCAAGGGATTATTATTTTTGTGTCTCATATTAGTCCCAAAAAAGAAAAATAAAAAGTTATATTAATTGTAGCCTGTTTCAGGCAGGTTAGTGTAATCAATAGGAGAGTATTGCCCATGTCTGAATAGGGTATCACTGGGTAATGGAAAACCCAGGTTATTACAAAATAATCTGTTTTTACAAATAACGATTCATCGCATGCACGTTGTACAGGGTGATCACTTTAAGTGCCTCAATGATTTCATTGCTTCATTTTTGACCTAGGAAAAGAATTGAACAAAAAAAAAAAAAAAAAAAAAAAAAAAAACTATTAGGACAATGTTTTGTAAGTTTGTGTGTATCACAAGCTTACAGAACATTGTCCTTTTTACTATACTTTTTTAAATTTAGTTTGTTGTTATACACCAGTTCTCTTTTGTATGGATAAATATCTAACAAACTTGTAACTAATGAATTTACATCAAATTATTTTAAGCCAGTACCTATTTTCCACTAGAAGTACTATACTTTAGATAGATTATTTAATTTAATTAATTATATAATTAACTTTCAGCCGTCGTCGACCCCAAAGCATCAACTCAGAAGATGGTGGCCGTCCCCGTTCACGTGACAACGGAAGTTTTAGGTCTGCCGGAAGTGGCTGTGCTAAGTTGAAACGCCATAACGCCTGCAGGCAGAAAGTCCGGGATCCGGCCCTTTTCATTGAGTCCAGGCAAAACAGTCAAAACACAGATTGTGCGGTAAGTGAATTTTAATAAGCTTGCTAAAGAGATTTACCTAAAACCTCTACATATATCAATTCGGTCTTCGTTCTCCAAAGTAATTATATATGCATTGTTTAAGGTAATATAACCGATAATTTTTTTTTATGTAAACCAAAGCTTCTAAAAAATATATTGTGTATTTTAAAGTCAAGCATTATAATAATAATATAATTATAATGTATTTAATGAAGATGTGTAAAATTGTATGTCGTTTTAAATATTAAAAACTAACATATTTCTGTGTCAATCATGCAAGTAAGCATATCCAAACCTTTTAATATTTAATTTTAAACAGCTGAAAATTACGTTTAAAGAGGGGGCCTCTTGAATTGAACACCGTGTAAAATTCGTATATCTCTCATTTAAAACTTTTTGTCAGCATAGTAACTACATTTATTAAAATGTCCCAGTATAATTTTTATACAGTGAAGGCGACTTGTAGTACCACAAAATGATCATTTACAATTATTTAAATCCAATCACAAAAAAGTTTTTTTAAATCGCAAACTTTCTCTATTGCAAAATATTTTGAAAATTATTTTTCGAACTTCTAATTAACAGTTTCACATTAAAGCGGCTAATTTAGTCTACAATGTTTTAAATAAAATTTAAAAATGTTAATTTTCAAAATAATTCTAAATCCGGTCAAATTTTTATTTTTATTTTATTTTTTTATTTTTATTTTACACCATCCAACAGAACAAATTCCATTTACAGGATGGGAACAATACACAATATCAAATACAATACATGAGAAATCAAATCTATATAAACACGATACACTATTTCAAATTACGCCTTATGATTTACTAGAGATATTTATACAATTTAATGAGAAAAATAGTAGTCTTAGTCTTATTATATTATGGGCTAATTTGCTAGTTTATAAAAGAATATCGAAAACATTTGGTAGATTATTATAATGTTGCACAGTATATTAACAATCCATACCACCTCTACTCAATAGGGTGGAGCTAGTCCATCTCCACTCTCTTTATTTAACATGTCGTTTTCAGATGTATCATCCAGATAGATTATACTGACAGCGTAATCGTTTTACAATAATTCGGATTGTTTTCTTTCTCTTTTATAATCACTTAAATATAAAACGGAGCCATAAATCACCCATCCTCAAAGTCAACACTGTAGAGATAAATATTTAAAATTTGTCAGGGAAATAATGAAAACATTCCACTTAAGAAGAGAAGTGCGTCCATTTTGTGTATTATAAATAAAACTCTCTAACGAAAATATAGAAACATAAGCTTTTGATCAAGTAAGAAATAGATCAGAAGTTTTAATTCTAATAGTAGACTCTAGTAGTATATTTTGGACTTAGTCCCAACGCAATTTCCTTTTTCTCTAATTATCTGGCTAACAGATGTCAAAAAATTGTACTTAATAACATTTCTTCTAACTTCCGTACTGTCAATAAAGGTGTACCGCAGGGTAGTGTTTTAGGTCCTTTGTTATTTTCTGTTTTTACTGCTGATTTTTCGATGTTTCTGAAACACGCTAATTCACATCAATATGCTGATGATTTCCAATTAATCTTTAGATTCTTGCTAACCGATCTTCATGCTGCAGTTGAAAATATTAATTTAGATATGGCGTACATTTCGTTGATGTCCCGTAACCATGGTCTAGTGTTAAATGAAGCTAAAACCGAATTGCTAGTTGTTGGTAGGCACAGGGAACAGATTGTAAGTCATCCCCACTTCATCCTAAGTATCAACAATAAAAGTATAACACCTAGTGATTATTGTAAGGACTTAGGAATATATATAGACAACAATTTAAGGTTTTCTAAACATGTCAGTCACGTAATTCAAAAAATCTTGTAGTAAATTGAAATCTTTATATATTCATAACGACTTTCTTAGTCAAGAAGTGAAATTAATTTTTCTCCCTGTCGTCGCCACTTCTTTCAAGGACTTCCATGATTTTTCTCTGTTCGCCTTTCTCCTTCTTCCATTTTCCTTCTCGTCTGTTTATCCGCCATACTTCTTGTTGTTGACATTAATACACGACCACGTCACATCGATATTATCAATAGAATGTTCAGGAGAAAATCCCGAAACAACACTAGAAAGTATTATTTACAGTCTATATTACCTTTCTGTTGATGAAAGTCACATCTTCACAATTGAGAAACATAATGTTCTAGAACTTTCACGCCTCACTGGCCCAATGTTTACACGTTAGGCTTGAGAATAAGGGGTCCCCGGTTCGAATCTGCTCTAGAGCAAGGATGCATAGTGGCGTTTTTAAAATACCGAGACGAGATCACAGTTGGCTAGAGAGTTGTTGTGTGGAAGAATTCTTCTAGTCACTGTCTATCTCTCCTAAATTCCAGTCTTAGCTGCGGCATCTGGTAAATGTCAGAGGGAATGGTTGTTCTGTGTGTATCTGTCCTGGTTGAATAGCGGAACAGCAATGTGCTAAACTTCACCTGGACGTTAATATAAATAAGGCGTTAAAAAAAAATTTCACTATTAAGTCTTGTTTTAAGTCTATCACTCGTTCCCATTGATACAATTCATGTATGTCCTGTGGTTTCCAAATAGAACGTTCTAAAAATATCCCAAAATTGCACTGACAAGTCATATTTTAGTCTGGAATACGTCCCCGTTGAAACAATTCTCTTATCTCATGTGATTCCAAATATAATGTTGCAAAATTTTCACAAAAAATCACTTATAGTCTTGTTTTTACGTCCGCAACACTTCCCTGTTAACACAACTCTAATATTTCCTTTGATTTCTTTATAGAATGTTCTAGAAATCGCTTGAAATGACACCATCAACGCTCTATGTGTGCTGCTCTGAGCGAGGCTCTAAACTTGCCACATTTGCCATGATGGCGCAAATGGAGTACTGTACTATGTACTGTACTTACCACCTACATCTAAATTTTTATTTCAGATCGATTCCTTTCCTTAAATTATGCTATGCTGGTGAGGGAACAGTAATTTCGAAACGCTGATATCCGCAGCTGTGTCCAGTATACGGCATAACCATTCTTTGTGGCTTGTGTTGTTGCATTAGAGGAGTATATTCTCAAAGTTCAGTTGAAAAACTGTACGTAACTTCATAGTTATAATAGAGGATAAGTGGAGCCTTTCTTAAAAGGTTCTTATTCGTCCGTGTTAAATACTTTCTCCACAATAACCTTTACATAGAGGTTATTGCGAAGAAAGTATTCTGGTTCTATACTAACAATGGTACTATTTCAATTTGTTATAGAAGAGTACATTGCAAAGAGATTGTAAGGATTGTTTAATGTCCCTGATTGTGATATTTTTTAACCCAAACTCTGTGTTATTAACATACTCTATCGATAGCACACTTTTCCTAAACAAGTTCAATACTATATTTATGAAAACAGAAATTACATGATTTAATCAACCATTATCACTTCTGTACATAGGAAAGGAAACATATGTACATCACCTGTACACACGTACTTTTCGTAATGTAACTTTTTTATGAAACAAATAAGCCGTTCCAATTTTAATTAGTTAAATCAAAATACATTCGTAATTCTTCTTGTTGAAACTTTTCCTGTCGAGGTCAGCCTTAGTAAGCTGCTTTGCATGTTTAAAATTCTAATTACATATTATTTAGTTCGGTGGGCCATGTGACGGAAATGTTAAAAAAACTGCTGGCCCAAAGCTCTTAAGCGTTTTCCTTTAAGATATTTAACATTTTGTGCGGATGAAAGTTTTGTTAATTAGCTCTGAAACAAAATTTTAACAAAGGAAACACGCAGCGGTTGTCCAAGTTATAATACTGTTTCAACATTATTCTCTATTACCAGATACATATTTTAATCTTTTGTGCTTTAATATAACATCATTAATACTGATACTGTGATCATACTCGATTGGCGCAAAATAAAGTTGCTATAATTAATTGCCTAATAAACGTATTGAAATAATGTAAGAATTACATCCATCAAGTAGTCACTGAAGTTTTTTTAATACCTTTGACAATTTTAAGCGTCTAATTCAATTAGTAATAATTACGAATAATAAGTACCATATAGAAAAATACTAAGTCTAAGTTGTTCTGTAGGGTTTCATTTCCCGTTAAAGTTCGTTCGATATTAAAAGAAAATAATACAGATATTTAAATTTCTTTTTCCATCATTCATTTATGGTCGCGGTGCATTGAAGAAATTGTTTTATTTACAAATATCTCATTTTCACATTTACATTTTAAGTTTGCAGTTTGGCCTGGATCATTTTAAAGCATTTGAAAAATTACCACAAAACCATAAATATTTTGTAAAATTTGAAAAAATAATTAACTCAATAACTCCATATATGTATAATTTTGTAAAGTTCACGTTCAAGTATACGAAAGCAGAATTTATAAGAAATGCAGACATAGCTTTTACAAACTATTTTATACACTATCGAATTTCTTGTATGTACAGAGTGATTATTTTTATCACCTCACAAACAAATGTGGCATTCCAGATTCGAAAGTTTTTGGAGAAATATTACAAATAGAGGCCATTTTATAAAATTATGGCTAGGGGTGAACGGATTGAAAGATATAGTGGCTCCCATCCTAAAAACGACTGTAAGGCATCTAGTGTAATGTTACAGAAAAAATAGCATTTTTATATAAAAATGTACAATTTGGCCTAATTAACTAAATGTAGCCATTGGGCTAACAAGATTGATACAGTTGTAGGCTGTCTTGGTCTAAAACACAGCTGATGTGATCTTGAAAACTAATGCATATACTGAAGGTTGTGTTTTGTCATTCTGTATGTATTTCAGTCACATACACTATTTCAGAATATCGAATTCACAAGCTCAATATAATACTGTAGATGTGCCTGTGGTGTTAGTAAATTGTACTTTATCGGTTTACGGTAAGCATGCCTATGGCCCTTATCATCTGTTATCTAGTTAAATTATGTATTTGCCCACCACCTTTGACTGATGCTAGTATCCGCATAAATTTATTTAATTGGTTTATGGCAGTAAACTACAGAAGATTATCCAAATAATCCATATAGTACAACTTGATTACAGTATTTCGATTTATAGAAGGATATGAAATATTATATTTGTATAAAAAATATCCCTTGAGTACAGGGTGACCCATTTTCGAGCCTCATCATTGGGTTCTTGGAAATCGCAAGAGATACAGGGTCGATTAAATTATGGCAAAGTTGCGCAATTTGATGCTTATCAAAATGCTATGTTGGAATTTGGAAAATTCCGAATACTTTCTGAAATATCCGGAAAAAAACGAAATTTCATTAAATCTTTTTTATTTTTTTCTGACGTTATTTGAAAACAAATTTTAAAACTAATAAAACTTCGTCATTGCCACTCTTTATCCTCTACAAGGTGGCGCTGTCAAATTTTAAATCCGACGTTTCGTCTTCCAGAAACAATCATAAACTAATTTTTTTAAATGCGGACCTGGATATTTTATTTTATTTTTTGTTACTTTTGGACTCCCTAAATGCTATGACCCATCACAAATTTTGATTTTCAAAGGTTTCGATGACAAAAACTGACATTTTCTGTATTTTTTAAAAATATTTAATACGACACTGTTTATAAAACAAATTATTACTTCTGGCTAAATAATGTTAATAATAATTAATTAATTAATTAATAACTATATACCTAAACTTTAAAAGTAACAAAATTAAAACCTAAAGTAAATGCTCAAATATCCCCCCTTGCACCTCTATGCATTTTCGCATGCGTCTTCGCAGATTGCTCGTAACCGCCCGCTGGATTACTCTTCCTCTTGCTCTTAAATCTGTTATCTCTAACATTAAATTTTGCCACAAAATGTTTATGTCACGTGGAGTATCTTAATACAAACGGTTTTTCAAAAGTCCCCATAAAATATAATCCAGCGGGGACAAATCCGGGCTTCTAGCAGGCCAGCGCACTACCCCTTGGTTTCCAATCCACTGATTAGGAAATGTTTCATTAAGAAGCTGTGTGACGGCCCTTGCATTATGGGCTGATGCGCCATCCTGTTGCCACGACAGTTGCCGAAGCATATTTAAAGGCTCGTCAAAAGGTACCTCGATCTGTTAGAAAATAACATCGACCCAATGATTACTCAAATCCTCGAAGAAGACGATAATCTTTTAGAGAGCGAACTGTTTTTTCAACAGGATGGGGCACCCCCACATTTTGCTATAGCAGTCCGTCAATTTTTGGATAATCGGTTTCCTGAGCGATGGATTGGAAGAAGAGGTACTGTGGAGTGGCCCGCTAGGTCACCCGATTTAACTCCCTTGGATTTCTTTCTGTGGGGACATTTGAAGGTATTTGCAACAAAACCCTCATCTCTGGAAGAGTTAGGTGAAAGAATTGTTCGAGAATGTCGTTTATTGACTCCAGACTCGTTGAAATGTTCGTACATAATTATACTACTGTATGGAAGTCGGTGGGGGTCATTTTGAACAATATATACGATAATTTAAACTGATTCTTTTATTTTTATTTCCCGAACCTAAAATAATGAAACAATTATTTATCAGGAACAAATCGATAAAAGTTTTAAAAAATAGACAGTTATGTAGAGACTTGAAAGACTTTTCAAAAGATGTATCACTCGACCCCCTTTGCCATTTGAATTTTTTGAGGAGGTGGCCGTGTAGGGTAGAGGGATGATGATAGGTATACAAGTATTACATTAAAATATGCCCCCCTTGGAAACAAGGTCGACGTGTTTCACCAATTTTTCAAAAAAATTTTATCTCCAAAGTTATTCAGGGTGCCTAATTTTGGTTGTTACACCCTGTATATATATAGATATACATTAAAATGCGTATGTATGTGTGTGTGTGTGTGTGTGTGCATATAAAAGGATCAACCCAACTTAATTTTGGCTATGATACTGTAGAAGACTACACCCACACAGTTCATAAATGTTACTAGAGCAATTGTCCTAAGTATGAGAAAGCGGTTTTACTGTCGTGCAATAAAAAGCTTTTAATAAAAGTCAGCCAACAGATGCCTATAGAGGGAGAAATTGCCATAAGCAAAGGGATTCTGAGAACTTTTATGTTTAAAGTGTGGTTGTGGCCAGAGTGGTGGTGAAGTTGATTATAATTGAATATTTTAAGGCCCAAACCTCTCAAAACGATTTTCATATTCTGAGCTTACTTTGTGGTGTGGTATATTTGGCTGCTACTTACCTAATCTTTTTTGTAATACAATATAAAAATAGCATTAAGTATTCTAGAAAAATGTAAAAAAAATGGAGTGGTTATTTGTTTCATATACAGCGTGTTTCAGAAATAAGTACCGTAACTTGGGAAGTGGGTAGATATTCTCGAAATATTAAAAAAAAAGCAAAATACAATTTACCTCTAAACCTCCTCCTTTGTGCTGTAGACGGTAAAAAAAGTAGTACAAAAAATGCATTTTTTTACATTTCTGGCTCAATAATTAATTTTTACGCTACACATTATTAACACTCTGTATATCTCAAAAATTATGCGGGTCTAACAGCCTTCATTCAATTTCCTACCAAAAAGGTACTCTTTGTTGAACCCGCTAAAAGGTCTATTTTCTAAGATATTTTGATTCTTTGTAGGGTAACAGTCATGATGCGATTTTTAATTGGAAAGTTTTTAAATCTAGTAGCCAACGGTTGGTTGCTATTGTCACATGTGAATGTTTAATAATTGTTTTCTGTCAAACTAATAACTAGTTGTGAACCATTAATGTGAGTATTCTCGTTTGTACCTATTTTTAATTAATTATTGTTAATTACTGAATGTCAGCATGGTACATTTTACTTTTTCGGAATATTCTGCTATGCATTTGCTATATGGAGAATGCAAAGGCAATTCTGTAAAGGCAGTAAGGAGGTATGCTGTAAAATACCCTAAGTGAGTTATTCCCAATCGAAGAACAATTGTAGCAGTGGATCGCCGTTTAAGAAAAACCAGATTCTTTGTCCCTGCAGTTCATAATCGTGGAAGTAATAGGACAACTAGGACGCAAAGAAATGTAAATAATATTTTAGAAAAAAATTTTGATATGAACCCTAGTATTGGTGTCAGAAGATTATCACTGCAAACTGGAATCTTTGCAACATCAGTTTAGAGAGTTTTATAAGAAATGCAGTTACATCCTTTTCATATCCAAAAAGTGCAAGACCTTTTACATACTGATCTTGAGCCAAGAGTTAAATTCTGTGAATGGTTGCTTTATAAACTGAAAAGAGACGGCGATTTTTGTAATGATATCCTGTTTACAGACGAAGCAACTTTCACGTGAAGTGGCATATTTAATATGCATAATGAGTATGTGTGGTCTGACGAGAAACCTCATGCTGTAAAGGTTGCAAATTTTCAGCGTAGGTTTGAAATTAATATTTGGGCTGGAATAATAGGAAACCAAATTATTGGACCTTTTATTTTACCGGAAAATTTCAATGGTAATCGGTATGTTTAATTTCTTAGGGAAAATTTAATGCTTCTGCTTGAAGAGGTCCCTTAACAGCGTAGAATTTCCATGTGGTTCACGCATGATGGGGCGTTACCTCATTTTACAGTCCAAGCATGGAAATGGCTAAATGAACAGCTTCCTGGCAAGTGGATAGGTCGTGGAGTAGATGCCCCTGTGAAATGGCCAGCATGATCGCCAGAGTTCAATCATATGTATTATGGCATTTGGGGAATTTCAAAACAAAAAGTGTATGTAGAACCAGTTAATAAAGAATGATGAACTTAGATGAACTTAAAAAAGGGATTACAAATGCTTGTAGGGAGTTGTCCATTTCCAGATTTACTTTAGACTAAATAACTAAACAAATAAAAAAACGTGCTCAAAAATGCATTTAGGTTGAGGCGGCGTCATTTTGAGCAGTTAGTGAAATATTCTCCAATTTATTTATATTCGATTGATATTGTTTGTATTTTTCAACATTATATGTAATAAAAAATGCATTTTTCGTACTATCTTTATCACCCTCTACAGCAGAAAGGAGGGGGTTTAGTGGAAAATTGTAATTAACCTTCTTTAATATTTCGCGAATATCTACCCACTCCCCAAGTTACGGTACTTATTTCTGAAACACCCTATACATATACAAAAGAAAGTAGTTTTAAATTAAAATAATTAATAATTTACTGGAAAGGAAATTATTTATTTCGTATCAGTCTTGAATAAAGTTTATATTGTCATCATTACTAACCAATTCGGTATGCTTGGTTTTAGCAAACGTGAAAAGTATGTAATATTTAAACTCCATTTTTCACACCATAGTGCCACAGTTGGTGCGGTTCTTTGATCTAAGTAGCTAAATAGAAATGACTTAATTACTGCACCAAATCTTGATCTGGAAATGATTGATCAACATGATCAACATTTTAAAGTTTTTGCTTTAAATCTCTTATTTTGTCGTTTGACACAAAACAGTTGAAAATCAGTAGATATGATTCTATAATATAAAATACAAGTAGTTGTAGTGAATGAGATAAACTATTTTAGAATCCCTGCTATGAATATACAGGTAGTTCCATAAAGGCGGGACAAACCAAAGTTATATTATTTTAAATGGAACACCCTATTTTTTTACATTTTTGAAATTTGTGTTTTTTTTGTGATATTAAATATATTGATATGCTGTATCTTATCTTTTACTCTTTTTTATTTGTTGAAAATTTTATACTACCAGCATCTGCATGTTTATCAGGTTCGCCATGGATGGAAAACAATTGATTTGATACGTATGCCGTACAAAATATTTTAATAAATTCAATAAACAAAGTGCGTGGTGTTATGTGTCATATTATTTGTGAAAACGTTTACTTTCTCAGAGCGATACGAATTCACTATTTATAAAAAATAGCAAAAACTCCTCAACGGTTAACATGTTGGTATATTATGTATAATAGTAGTTATAATAATAATTACTACGCAGTTCTTTTTTTGAATTTATTAAATTATTCTGTAAGGCGTGAGTGTCAAATTAAGTGTTTTCATCCATGGCTAACCTGTTAACCTGGCACCAAAGAACACAGATTTCAAAAATGTAAACAATCTATTTAAATTTGATTTGTCCCGCTTTTATGGAACCACCTGTATATTCTTTGTAGGAATTTTGATAGAGCTCATTTGATTTACTACAACTTTTATTTGAAAGTTTATTTTCTATTTTGAAAAATAAACAAAATATATGAGTGGGCCTTTTCGTTGGATAACCCTGTACCTACCTAAAGATCTATAAAGCTTTAATATTCGTATTTCCGCCTCAGATATTTTTTATTGTCTGTTGAGGAATTATAGGAAAAATATTGCTTTTATACAACATTATATTTATACCTTCACGACTAACGGGCGCATCCACCATTTTATCAAATAATAATTTAATAAATACTTTTTAACAAAGCTTTCTTGTTTTGTTACAAATAATTTTCGTCAAAAAGTGTATTTCTATTAAGGATTAAATTGCAAACAGTGTATGTAACTTGATACAACAGTAACTTAAAATACTCTGTTAATTATTCCCTAATTACTGGTTCCAGAAACGTTAATACCCTATTACGCCTTTAGCTGTTTTCAGTCCGTCAACAAAAACATGACAGTTTTTTAGCTACTAATAACAATAACTGACAGCGGCATCAGCCGCAGCATCAAGTTTATCAGATCGGATAATTGAAAATTGGTTTTATCGATTAGGAGTTTAACGTTAGATTTACTTCACTAACATTGAAATTCGAACTAATATAAGCATGTAAAAAACTTTTGTACCACTTAAAGGTTAGAATAACGTTTTAGTTACTGAAAGTGTGCACTTCAGTTAAAAAAATATATCTTTGATCTTTTGCATAAGGCAAAGGTTTATAAAAACTACCAGTTCTAAAATATATCAATGTTTACCTCCATAGGTTGTTTCATGTAGAACAGGTGAGAGTTCTAAGCAAAACCGTTTGGTTCGATTTCTCTGTTGTTTTGCTGTCACGAAAAATATAATTCCAATAAATAATGTTCCGATAATTTTAAAACTTCCGAATTTCAGTATTAGTTATACAGAACTAGAATAAAATGCATTAAATATTATTGTGATCATTGCAATTAATGAATTTACTTTCGAAGAGAAAACTAATCTGCACTTCTGCTATGGTCTTGCTGACGATAATGAATTGGAGGGAAGGCGTATCTATCAGGAGAGATTTCCAACTAGAAGATTACTTACGATAAAACATTTACACGAATTCACAATGGTCTCAGGCTATCTGGTTCATTCAAGCGAAATGTGGATGTTCCCGGTAGTTCACTCACGGTAAGAATACCAGAGCTAGAAGAGGAAATATTCCATCAAGTTGAAGAAAATTCTTCAACATTTACAAGAGAACTTGCAGCAGAATCTAATGTGAGTCATACTCATAAGTAGTCTTATGACTCAAGACTGTACGGAAAGTCTTGAATTACTACCAGCTTCACCCGTATTATATTCAGCAGGTACTAGCTTTATTGCCAGATGACTTTCTGCAGCGTTCCCACCAGCGATAATAACAATATGTAGCATGAAATGATGAATTTTTGGCCAATATGCCTTTCACTGATGAAGCTATATTTTCAAGAGATGCAATTATGAATTTGTGGGTGAAGAAAATCCACATGCTGTTACTCAGAACAGATTTCAGCACCACTTTTCTTACAATATTTAGGCTGGGAATATTGGAGACTTCTTAGGAGGGCCATATTTTCTCCCTGAACGTCTGACAGGTGATAGTTATCGTCATTTTCTTTACTTTGAACTAAATGCATCGTTGGACGAAGTTCTTAACCAACTGAGACAAAGTATGATGGTGCCCTAGCACATATCCGCATTGCCGCACAGGATTATTTAAATACGAATTATCCCCGTAGTTGGATAGATCGTGTTACACAACGCTGTAAAAATCAACAACAAAAAGATCTAGCGGTAAATGCTTGGCCACCACATTGTTCTGATATGAATCCCTTAGATATATTTTTCTGGGGTTATCTGAAATCTCTAGTATACCGAACACCCATTGTAGACCAAAATGATCTTCGCAACAGAATTGTCGATTCCTTCATTAGTAATCGGCATGTACCTGGAATTTTTGAAAGATTACGTCAGTCAATGGCCATAAGAATGCAAGCGTGTGTAGGGTATAGTACACAAAAAAACATTTAGCAAATAACTAAATAAGTAAAATAGGAGCACAAAACGACGATTTCTTCCCAATTAAGTCTAGATGGAAGAAAATGAGGCCCAATGAGGTGGTCACCGACAATTCGAACCCAAATATTAAAAGAAAACTGTTCTTGAAAATTATTTTCTATTAAGGCGTGTGGATTGTTTTCGGCCCATATGTGATTGTTATGGAAATTAACAAAGGCAAATCTCTGAGCAATAGAGCTTGCACACGTTGCATATGGTAGTGATATAGCTGCTGGTCTCTTAAAATCTGCCACACTGTGACATGGGTAACGTTCAGTTCTTCAGCTATTTTCCGGGTACTGCTATGAGGATTTGCTTCAATTTCATTTAGAACAGCTTCTTCCATTTGAATTGTTCGTACCGTTACAGGCCTCCCGATGACAACCATCGATCTTTTAAAACTGCCTGTTTCAAAAAGTCATGCATGGAGACGTACAAAAGTTCCTCCGTTAGGCACCACACGCCGAGGAAATCTTTCATGATAAATGCGTCTTGCAGCATTAAAGTTTCCATGAGCCATTCCATAACAGAAATGCATATATGCCATTTCACTATTAGTAAACTGAACCATGTTGGACAAAAAATAACTCGAAAAATAATCACCAAAAATACTTTTTACAAAAATTACAACTTAATAGCTTAATAAATTGACAACAGCTGTCATTTTGTTTGTCAAATGCTGCAATCGTTTTCCAAGGCAACCCTTGATTATATCCTACGTTTCCCCATGTTTCTTGTGTGGTCCAGGGATATGCAATTAAGTGAATTTATTTTTTTCTCTCGAAAACTAAGCAAGATCCGAAAAAAATTCAAGAGACATAAAAGTTGTATTTTTAGTTGCTTAAGCCAAAAAAATATAACAATTACAAAATAATCAGTGGCGTACATTTTTTGTCAAAAATATTAGCCCCTTAACACTACAAGTAACATTGCCAAATTATAACAAATTTGGGTAACGGATATTTAAGATATTTACGAAAAACCAATTTTTTTAAAAAAGTTTAACGCCCTGTATCTTGAATACGAAACATTTGCGGACCCATGTTTATATGAATTTTTTGTCTTAAAGTCACTCAAATAATCGTATGTTAAATGTATTGTACATACTTAATGAACATCCTGTATAAAATTACAGACAATAGTGGTGCGTATTTTTTTTTAAACTAACAAAATACGATTATTTTTTTTGGTGTCATTTTATGAAACTAGATAACCATATTTTGCGAGTTAAAAAAAAATACGCACCAGTATTGCCTGTAATTTTATACAGTGTGTTCGTAAATTATGGAATAAATTCATTATTTGCTAAACCATAACCTTGTTTATAGTTTCCTGAGAAATGATTATTTCTGTTCTAATTCTCACCTTTAATTCAACAATGTTTTCCGGTTTGGTTTTATGAACTAAGTTTTTCAGATGGCCCCACAGAAAATAATGTAATGGATTGAGATCCGGTGACCTTGGTGGCCATTCGATGGGTCTACGTCCACCAATCCACCTTTTCAGATATATTTGGTCAAGATACCTTCGAACGTCTGCTGCATAATGAGGAGGCGCACCATCTTGTTGATACCACAGGCTTTCGGTAACATTTTCCAGATTAATTCTGCTGGGGAATAAATTTAATAACTTTGGGATGAGATAGCTCAATAAAAATTGGAGATATGCCGGTCCGTTTACAGTTCCATCGAAAAAATAGAGTCCAATGATTATATTTCTTAAAATTCCTGCCCACACATTTACCTTTTTGTGTGGATACTGTGTACTGCTCCCGCATCCATCGATGGTCTTCGCTTGCTTATTAGCTATAATTCTGACGATTTACTTCACAGTTTAATTTGCAAGTGCATTCTTTGGAGAAAATAATATTTTTTATCAAAAGAGGATCACCATTCTTGCACAAGCTGAATCTTAAAGGGATGCCATTTTTTTAATTTTAATACTGTATGTACTAACGTTTTAGTAACATCATAATTGCGACTAACCTGACGAATGCTGGTATGTAGATTTTCTTCAACAGCTATATTTTACATATTTAATTTTGTATCCTGGGCGACCTGTTTTGGGTAAATCTTCCACCGTACCAGTCTCAATTTTTTTTTCCAATTTTACTCACTGTCGATAGAGTTATTGGTCGTTCTGAATATTTAGTATTAAATAACATACTTCTTGTTGAGTTCGCATCCTATCACCATACCCAATCATCGTAAGTATTTCAATTCTCTGCTTTACAGATACACTCATGTTATAAACTAAAATAAATCGACAACATATTTTAACACCACTACTACTGGGGTAAAGTATTTATTAAGTGATTCACTGTTAAAGACAATAATGATAAACCCAAAAAACAAACAAAAACTAGCCTCCTTCAAAAATTAATAAATAACCTTAATTTATATATGTATTGTTGATTCTCACGTTTAACTGAAAAAAAATTCTAATACATATCAAAATACGTGCTTTTAAAATATCTTTTGAAGTTTATAACAATTGATATTTTTCAAGAAATTCCAGACTATATACTTTTTATTATAATGTGTCGTTATTTTTCTAATGTACAGTTAGGGATAGAAGATGTAACATATCTGAATATGTATACATGTTTGCAAGCTGTGACCTATAAATCGTCAAAAAATATTTGTGTGAAGCCAACAAAACTGTCTCTGGCTGTAATATCCTTACAAATGAATTTGAAATATATTCCATTAATACTGCTGTATTATTGGCGTATTTCCAGAGTCGTTATATTTTGCACAAAAAATTGTGTAATTAACATCGTTGCATATCTAGATCAGTGGGCCAAACCATTCATGAAACAAGGAGGAACTTCCTAATTATTTACAATATATGAACAAACATCAGTAAATTTCTTCTTAGCAGTATTTGTTTTTGTTATTAAGAATGAATATCAGTTCAATTAAAAACTCATTTTGGGAACACAAGCCCTGCTTGAGTAAAAACTGTTATTTTATAAGAGATACAAAAAAATTTTATTTAGAAAGTTGTTCATAATATAATACTAGGACCACATTTCAAAATATTTTGCCTATTTTGAATATTTCCTTAAAAAAAGCAAAAAAATTTAGGCTTTGTTCATGAAATATATACGACAGTTTATTAAAATCAATGTATTTATAATTAAATATAAAAAAGATTATATTATTTATTATTTACTCATATAAATCCCCACCCATTATGCACATAGCTCAACAAACCCTCAGAATTCTTTGAAACTTGCTCTTGTTTCCTCTAGTGAGATTGAATTTATTGCATCTAATACACTAAACTTTAAAATCTGTACATCTGAAAGTATTCTTTGAAGATCATAAACAATTTGTTTCACAGACCCCACTAAAAAAATATTTATCTTCAGGTCCGGAGACCGAGGTGGCTATGGAATTGGACCATTGCTGCCATCCACCAGACATTAAAATTATCATTAAACCAGTTCCGGCTGCTATTTATATTTTTGTTAAAATATATAGTAGTTGTGAGTACGAAATTGCTAGGAACTGTCAACATATTTCATTCTATACATATTTCTCCTCCCTAAATACCAATCTACCATTATTTTCATCACAGTTCTCTGTGTCCTCTATATGTAGTTTAAGAAAGTACACTTTGAAATGGTGAATGGTGAACGTGATTTTATCAAGCTGTTCTAAACATCGAGTGCAAAATATCATGCTTTAGGCTTTAAATGATTAAGGTTTAATTTGTTTGCCCTGAACCAATTAGAAACCAACCGTGATGCTGCAGTAAATTATTTCACTTGCTATTTGTATTATGTATATTTGTATTATCATGGTCGTTTCGTCATTATACTTTATGAACGAAGTGTGGTTTACATAATTAAGTGAATCGTTAACACATAATTAGATAATTGAGGTCCGAGCATGAATCCTTGTGGAACTCCAAAATTTACTTTTGCTGGTGATGTGGCAAACTCCATATACGATTATTTGATGATGATCAGTAGAAAATAGTTTCGGAAATATAGATAGTTTAAAGCCGAGGTGACACACACTCTGTATATATATATATATATATATATATATATATATATATATATATATATATATATATATATATATATATATATATATATATATATATATATATATATACAATACTATATATTGTGTGATGTTATGTTGCAATGGAGTTTATACTTTTAGATTAATATGGACTAACTTGTTTTAGCCCTATTGTTAATGACGACAGTTCGCAAACTATAATAACAACTTTAACAATTCCATAATAATTACTATGAGCAAAGTTTGACAAGATGATATTTCACCTTAGTTGTTTATCTGCACACATAATCAATAGGTCAGTAGTTTCTGTTACATGCATTTATAAAGGATATATAGTGCAGTAATTAAAATGAAAACAACATGCATTTTCTGTAATACATATAATATAAATTTCATTAAATAATAGATGATCTCATTAATTGGTTATATGTAGTTAACTCGAAACTACACCCACAATTCAACGATTTTGATAATATTACATTTTTAATTAAAATGTTGCGTATTAATGTATTTGTAGATTTTCCGATAATTTTGTTCACAAACCTAATTATAAATAGTGGTTGTTGTAACCTAAACATTACTAATATAAAAACAGATATTTGTTGTAGTAAAGAACATTAATTTAAAACCAACATTATGCATCGCAATCATGAATACTTTTATACGTAAAATCAACTTCCCTCTCAAAATATGTAACTATCCAAAACATCGGCTACTAAGGGATTCAAAAGAATTAACCCCTAAATTTAAACGCTAAGGCCCGGTTTATTAGTCGTGGTTTAACAAAACAATAATCTAGGTTAACCTTCAACTATTATTCCTGGAGTGGGATGGAACCTTTGATGTGAAGATAACACTGACGTAGTTTTCCACGAAACACCAAAACACTATATACTGCACTCGACGCGCGTTTTGCCAACCAAGTTGGCATCATGGAGATGATTAAAACTGAGTTTTAATTTTTAAGTTTTAATCATCTCCAGATGATGCCAACTTGGTTGGCAAAACGCTCATCGAGTACAGTATATAGTGTTTTGGTGTTTCGTAGAAAACTACGTCAGTGTTATCTTCAACTATTAGTTAACTTGCGATTGACAAACCAGGCATAATGTGTAATTTGTGAAAAAATTGGCAATCATTATTAATAACATTTAAAAAAATCATTTTGCGGTTTTTTTGGAAATATGAAAAAGAAAATACATTGGTTTTGGCATTATTTACCCAACTTTTATGACGTTTTTCGAAATTTAATTAATCACTGGAACATAAAGTAAATATTGATTAAATAGACGCGGTCTCAACTAAAATATTGTTTTAAAAATTCATACATATGTAATATTGTTGACATTGTTATTATAATTTTTCTATTTCTGACTTAAATGCTTTAATAAAATCTAATTTTTTGGATTATTGTCGAATTTATCGTAATATTGCTCTATTTTATTTTAATAATTTTATTGTGCAAACACTCTTAAGTACTTTAAAATATTTTGGGGTGGTATTCCTTAGCTAATTTTAAGAAAACAAGTTCATATAAAGGGATGCTCAAGAATTCTTTGTTTTGGAGATGCTATGAGAGATACATTTCGGGGATACTATGAGAAAGCAAAAAAATTGAGGATACAATTATTTTGTTTATAATAGATTGACTTATCTGAGGATGTGATCGCTTTTAATTTTCTCCAAAATGATGAATTTTTGGGCACCTGTTTATATGTTTTCTCTTAAAATTAGCTAAAGAATACCACCCTGAAATACTTTAACGCACAAACGTTACACTTTGTACATATGCATATATAGTCAATAATTCTAGTTTTAGTTATGACCAATATTAATTGCGATGTGACTGAGGAAAATGTTTCATTTGTAAATATGGACAAGGATCATCCACCATTAAAATTAACATTGAGCATTGCATGTAGTAATTTTGTTAAGTTTTCTATAAATCCACATTCTCAAATGTATAACTTTAGGAAAGCTGTTTTAAGAGTAGTATATTCCGAATTAGCAATGGCAGGCTTTTCTAGTTTAGAGTGCATTAAAGATGCTAATGAGGCCTGTGATAAATTTTATAGTATGTTAAGATATATTTAATCGTTATGTTCCATTAAATAGTAATAAATAAAGCAACTATCCAGTTTGGTACACAAAAGAAATCATTTCCGAAATTAAATATAAAGATAAATTATTCAGCAAATCTAAGAAAACAAAATCTAACGACACTCTTCAGCTATTTTAAAACGAGCTCAGACTAAGAAGAAAATGAAAAATACACCTAATAATAAAAATAATACATGTATGACAATAAACATAATAATTTACAAGTAAGTATAAGATATTAGACAAACATTGGCAAATAGACGTAATAATAACAAATAATATATGTATAGAATAATATAATAGTATACAAGTAATATCATAGTATAATGTATCAGTCAGACAGTGACAATTTAATTAACGAACTAGTAACCACAGATTAGCGCCATACTTATAGCTGAGAATTAAACAGAATAGTCTTGACCTCTTTTTTATACATACCATAAGACAAGCTTAAAAAATTGAAATATTCGTTTAATTCAGAGGGGGCACAGTATGGAAAACTACCCTCAAACTTCCTGGTACTATGCTGGGGTATGGTATAGTTGTTGATTCTAACGTTTATATTATGTATTTCAGATCGTCTTGAGAGCAATTCTACCAAGTAGTCAGGGGTATTATTGTTCACTACTTTGTACAAAAATTGACAGAATAATAATTTAATTCTGTTTTCAATTTTAAGTTCACAATGTCTGTTTATGTGTGGAGTAATGTGTTCACGATAGTTTGTTATACAAATAAATCGAAAGCATGCATTTTGTACCCTCTGTAATTTATTCTTATTTAGCAACGTAAGAAAATTATAATAAACAACACAGCAATATTCAATTTTAGGATAAATTAAAGATTTAACTATTTTCAATTTTAGTTCTTCCGGCAATGAGAATATATTTGTGACATGTTCGTTAAAGTTAAGCGAACTATCCATATATAAGCCCAAGTTCTTCGCGGACTGCACCCATGGAATTTCGGTGCTATTTATTAAAATTTTAATGTCATCAAAGTTGATTTGATTTATTAATCTCTCATTTCCTACACAAATAGCCACTGATTTATTAGGATTAATTCTTAATCCGTTTTTACAACACCAATTTGTGAACTCTTGTAATTCATAATTCAATATATTAATTTCGTCATTTATATTATTGACTTTGCTCCCGGTATATATTTGTATATCATCAGCATACATATGTATCTGACATTTTGTAAATACTGTCTCTAAATCAAACAGGAAAATTGAAAATAGTATTGGGCTAAGAATGCTCCCTTGCGGAACGCCACTCTTAGTCATTACTTTATTAGATACTGTGTTCTCAAGTTTTACGGCTTGATACCTATCTTGTAAATAGTTTTTAAACCAATATAACTCCGTGTTATTAATATTTAAATGAGTTAATTTTGCTAATAATAAATCAAAGTTAACGAGATCAAAAGCTTTGCTTTGATCTAGTAATACTAATAGTGTAAGCTCAGTTTTGTCAATGTTATGACTAATATCATCAATGACTTTCATGAGTGCGGTACATGTGCTATAACCTTCCCTAAATCCAGATTGGTTTTTAGGTAAGATATTAAAACTATTGATATAGATTTTCAACTGATCTGCAACAATTTTTTCTAGTAGTTTAGAGAAAATTGGTAAAATATTTATTGGTCTTAGATCCTTAAATTCTGACGGTTTAACAATTTTAGGTATTGGCAAAACTAAGGCATATTTCCATATTTCAGGTATAATACCTGTTGTTAGAGATTTATTAATTATTGCTTTTAATGCATGTACACAGAATGGTAAAACAATATTAAGCATTTTTAGGTTTATATTATCTATACCGTAGGAGTTAGTTTTAATAGTAGCTACATATTTATATATATCGTTAACATCTACTTCTTTAAATTTAAAACTATTTGTGTCATTTGAAAAATCACTATTATTGGTGTTAAAATAATTTAAATAGTCATGATCGATATTAGTTTCTCCAGCTACATTTACAAAATAGTTATTAATTTGATCAGGATCTTTTAATTCATTCGGTATACCAGCAATATCTTTTTACACGGATTGTGCACTCCCCATGATCTCAGATTTTGCCACAAATACTTTTGGTTATTTTTTGATTTTTTATACGTATAATCCGTATATGCAATTTTTTCCCTTTTTATAGCAAGATTTACATAATTCTTTAAGTCTATGTAGTAATTTTTGTCAGTTGGTGATTTAGTTTTAAGATATTTTTTATGTGCTTTGTTTTTTAGTTTTATCATTTCTTTTAAATTTTAGGTTATGTATGGTTTCGACTTATTTGTATGTTTAATAAATTTCACGGGCGCATGTTTATTAAAGAGGTCTAAAATATTTTTATTGAGTAATTCAACTTGTGAGTTTAAATCATCAGTATATGCAATTAAATTCCAATCCATCGCTAAAGCAACATTCGCAAAACTTTCGTTATCAAATTTATTGTAGCATCGAGTGTAAAATCCTGATACTTCTTTATTGCATTGTACATTTATTTTGCAAGAGACTAGCATGTGATCAGTCATATTCCTCAAATCCATGGTTTTTACGTCCTCATTTTCTAAATTATTGCTTAAGCAAATAACATCTATTAAGGATGCAGTGGTTCGGGTTATTCTTGTTGGACTATTTATTATTTGTGTTAGATTAAAACTAGAAAGAATATCATTAAAATACTTAGCATCTCTGTGTTCGTATAATAGGTTAACCATTTATATCTCCTACTAGGATGACGTAGTCTACCTCCATATAGATGTTCTCTAATACCTCACTTATTTCTTCAAAGCCCGACACGTTAGCACTAGGAGGTCTATATACGACACCAAATCCCACTTTCTTACTTTTTAAATGCACCGTTAACCAAAGATGTTCCATTCCACTGTCTGTGTTAACATTTGAGAAATAAACTTTATATTTTAAGTGGCTTTTTACGTAAAAGGCCACACCATCTCCTCTCACTATTCTATCAGCTCGTATAAGGTCATAGTTTGGTATATTTAAGAACTTAGAGTCCATATCTGTAGCCAACCATGTTTCACATAGTCCAATGGCATCAAAATTATTTTTTTTCCACTATTTCCGAAAAATCAGAGAAGCACGAATTTATTGATCGAATATTTACCTGGCTTATGTAGAAGTAATCGGGTTTGCTTGATAGTTTTTTGATATTTTAGGAATGCCATTGTTGAGTATATCATTAAAAAAGATTCAAAATATTTTTGGGCTTATGTAAAGAATAAAAATAGAACGACTAGAATTCCGGGAATGATTCTAATGGTGACATTCAATACTGTGATCCGAAATCTAAAATGGATTGCTTTGCAGATTATTTTTCAAGTGTGTTCTCTGTACCAAGCACAGAACCAGAGCATAATCTCGATCAACTGGAGAGTATGACTGATTCGCAACATATTAACCTTAGCGATGTTACTGAGGAGGATATAATGACGGCAATTCGTAAATTAAAGCCAAAACAATCCTGTGGCTCTGATGGAGTTCCGAGCTTCTTAATTAAGGGTTGTGCAGCAGTTTTTTGTAAACCTATAGAAATACTGTTTAACTTGTCTCTGCTACATATCCTAGCTGTTGGAAGATTGCCAGAATTTGCTCAGTATTTTAAAAAGATAGTTTGAGTGAGGTAGCCAACTATAGACCAATTATTTTGTTATCTGGCTTTTCGAATGTCTTTGAGATATTCAAAATCTGAACATCTTATCAATGATTCTCAACATGGTTTTCTAACTAAAAAGTCCACAGTAACTAATTTGTGTTGCTTCATTGACTATATAGCGAATACCTTGGATAAATCTGGCCAAGTTGATGCAGTATATACAGATTTCTCAAAGGCCTTCGATAAGTTGGATCATCATGTACTATTGGTAAAGTTACAGAAGTTTGGTCTTGCTCCGAATTTGCTAGCATTCTTCCAGTCATATTTGAGTAATCGTACGCAGTTTCTAGAATACAATGGATTTAAATCTCAGTCGATTATTGCTAACATCAGGTGTTCTACAGGGTTCAGTCCTAGGGCCGTTACTATTCATCCTCTTCATTAACGATTTAGCTGAAAATATGTGCTGTTTGCGGATGACTTAAAAATATTTACTGATGTTAATAATGTCCGTGATACAGAAGCTCTTCAAAGAGATATTGATACACTGAATAACTGGTGCACGGTTAACAAACTGCCTTTAAATGTAGCTAAATGCAGTGTCATTACTTTTACTCGTAACCAATAAAATATGTTGTGCTTATACAATGGATTAGCACACTTTAAATCGTGTATCACACATAAAAGACTTAGGCGTCACATTAGATGAGAAGTTTTCCTTTTCTTTACATATAGCCAATATTGCTTTATCTCCTTATCGAATCTTAGGCTTTTTTTCAGGAACTGCAGCTCATTCTCAAGCATAGATGCTGTTAAGCATTTATTTACATCTTTAATCCGCTCTAAGCTGAAATACGCTAGTGTGATCTGGGATCTTCTCTATTTAAAATATATTAATATGTTAGAATCTATTCAAAGGAAGTTTTTGAAATTCCTGTATTTTAAAAATCAAGGTGCTTATCCAGCATAAGGTTATAAGCATGAGGAGTTATTGAATACGTTTGATGTTCAGTCTCTAAAAAACCACAGAACTCTTCTCAATCTAAAGTTTAAGTAAATTAAACATAAATGTTCCCAGATCCAATTCTAGATAATAATAATAATAATAATAAACACCACAGATAATACAACCCCCTGTATCTCTAAACTGACGTTGTGCGAGAGGGGCTACACATTTAGAGACAACGAACACACATCCAATATTCGAGTATACTACGATTAATCTCTCTCACAGAAAAATCCCAGTGCCACGGCTGGAATTCGAACCCGGGACTTTTGGGTGAGAATCAAGTGTCCTTGCCTCTCGACCATCAGTCATACAATAGCACAAATATTTTTATCTGAATGCTGCTAATACGAATATCGGATTTATGTCTCCTCTGCAAAGAACATGTAGACAATATAATGACTTTGATCATGTAACTGATATTAACTTGAATTTGATAAAACAGTACGTGTAACCCATTTATAACGTATTTAATTAAGTTTTTTCTTTTGTAAATTATTGTCTCACTTTCTTTTTTGTAATTTCTTTTTCTTTTTTGTAATTTCTTTTTCTTTTTGTAATTTCTTTTTCTTTTTATAATTTCTTTTTCTCCTTTTTTTGTAATTTAGTTAGGTTATTGCTTAAACTATTTTCTCTAGTAATTAATTGTTAATGTCTTATTTCGTTTCGTACATTTTTATTATAGATTATGCATATACTCGTATGTTATTCAACTTAAAACTATTATTTGGTATATTTGCCCTGTAATTGGGATTTTCCTGTTAGGCATTAATAAAATAAATAAACCGGAGAAAATTCTTAGCATTGTACATCTAATTAGGCTACTTTGATTATTTGGCTTCGTAGCATTAGACTTTTAATAAATTGTTTTTTCCTTTTTAAAGATTTATCGTCAACAAATATCCTGCGTTTTTAAAATTGTTAGATTTATTTTTATCATAAACAAACTGTTTCCTCGGTGTTAGTGTTTCTCGATAGGTCTCAAGTTACTAATCTCTTGTCAGAATATTTTAATGATATTAATATTAAAATAAAAATTATGAATCATGGAATAAAAAAAGATTTTTTTCCATACTAATGAACTTATGCACATAGCACGTGATATAAACAATTATTGTGTTTGCATATTATTCATAACCTAGGTTATTTATTAATTTGTCGTAATTGTGCAATTATTGTTGTTAGAGAATGTATTTAATTAGCATAGTTAATAACAAGTCGATATAAAAATAATCATGACTCATTTAATTGTTTTTATTAACAGGTAATATTTTGCAACATAAAACCTTGTGAAATAAATTTATTAGTGCGGCCAAAAATAATTATTTTCATATTGTTACTTAAAAATGTAATTTTATTTATCGTACTCGGGCTAAATATTTATTATGCCTCTTGGTGTCTAATTATATGTACATCTAAAAACAATAGAATATCAATTTTAGTTAAAAAATTATATTAGAAAATCCAAAATTCACTTTTTGGGTTGAATTTGACATCGTATTGTATTGAAGAGTTTGCGTTGTCCCTAGAAGCAACGCTGTGAACCTCAAAACACGTTTGGTAACTAAGTATGTTATCATGTATTAATATCTACTTTAACGACTATTTAACTCGCGTTGAGACGGTGGTTAATTTTCTTTTGATATGGCTGTTTAGGGATCAGGCATGTATTTTGTGTTTCTTATAACAGTGATGTATATTTATCCATTGCGACTATAGTCCGTTTAAAGAACATATAGATTTATGCCCCGCCCGTAAATATGCGCTAAATTCAAAATAGCAAAATAGAATGATGCTATTGGTCGTATTTTAAAACTGTAACGAAATTGCAAGCCATTTCATTCCAGTTTGTTATTGTTCCACGATGAATTAAGTTTCTGCCAGTCTAGTCGAGATGGTGCCACTGATTTCTACTGGAACACTTTGTTTTGCAGATTTTTGCACTAAATATCTATCTATCTTTATTGCTCATACTCTACTCTCAAATGTCTGTCTCTTTCCAAACTATAATCGAGTTTAGGTAGCAGAATACTACGATGCTACTTTCTTCTCACTAGGGCAGCCAGAGACAGTGGTTGTCTCTGGTGCAGCGTTCTGATGGAAACCATCTCTAGTTCTGCGGTCTGGTAAGATTTATATGTTTTCTGGTATTATCTTGTGATTTTATGCTCATCATTATTTAAAAAGTTGCTGTATTGATTTAAAGTACCTTTGAGGTAATTTTCATAATAATATTGTACCGTAATTATCTTAATTTACGCCTTGGGCGAATTTGCTTTTCGGTGAACAGTTCACCTTGGTTGTTCTTTGGAACAGCCATCATTGATATTGATTAGTATCAATTTATTGTGCCTTGCTGGCCATTTATTTAATACCCCTTTGATATTGTAATAATTTCGTGTGTTAATTTAAACTAACTTTCGGTTATTGTAAATTTTAGATTTACTCAGCAACGGATGTCGCCATTTTGTATCGTAGTTAGTTGTTTTCTGTCTTTGTATCTTGATGTTTTAGGTCACTTAGATACGTTGGTAGCGCTCTAAACAGTGGTGACTGGTGACATTTGGAGATTGGTACACCTGGTTGGACCAAACCTATTTGTTTATAACCTTTGTGAAAATTATCTAATTTGGTGCATTTGTTTTGTGGTGGATTATTTTATACCAATGCATATAATTATCAACCAGACCTCAGTAACGTAAGGTTTTTCTAAATTTAAAATATCGAATGCTTACCTGAACGATTACTTAGTATTGTCAGGAACGCTGCTCTAGTGGAGCTTTGCCTAGTTCTCTGGCAAAGATACCTGCCTAGTTATCTGGCACTTGATTAACTTTTAATTATCTAACGTAAACATATAGTCCAGTATATATCTTTATTTAACTTTACCTTCAATTCATTAGAACCTCTTTCCGAGGAACTAATAAATGATTTAATTTAACGTTACCTCTAAGTTGAAAACTATCTATTGTTTTATATTTAGCAAATATTTATTTACGTTATCTTTCTAGTTGTCTGTCTGTATACAGACATTCTAAATTCTATTTTCTTGAAGATTAACTTCTTTTTAGTAAAAAAATATCTTAACATTTAGTGAATACCTATTTCACTTGTTCATTATCGTGGCTACACCTAGTTTATTTGTTGGATTTGTCTACGTAGTTGGACAATTCAAACGTCACAGCTTTTAACTTTATTTTGCCTGTAATACTGATCTCATAAAACTCTCCCCTTTTTATGTTAATACCTGGATCAAGAGAAGAGGATAACTGGTGGATCGAACTGATCATTATATACTGGGTGGAGCAGGAAAATTATATTTTATACAACTAGCATTTTTTCTCAAGGGTAACTGCAGTACTGACAGTGGTGAGTCAAATTGACACCGAACCCATTAAGAGCATAGCCGTTGGTGGATTCTTCGCTGGACTAACCCATTGGAAATACGTAAGATCTTCGTCCCCAGTGAAAGTTTTATTTGGTAAGAAGAAATTTGTGAGAGATCAGTAATTCTAATTTTTTTGTATTCTCTTAATCACGTCATTTTTTTTCTCTTTCACATATCTTTTTTTTTTGGTTAGTTTTTGGTCTTCAACCACAAGTAAATTGTTTTGGCTTGTAAATAATTGTACATATACCTACTTGTTTTGATTATACTTTTTATAAAATAATATCTTTTTATTCAACTTCCTTACCAACCGAATTCAAGTTTTAACGTTATCTTTACCTTTTAAAGTAAAATTTTAATTATTTGGTACTTGCAAAAGTCCTGGCGCCCAGCCTAGATTTTGGTGATAACTCAAATCAATCTAAGCCCTTATTCACGACCTGCTCACTGAGCTACCGGTTCATAAGTACAACCCCCAGCTTATTGTGTTATGCCAACAATTGGACGCGGGGTGTTGCAAAACCTATATCACAAGATAAACTTAAATTGATAGCTTCTTGACTGTCAAATACGCAAATTTTTATCTATGCAAATACCTTTTGGTGTTTTGTGGAGATTACATTTATTTCTTGCAATTCGTTGTCCATAATGATCACCTAAGAAAAAATAAACACCTAAAATCTACCTGCTATGCATACTGTTCCCCAATCGGGAACATATGTATTTGCTAAAAACATAATTACATGCTTTCAGAAATACATACTACCAGGCCATTCTACACGACAAACAAATATTGAGAGGTTAAACTAATATTTTTACAAAACAAAACCTATATTATCAGTTATAAAAATGATCGAAAACACGTCTAAATTGCAACAGCTGATCGTTAGGTTATGTCACGGAATACTTTATTACAATTCTGTCAGTGCTGCATTCTGTTGGTCGACAATTGAACATTTTAATGGATATAAATGGCACACGAATATTCCTGGTTTAAAAACATTGTAATTATCTAAAAAATATATTTTTATCCTACAAACCTCCATATTAAAATAAATCCTACCAGTTATGCGAAATGCGCCGTCGTGGTGTATATGCCTATTCGGTTTTTTTTGTTGCAAATAATAAATAATTTTAACCTGTCACCTTACCTAACCTAATTATTTTACTTCTCCAAAAAACAAAAATTATTTGTAGTGTGTGAAACGGGGTTTCGCAACCGGAAATTCAATAGGTTCCTCCCCAACTATATCTGTTCATTAATCGGAGTATAGTGATGCAAGCTAAAGAATGTCCTCATTCGTGCTCAGGGAATGTTCGTGTATTTCGCAAACGTTACTCTTCCTTTGAGCATATTAGAGAGCATATTGAGCATATTAGAGAACATTCTCGTAAGAGTGCGCGAATGGTTTCTTCAAAATTCTCCAAGTCTCTGGTAAAATCAAGAATATTCCTCAACATTATCTAAAATTCGCAAACGTTCGCGCTTTTAAAATTCCCGCTTCATGAATGTTGTAAGAAACGCCATCAATCACGGTGCAAATCTGCACATGTTTTGTTCTTCGTACAATAACACTCCATTATTACACCACACTCCACCTAATTAACATTTCGAGTTGTAATTTGGTTACGCGATTGAGAACTTTGAAAAGAGAGAAAAATGAGCAATTTGAGAATTCTCATACTACTGTTTTTAACATAAATGGTCCTAATAGGTGATTGAAGATGAAGTTACTTTGTGAAAATCCATTTTGATTTAAAAAATTATAAAAATTTTTTTATTGCTTGTCTAATTTTCACTTTATTTGTTATTTTTATAACTAGTTTCATCCTATTCGGACATTTTCAAGTAAACTAAATTATACATAGATTTTACTTTCATTTAAATATAAACTGAACTGAACAAAAGGATGGGTCACTTTATGGTTGATCATATAATTCAAATTTGTACAGATGTTATGTCTTTAAATGTAGGGGTTTCTCAAAATAGTAAATTACACAGCCCCACAAAAAAAAAAATTCTGACCTAGCAACGAGACGAGTATATCCTTATGTATTTTTGATCGCTGATTCCGAATCCGGGGTCAAACAAAGTCATACACCCCCAAAAAAAAATTTTAGAGCCAAAAAACACTCCCTGAATAGGGATATGAGATAACGCTCTGAAAATGATGTTATCATTTTAATCAATCGTTTTGTTTAATATTTTCGGGAAAAATTGAATGTATTACGATAAAAATAAAGGTAAATTATAGCGTTCACCCTATCGGTGTAAAAGCGCACCCCCATAGAGGGTGAGAACCACCCTCATCTGCCACCAAACCAATTGATAACGACAATGCCTGAAAAATATTTAAAAATGTTTAAGTTTCGTTAGGTTTGCAATAAACTGACGTAGAATTCACGTTCCTTAAACCCCTATTTTGTTAGCAGACTTTTGTTGTCTCCCAGGGGGCACGCATGGACAAACCCCCCCTCAGCCCCTGTGTCAGTTTTTTTTTTTTTTAATTTAATTTCCAAAAAAAAAAATAATTTTTTTCCCCTTTTTTTTTTTTTTTTTTTTTTTTTTTTTTTTTTTTTTTTTTTTTTTTTTTTTTTTTTTTTTTTTTTTTCATTTTTAGATGTTTTTCAGTCATTGTCGTTATCAATTGGTTTGAAGGTCAGATCAGGGTGATTCTCACCCTCTATGGGGATGCGTTTCATACCGATACGCTTTAATTCACCTTTATTTTTATCGTAATACATTCAATTTTTCCCGAGAATATTAAACAAAACGATTCAGGGGGTGTTTTTTTTGCTCTAAAATTTTTTTTGGGGGTGTACGACTTTTTTTGACCCCAGATTCGGAATCAGCGATCAAAAATACATACGGATATACTCGTCTCATTGCTAGGTCAGAAAACTTTTTTTTTTGTGGGGCTGTGTTATATTATGGTGTGATTTTTATTAACAGCATTAGGTTTCTGAACAAGTTTAATAACGGAGAAGTATTTAAATCTATTTGGTCGTTTAATATGTTGTAATTTTTATTCCTATTTAATTTATTAATTTGTAGCACTTCTGATGAATTAAGTTTTTTACTTTTCCCACAAATATGTAATATTTTAGGTTGATGGTCATCAATTAATGTATGACCAGAATCTGTTAGGTGTTTATAAAAGTTGGAATGTTGTTTTTGTGTGTGAATATGTTCTCTATATCTTATCCCGAACGATCAACCTACCGGTGGATCATTGGTGAAGAAATGTATATATTTTTTTAAATCAAGCAAACATTGGAGCAAAAATTTTTCTTCTCGAAATTTTTTTTTGGCTTCGGAATCTAGGTCCATTCAGCCACGACTAAATTCTCGAAATTTTGACAAACATACAGGCAGCAAAGATCATATCTTATTTTTACATGCATTCTTCGGATGTGATACAACATTTGCCCGTTTTCATAGAGGTAGAACAGCAGCTCTGAAATTATTAGACACACGACCGAATTTGAAAAGTTTAGTTTAAGTTTTCAGTCGAAGTGATGCTTCTCGAGAATCAATTCCTTCCAATGGAATGCGATTATTTTTGGCCATGTATGGTGCTACAATCAGTACAATTAAGAAAAATTCCTTGAAAAACTATTGCTATATGTGCTTCTGTAAATTAGTGAGTAAAAATAAATTTGCCAAGTTACATTCATTATCACCTGCAGGGAAAGCAGTTGAAGAGCACTGTTTCCGAGTATATTATCAGGTGTAGAAGCGATTGGGCAATGAGTTGAACTCCCAAGATTGGGGATTATAAAAAATTTTTTGGAGCCAGAAAAAACCATGCCCAGCCCTGTCTTTTAAATATGATTTTTTGCAATTGCCCAAAAGATTGCGGACAATTGTATAGCTCCATTGATCTCCAGCTTGCGACATTTGTCAGAGGCAATTTTGTGTAAATGCTCAAGTTAAAATCGAGAATAATATAAGAGAAGGAGAAGAAAATATAGAGGAAAGAGACAAAATAGAAGAAATAGAAGAAAAAAGGAAGAAGGAGAAGACGAATAAGGAAATGAAGTAGTCAAAGAAAGATAAATATCAGTTCTTGATAACGCATGATTATGTTTTGAATATTCATAATTCTCAAATATTGCCCCTACCGAATGATTGACTTCATTGATAAATCACTTAAAATCTTTTTCATTAAAAATTCTTTGTTTTCTTTTTAATATAGGACCTAATTTATAAACTTATTAAGTAACAAGTTTTGCTTAAGTCATAACTTGTATATCGAGTTTTCTCGAAATCTATAACTCGTATGATAAAACGAGTAAGAATCTTTTTTGTAGATAATTTTCTAGTCTTTCGATCTTATAACATTCATATTCGTAAAATTCATTTCAATTCATAGTCGTAATATGAACAGAGATATTTGCGAAAACCATTTTATCAACCATCTTATGCACCATAAAAAATTGTGCCTACCATGGATCACCGGGGACTTTTGAGATGTTGTTTATAATGGTGAAATTAAAGTGTAAAAAAATTTCAGCTTTCTTGGACTCTTTTCTTTGAACGATATATTTTTTGTCTAAATGCATTGGACTACATAACCTACAGCCAGTCCTGGTTTTGACGTCACCAATACCTAAATTCCGAGCTCTAGAATATAAATTGTTTTTTTTTAAATTAAGTGCTGGTTTTCAAGCCTTTATGGCCTGTCATACATCTACTGATAAAAAAGATGAATAAATTTATATATTGTTATTATTAATGCGCCCATTGTGGCACTGGCACGGTTGCGTGGGATACAGGTAACTTTCAGTCACCCATTCTATATATTATGCTATATTCATCCCTTCCCAAGTTAACGTAGATTATATGAATACTGGGATAATTTATGTATTCCAGGTAAAATACCTAAATCATTCTCGTCCTTTTATCAAATCGTAACAATCAAAATGAATTCCGCGCTAAAGAAAATGATAAATGATATGATGTAATGGCTAAGAGCAGAATTATTTACATTCTTTAATACAATCTGTTGTAAAGCCCACTATGGGGATGTTACGCATCCCTGCGGCGCCTATAAGGGTGAACGGTCGTCCCGATGCTGTTTGCAGGCGCCCAATGATTCAGTATCGCAGGACACCCGGTTTGGTAAGCGTCGAAATCTACCGTCCCGACGACAAAATAAGTTCGACGCGCGCGTCTTTGAAATTCAAAATTTATCAACGTTTTTTATCCGTATAAGTGCTATTTTTTATAGAACATTGTAGATGTTGAACCGTCTTTTTAATGTATACTCTAATTCTTTTGTGTACATAATCCGTTTTGAAGTGATATTATGTAAGATTTATTTAGAAATTTCTTATTTACGTTTGACAACAGATATTGCTCCTTCACCATTCTTTGAAATTAACTTTTTACTACAAGCAACAATTTGCATTGTAGTGAACACTCCTCATATTCAAAGTAATTTAAAAATTTATTTAAATTTACTTGCATTTATGAATAATTAAAAAAATAGCTCATTTTTAATAGAATAATTTGCATATGAGATAAAAAATAATTCGTAATTTCCTAAGTGGAATACATTGCAAAATAAAAGGTATAATTAAAAAATAACTGTTTAAGTAGCGTTTCTTTATATGGTAATTAAAATTATCTAATAATGCTCCACTATATTATTACAGTCAGCTACAACATTTGAAGGTTATAAATAATTTTTCTACTATAATATCCAATCTATAATTAGTACATACCATAGCTTATTTAGTAGATTAATTTATTTTCGTATTTATTATAGAATATACTGGGTGTTTTGAAAAGATTGGGACATCGCTTAGATGTAGGTTTTTGAAGTCAAACTAAGTCCATTTAATCCAAAAAGTTGGAGTCTAACTTTTTTCGTTTTCATGATACAGAGTGACACAGCTAATATGACACATATCCACTTAAAATTTGGCAAGGATATGTTTTCGAGGTGGATGATCACAGCGGTATTGACCACAACACAATTTATAGAGGGCGCTAGTTACAATACTTTTCTCTTAAGCTTAAAACCATAACTTTTTTGAGGTTAGGTTTTGGACATTTTCTTTCATTATGTTTGGAGCACCATTTAGTTCTCTACAAAAATATATACTGTTGAAAAGTGATACAATACACTATTTACGAGAATTACGTCGAGTACCATTTTTTTAAATAATTGTGCACATTTACGAATTACTGTATTGAGTAACAAAATAATCAATCAAAATTCTTATTCAAAATAAACCTGTCCAAAATTATCTGTACACCAAACTTCTACTTCTGAAGTATTTCCATGGAATTCCACAATTTTGGTTAAGAATTCCAAACAAGTCCACGGAATGCTAAGAAATTTCGAAAGAATTCCAAGGAATTTCATGAAATTTCACGAAATTCTAGGGAATTTCAAAGGAATTCCAAAGGTATATGTATTTTCCTTAGACAAAAATGAACAGCTATTTTTTATCATTTATTGTAACAAAAACATGTTATAAACTTAAAAAAATAAATTTTAAAAATAAAATTGAATAAAATGAAAACAACTTTTTCAATTTTTCTTCAATAAAACAAAACTTTATTTCCATTTTTTATTTCTAGAGGACTCCAGCCGGTCGAAAATTTATCCACGTTTCGTGAGTTTTCGGACTTTTTCAAGGTTAAAAGCTAAAAATATGGTTTTACAAGTGTAAATTAGTTAGTGACGGCATATCTAAAAAATTTTTCTTACCTAATTAAATTTACTATTTTAATTTCATTGTTGGGTGGATTTTATTTTGTTTTTCATCACTTTTTTATTTGTATGTACGTGTAATTCGACGAGTTAGGCAGAGAATGATCAGTATTTGGTGTCGTCGTTGATGTGTTTCTTTTAAGAGTAGGTAGTTATAACAGCTGATAGTATATTTATGGTCCGAGTGACAGAGTTATTGTAAACTTCCATGATATTGGATAGCCTAGAAGAAGTTTTGCAGTTAGCACATTACGGGTATAAAATTGTTACTTTGAATAAGATTGCGATATATGCACTTAGTTTTTTATATCTGTTTGATAATTTACTGTTTTGTTGTTGTTTTGTATTTGGCCATTTCCAAAAACTCGTTTTTTGGTATTTCTTTCTTTATGCAGTATGGTTGTATCCGGAAAGTTAAAACTTAATTATTTATGGCGTGTTCATTTTCAATATTTTACTATTATGTTAGGATGGAAATAGTTACTATTCGTTACAACAAAAGACGGGAGAAAAAATGTTATAAGCAGATTTGTAAAAAATTCAAAAAAATAGATCCTAAAAATGAATGATCTTGAGCTTGAAAATACATTATCTGTCATAGCCGAAAATGAATTACTTTTAGATGACTGCAACGATTCCATTGTATAGAAAAAAGGCAACGTCAGAAAAATTTTTAATCGAAAGGAAGCTTTCTAAAAAACAGCTACGAAATCCAAACCAATGGAAATAAGATCAGCAGTTGCAAGAGACCGAGGAAAAGAATATCCTTCCCAAAATGGAAAACTTATGCTAAAAAAGGAGATAGAACAGAAACTGTTGTGCAAGAGAAAACTACAGATGGAAGTGCAGTGAAAACTTTAACCTGAAAGCCAAAAAGGCTATTCTGAAGAATTTTTATTATTTGGACATTGACTTCAAAAATTCTTTCTTATTTAACAGTACAGCTTTAACACCAAATTAGCTGAAAAATGTTTAGGTCATTAAAAAAACAAAATTGGAGTCTACTACTTTGTTGATAAAATAGAAAGGCCCACTAGTCAAGGGCACATCGACTAAGGATAAGAACACATAAAAACATTTCCAGTGCACTATTCATGAATGAAAATCACCATAATATGTTTTTGTACCTCATCTCAAATACAACCAAATATAGAAATGTACATTAAATAATGGAAATATTGTATGGTGAAACTTTCCTCATTGTTAATATTTTTTCTACGAGTTAAACTTTTATTTTGAGAATTGAAAAAAATTATACTGGAAAATATTGATGGCTACAGAAATTACAGAACAGGTTTTGAGGTTCAACGACGAGACAGAAAAAAGCCCTTTATCGATAAAGATAAGTGTTACTTAACTTCGGATTTACACCAAACAATGCCACTTTCGAAACTCGCTTTTTATTTCAGGCAAATGTTACTACATAATTTCGATGTACACAGTTAAACTTCTGCAGGAAATAGACCTTTTTTTTATTTGATTGGTTAAATAATGTAGCAAATAGAGAGAGCTGTAAAGTAGCAAGTTATTTGTATAGGTTCTGCCCTTGCTCAAAGATAGCAATCATCTTGTAATTTGATCAGAATAATGTGCCGGCAAAAATAAAAATTTTAGCATTCTTTGCCTTTACCAACTTCTGATTTGGAACGGATTGTTCAAGGTTATTGATCACAAATTTACGGAGGTTGGTCATAGTTACCTAGAATACAACAGAGAGTTTGGTCGGATTGAAAATATAATTAGAAAAGTGGAAAATGTTTACATGCCTGAGCATTAACACAACCTAATAAAATTTGCAAGCCCAAAAAACAAGTCTATGTGTGTTGATATGAAAAATTTCTTTTATAATTTTGAAGAGCTTTCGGTAAGATTAAACTTGTTCAATTAAAAAAAAGTATAGTCTGGACGAAAAAGTCAACTTCAAATTCTATTCTGAGTGTGGACTTATTAAAGAAATGAAGCTGAGAAGGTCAGAAGGAAGATGTTGCTCCTAATAGATTTAGAAAAAAAAAGGACTAACAGCTGAAAAATTGGACAATTTACGTGAACAAATGAAATTCATAAAAGAAGATTACAAATGATGAAATCAAAATCCAAAGAAAAAAAGGGAAACTACTTAGTTTTAAGTATAAAGCTGTTTTATATTAATTTTTGATATTGAAATAAAACATGTTTGGAATCATAACACCTTTTTCAATCTAGCTGACTTCCTTGTATAAGAATGTCATGTATAATTATTATTTTTGTTGCAAATAATAAAGTTGCAGATATGTCCATAGTGCTAACCAACAGTACAAGATTCAATCTACTGAACTGTAGGTTGTTTTTTGATAAATCAAATAAAAAAAAAAAAAATTCTGAAACAATGTTTTTATTCAAGTTTATGCAAAATAATGATTCTTGGTACATTTGTGTCCATAGTAATAATTGTAAAACTTCTGAGGAATGCCAAAAACTTATAAGGAATTCCATACAATTTCAAGGAATTCCATGGAATTCCAAGGGAATTTCAAGAATTCCATTCAAGGAATTCGGATTTCATATACTTGTAGACCAAATTTCCAAACCAATTTACCCCTCGCAATAACAACAAAATGTTCCATTATAATTCATATTTTTAATATTTCAATTTGATTTCCATTTACTTTGATACATATTCAGTACCGTTTGATGAAAGTTTTTCATAAACATTTCTCGAAAATGGTCGTGTTTTAACGAGTATACTTTTTTATGAAGAATTAAATTGCGCTTCAAACGTAATGCAAGGCAATGTTCAAAATTTTGACTTTAACACCCTGCATCTTGAAAACGAAAGATTTAGACTAGTACTTTTTATGTTGAATTAACTTGGTTTGACGTCAAAAACCTACAGCTAAGCGTCCCAATCTTTTCGAAACACCCTGTATAGATATATGCACATATATACACCGCGTCTCAAGAAATTCTGCAATATGTATTTTATACATAGACATTCCTACGCAGCCCAACCTACCAGCATTATCAGTGAGTCAGGTGGGCACGTGAATAACATACTAACTAGCCTCGCTCCGCCTCGAGCGCTTCCCAGTCTACTGAAACGGCTGAAATTTTAAAATTATTACAAATTACAACAATGACACGCGTTAAACACACGTTATTGGTCTTTTCAATGTACCATAATTCCGTATTTCCAATTCCAATTCCAATTTAAATCTTTATTGCCTATTAACATATAAATCTACTTAGAGGCTAATTATATTTCATTTACTTTATTGCTAAAATAAATAAATAAATAATACAAACATAGGTTTAAGTTTGACACATTTTTGCATATAAATAAATAAATTTTCATACAAAAAATGAACCTCCAGGGTGATAATTCCCGCCGAGAATTGCGGACAGATCGTCCTGACAGCCGCTGTTGTGGCTCTGTGCTCGTTTACTGGCTTCTTTGTGATTTTGCTGCAGCTGGCACTTTCCTATAAAACAAATACAATGCGTTTTAGTTATTTATCTTTGCAAGTTTGTAGAATTGAATGTAAGGAAATTATTTTGGTAACAAAAGTTATCGTATAATGCACAAGAAAAACTGCGAAAAAACCTGTTGCAAACAATAAAAAATTAGGATCTATGTGAATTTGGTTGGATTGGAGAAGGCGTGTCCATGCACTGTGATGAGTTAAGGGAGTGGTTAAGGTTTTTGTTAGGATTGTGGGTTGGATTTGTAAAGTGAGGTGTGTGTGTGTCCGTCGTTGTGTGTGTTTTGTTAGTTTTAGTCGATTTCGTAGTATAGTTGCAAGTTCTCGTGTATCAGTTTATATGTGTGAATGTAACTGTGATGTCCGCTGTGTATTATATGTCTTGTTAGGTTAGAAGCGTGAATATTGGATGTTAGGAATTTTTTGGGAGAGTTCTATTATGTATTCGCGTATTAGTGGCATGTTTGTGTTTCTGTGTAAGTCGTCTATCCGTATGTATCTGTTCGCGTTGGTCACGAGTCTCAGTAATTTGCTCTGCGTCACCTGTAGGCGGTTATATTATGCATCTGACATACGGCTCCGGGCGACGCCGCCGTACGTCATTATTGGTCTCAGTATTGTGTTGTAAAGTAATAGTTTGTTGTTAGTATATAGTTGGGAGCGTGCAGGGGATAAAGTTTGCGTAAGTTCATGTATATCTTGTTTATTGTTTTCGTGATATGGGGTTTAAATGAAAAACGTTGGTCCAGTGTCAATCCTAGGAATTTAACAGTTTTGTTTTCCGTGATAGTTTTGTTGTTTATTTTGAGTAAAGTGAATGCGCTTTGTCTCGTTTATTGTTATTTTCTATTTGTCGTAGTATTTTGTAAGTCATTATGTATCGTATTATTGTCGTCGCAGTCTGAGCATAAAAAAGATTGTGCGTAGATAATCGTGTCGTCCACGTACATTATAGTCTGGGTCAGGGGATGGGTAGGGAGGTCGGCGAGATAGAGGTTGAACAACGTGGGCGAAAGTACCGTGCCCTACGGTACGCCCGCCCGTATATCGTAGGTATCTGACATAAAGTTATTTATTTTTTCCTTAAATTGCCTATTTGTTCATTAGGATTTAATTAAAGTTATGTAATACATGAGTAATTTGTGTAAATTTTGTAATTTGGAAAGGAGACCCCCATGCCACACAGTGTCAAACGCCTTTTCTATGTCTAACTAAAGCATTATTGTATTATACTTTTTATTGAAGCAGCAGGTGACGTCGTGCACTACTCTGCACAACGACAGGGTGGTATTGTTGTGTCCTCCTCTGAAACCAAACTGGATGTTAAGGATTAGTTCTTTTTTATTTATGATTGAATTTACATTTTTGAGAATAATTCTTTCCGCCATTTTGCCAGGGTGTTTAATAGAGAAATTGGGCGGTAGCTTTTAGGGGAGATAGAGTCCTTGCGTGGTTTCAGAAAAGGAACAATAATTGCGGTTTTCCACGCTGTTGGGAAATACTGCAGCCAAATCACCGAGTTTATGATATGCATCATTTGTACGATTGCCTTTTTAGGTAGTTTTTTTGTATAGGATATTGGGAATGTTGTCTGGGTCGGGAGCTTTAAGGTTGGAGAGTATTTTTAGGACTTTCTTGATCTCCATTGGAGAGATGATAATTTTTTTCAGTTTTCTGGGGGGTATATGAACCCATACCATGTTTTGAGTTTGTGCGACGATGTCGATCTGTTCTTGTGTTGTATTGTCCTTGGCGCTGTATGTCTGGTGCAAGTATTGCGCCAGTATGTTGGCCTTGTCTTTTTTGTCAGTGTCGTCTGTCCGTTTATTATGAGTGCCGGTATATCATTTTTGTCGCATTTTAGTAATTTAGTTATTGTTATTTGTTCTTAATATTGTTTCGCAAGTCAGTTAATAGTGCGAAATTACTTTATTGCACAATGACGCACTTACTAGTCACACCCAATTTACAAAAGGTCTTGAGACACGGTGTATACATAATAATAACGTCAACCAAAATACAGTATCGGAATAACTAAGTTTCTAAATGCCCAATGCAGTTCTGCTTTGTGGAAACAAATTGTTTGTTATTTTTTTTTAATATACTGTTTATTTTATCCAGGGGCCGGCAATGCAAAAATCGATAATCAGATAATCAGTCAGTGCATCCACGCAGTTGTAATGGTAAATTAGTCACTTCGCTTCGACCATTCATGTAGTCCACCAGAGATGCGGCGAGTGTTACAGTACATTTCTATTATATAATTTATTTTTAAGGAGTATAGGTTAACAAGAATAACAATGCTCGTGAGAAGGATACCCGAATATTAAATATTTTTAAATTTACTTTTATACGATAAAGATGTTTTGAGTAATTTTTGTCCATATTTTGCGCTATAAGGGTGGTCTTAGAGCTGGGAGTATTTTATTTTTATATTGTTTCATGATTATTGTATTTATAAGTACAACTTTACAAAAATTAAAAAAAAAAACATTATTAAAGTATGATTTTATTTATATGAGGATATACAGAGTCGCTGATATGTATGGAAATGGTGGATTATCTCCTAAAGTAAGATATCTATCGAAAAATGATGAGATACAAAAGTTTTAGGGTTTTTTAAAATCTGTTACAATAAAGAAAAATTAAGTATACAGGATCACTCAAAAAGTCTTTAATGGAACACCCTGCTATATCAATCCATATTTCAATTCTTCTCGAAATTCTAAAAAAAATTCATTGTAGCACATCATGTACCTAAACTTATCCGTTTTCGAGATATCAAATATTGAAAGTAACTTTTTACTACTCTCAAATTTATTAAAGAAAAAGGGCCCCAAATTATGGATATTTATTTTGAAAATAAGACAAGGTGGAGGATATGGACATGATTTAATTTTATTATTAGTGTTTTACAGAAAATAAAAAACATAATAGTTCAGGGTTGATAAAAATGCATAAAACGAAATAATGTATTTTTTAATGAATACCCTGGATATTTTAAATTTTATGAAAACAATAGTTATGTCAGAAAAAAAAGAGAGAAAACAAGTTTTAATAAACAACAAATATTGTTGTTCACCATTTACCTCCTGACAGTAATGAATTCGCTGAACAAAATTTTGTAGTGAATCTAAAAGGGTGTTGGGAGGAATAGTGAAAATTTCATGCCTTATCCTTTCTTGCAACTCTTCGATATTTTGCGGCCAATTTTTTAGACTACGTTTTTTATGTGACCCCACAGAAGAAAGTCAAGCGGGGCCATTTCGGGAGATCTAGCTGGCCATTCAATTGCCCTTCTGCGTCCAATCCATTTATAAGAAAAAGTTTCATGTAGATATGCCCGTACCACACGTCCAAAATGTGGAGGAGCCCCATCTTGTTGAAACCATATTTGTTCTGCCGGTAAATTGGAATAGTTATTATTCGGGAATAATCGTCTAAGCTCTGGAATAATATGCTCTTGCACAAGTAATAAATATCGTTCAGAAGTCAAATTCTCGTTTATAAAATAGGGTCCTATGACGTGTCCACCAATAATGCTACACCATTTACTTTCTGTGGTCGTTGAGTGTGAACTTCCTCCATCCAATGTGGATTTTGGTCTGACCAATACCTACAGTTGTGTCAGTTTATGTGCCCATTTAAACAAAATGTAGATTCGTCAGAAAACAATATGTGGGTGAGAAAGTTGACATTTTCGTTTAATTTATCCATTATAACTTCACAGAACTCGATTCTACGATCGTAATCGTCTTCACTCAATTTTTGTAACAAATGAATTTTATATGGATGGATTTCTTCCCGTTTGCAAATTTTTTGAATGGAATTTCGACTCATGTTATGATTTAAAGCCCTCTGTTGTGTCGAATTTATTGGATTTTCCACCACATCTAACATGACATTCAAAGAATTTTCTTCATTTGTAACGCTTACTGGTCTTCCACTTTTTCGTCAATCTGTAACACCTCCAGTTTCATGAAAACGCTGCAATATTTTTTGAAACGGTTGATTTAGAAATACGTTCCCGATCGGGATGCAATTCATGAAAAATATCCACTACTTCGTCACAACTTCGTCTTCTGTCACCATATCCCACTATCATTAAAACCTCAAGACGCTCGGTTTAACTTAAACGTGCCAGTTTTGCGCGAAAATTATTCACAATAAATGTATTTTTGACATGTGTTGTCAAGATAATCACTGTTAGACAAAAGAACGACGCCCCGTTGTTATGGAGCTAGAAACTTTCAAAGGTAACTTGATGGACTATAAACTTAAATTATATAAATGATATTCAAAGTTCGATATCTCAAAAACGGTTAAGTTTAGGTACATGATGTGCTGTAATAAATTTTGTTATAATTTCGAGAAGAATTGAAATATGGAATAATATACAGGGTGGTCCATTAAAGAAAAATCAACTTTGTTTAGTCATGACTTTTTGACTGATCCTGTATACTTAAATTTTCTTCATTGTATTAGATTTTAAAAAACCCTAAAACTTTTTTTGTCTCATCATTTTCGATAGCTATCTTACTTTAGGAGATAATCGACCGTATCCATACATATCAGCGCCCTGTATAACAAACTTGTATCCAAGTATTTCGTACTGCACATGTAAATACTGTTGCCAAAGTATATTTGCTAATATATCTCGGCAACTATTTTAAGTAATTTTTTAAACGAGTCCATTATGCTTTAAATAAATTATGTTTGAAATAGATCGTGATATATCGCCATACATCTCCAATAAATGTCATTATTAATTTGTGAAATTATTTAATTAAAGGTTAAAAATTAGTCTATTTTTGTCTATAAATAAATAGTGAAACAGATCAACTTATGGTCATAAAATTGCTGTCTTAACTTTTGTTTTTTAAGAATGGATTTAGTCCAATATATGAAAATGGTAATATACAGAATCGTCAATATTTGAACAAGTTACTTATTCAGTCCTAGTTATTTCCTTTTATAAAATGTTTTTTTTTAATGTAAAAAAAAAATATTCTGCCTTTACTAAATCCCTCAAAATAAAAATCTGTAAGAGATAACAGAACATAACAACTGTATCAAAAAAAAAGAGGTTATTAACAATGGTGGACAGTTATCCAATTGAAAATCATAATGGCATTTCCGGTTTGAACGGAGGTGATGTCAACTTTTTGTTTCAAATGGAACTGTATTTATTTACATTATATTTCGAAAGAGCGTTTTGTTTCCTGTATAACATGCGAGTACTCGAAGTTGACGATAGTGAGACCAATGAACATGTGAAATCTAATTTTTATGTTGGGAATCTGTCCTAGAGCAATCTGTGTATATTTCTTAAACACCGAGTATATTATCGAATTGTGGAAAATCACTGTTTGCAGCTATCTGGTGTAAAAATGTTTTAGTTAAAATTCATATTCTAGTAATATTTATAACCAAACCGCAAATACCCATTTTGCATTCCCATTATTTTTAATATTGCATCGGTTGATGGTCAATAACAATATCAACTAATTGAATTTTAATATCCACTCCATTTTACTGCATGAATGCTGAATGTAAACACTAACCCCTATGAATTTCGTAACATGAAATATGTCACATTTTTTTGTGATTTAACTCCACTGGATTATGAAGGTAATGTTATTGCCAGCAATAAAAATGTTAAACATAGTTTTATATACACAGAAAAGTCTATATATAGTCAGCGCGTGTATGTTTAATAGTCACAGTTTTTCATTAACTTTTTTTAGTGCACAAATAAAAATATTTTCAGGGCAGCGAAAGATTGTAGTTATTTGGAGTAATAAACGAATAATCCAGCGATTGGGATATATAAAATTTTCTATATGGAAATGGTTAATCAAAAACAAATGGAAGTGGTAATATTGACTATGAATTATTTGTCAAGATTATCGAAATCGTTTAAAGAGTTATTCCATACATTGTCTAAAGTGACTCACTCTAAGCATTGTTGTTAGTAATGAGCGTTAAAAGAGACGATATCAAGTTGTCCTTGCAAATGAAAACGTAGTTTTATTGGTTAAACTGTCATAAGATAATAGTAAAATAATATACCGGGTGGACCAAAAAGAACCATATATTTTATTCCAAATTACTGTTTCTCAGCCGATTTTAATTAACTTGGTATTAATAGTAATCCTATTGATTACGCTACAAAGACCAAATGTCAAGATGGCCGAAACATCGAAATTCAAGATGGCGGACGAAATAGAAAATAGGTCTTACATTGAGCTCATTATTTTTAATTCAAAGTTGTCAAAATGACAGATCTAATGACAAATTTCGAAATATTGAACTTCCCTCTACATTTTAAACCCTTTCAGACACAACTTTTTTTTAATAATTAGAAAATTCTAAAATGTATTATATGAAATAATTTACTTTTTCTATAGGGCTTTTATCAGTTTTTTCATCGATATGTCAATTTTCAAGTGACATATGACATGTCCATTCTGATGGACATTGTGAGTTACAGGAGATTTACCAGAATAGCCAAAAGTGCATAAATCACTCTGATTTCAAAGAAAAACCCGTTAATCTGTCAAGTTTTTATTTGCAGTATATCTACATAAAAATGCAATAACATTGGTATTTATTTTCGTCTTCTTCTGGTTGTCTTTGGTCGTTATTTCCAATTTCTTTAGGTTCTCTTTGGTAGTTATTTTTATTGTCTTCAGGTTTCTTTGGTCATTTTCTTCTAAAATTTCTTATTCTTGCATATCGTTGTCCCAAAATATTTTCGCCTAAATCGGGAAAATCGCTTATATTCCCTATATCGTCAAAATTGTCCTCATCGTCCGATAAACCCAAAATTACCGAGTCGTCGTTATTCATTAGACATTCCAAAAGCTGTTCGTCCGTCATAGGCTGCTCCCATTTTTTTTTTACTTGTTGAAAGCAAATTTTCCGTTTTTTTTTATATCTAAAAAAATGACTACGATGGGTTATATCAGTTCATTGAATTTGGAGATATGGCGAATTCAAAAAAAGCCTGCTTGCAATTTTTTTCAGTTTGGAACAAAAACAAGCTTTGATATTTTGCCTGCCACTTATAATTGATAAATAATTTAAGCACTAAAAATTCAATCAAAATCGGTATATAGTTCAGCCCACCAGAGCTAGAGGTCGCAGCACATGGTACCTGCTTTGCAGGTGGCTATCAGTCACTAAGACATCAGTGATAGTAGCACTCACCACCAGAGGGATACACTTATCACTCACTATGTCTGTCTTACTTAGTTTGCTTTAGGCTAGCCTGGTTTGCTATTATTGACTATTTCAGTACTTATGGCATACTGACGAGAACATAACAAGTTCAAAACCGGTCTATGTCGAATGAGGAATTGACAAATGATCAACCAATACTTGCAGGTTTAATTCAATGCAGGCCGGGGCTTTTGTTGGTCTAGTAGTTGTTTCCTGTAAATCTTATATTGAGTATAAAATCGTTGTAATTATTTAACTAGAATAAAAAAAATTGTGAATAATAAATATGTAATAATAAATAATAACGAAATAACGAATTGATAATAAATCAACGTAAATCTTTGACAGGTCGGCCTTTTCTGGATAAAAATTAATGCTCTTATATTTTTTGAAAATATTTGCAGTTTCAATTCGTCGATACTTTTTTCGTTATAAAGTTCATAGTTGCCTCTCTATCTTCGCCACTGGAAATTATAGGCGATAATTTTCATTACCGAATTATTTTCACTAGTTCTTGAATTATAAGCGAAAATTTTTTCGAGATCTCGAATGTTGTGGAAAAATTCTTTTTTTGCCAAATATTCTAATGCGATTTAGTCTGAAAAAATTAAGCGTCAATTTATAAATTCCGCGCCATTATTTGACAGAAAAATGTCCAGTTTAATTTTACTTAGCGTACCCACCAGGCGAAAAATTTACGGAAATTTTTATAGTTGCCATCTTAACGATACAAAATTGGTTGTAAATTATAAGTGTGAAATTTTCTCTCAAATATTCCAAGTCTTTCACTGCAATATCATGAATTTGGTTTTGAAATTATGATTTTGTTTGTCATTTTTGCAAAAATATTTCTTAATGTACAACACTGTGCTTTTTAATTTTGATTTAAATCGCTGTTAAGTCCGAGCTACGGTTTCCATGTTAGGGGAGTTTTAAATCAGATCCATTTCAGTTTGTTATTTAGGTCAGCATTATACAGAATTTTTTCTTAAAACTGTTTGCCGTAGTTAAAATGTGAATTTAACTTGTGACATGGCTTTTATCAAGAATTATCTAAAAGGTAAAATGGAAGGCGATGAAAGCAGAATAGAAAAATTTAATAAATTTTGCTAATATTTCCAGACTGGGAACAATTGCTCCCTAAATTGTATGGCCAGAATCCTTGCATGTGCACAGACTGAAATTAAATTCCATGATCAATTTTATCTGTAGAATAATGCACTTCATTTACGTTGAGGTATAATAATGAGATATTTGCATTATTGGCTTTACTTAATGCGCTCCCCGTTTTAATTTAGAATTATATTTCGCGAAGTAGTTTTCAAGATGTCGTAATTATTAATTATACTTTTTAATACACAAAATGTTTAATTAAAAGCTTTAGTAGATGCTTTGCAATGATAGCTCTTCACAATTAAATATTGCATCAAGTGATATTTATCATTCGTAAATTAAATTTATGGAGTCAGTCATTGATATAGCTTTTTATACAGTATATGAAGGTATATTTAGTGGCGCTTCTTTATTCAAGCGTGTAGGTTTTGTGAAACATACCCTATGATCATGTTATGCCACCAATTATAGCTACTTATATAAGCTGTACAGTTTTTGAATTTCAGTTTTAGCTCTGATTTTTAACCACGTGAATAAAATCAGAAACTAAAGAAAAATAATTAATGATGAACTAAAAATCAAATTTTATTAACGATCTATCAAAATTGTACAAGCATTTAACAATTTAAACTATCTAAATAAATATCACCTCCTTTTTGAAGAGCATCTTAAACATGCTCGATGAAGTGTAAATCCGGTAACAGTACTGGCCACGCCACACTGAATATGTACTTTTCAAAAAAAAAAATGTTCCGGAATAGTATCTGATTCCGGTCTCAATACTAAAGAAACATTTTCTTTTTTTGGTAATTGACTGACTTTTATATCAGTGGCAAACATATTCTAAATTATTCGATATCTAAGGTTCATTTTCAGATTAATGTTATTTAGGGTGTTAAACGCCCTTTGCATAGGCAAAACATTTTTTTGAAAAACCAACCTCCGACTAATCCTTTTGGACCAGGGGTTTATTTAACAGGTTTTTTTTTTAAATTATAGGACAGTGCCAGTGACTTAAACCTAAATAAGATACGAGGAAACATTATAGAACGCCACGAATAATAAATGAAGTTACTCTTTCCCTATCAAGTGTTTCCTTTTTTTTTTCAACTTATAACTGATTTATTACTTCTATTTAGAAGTAAGAGAACGAAAATTTGTCTAATAAAATCCCGTCTGTAACATTCATCGAAGTTATGAAGAAAAGTGAAATGAAGAATGTTTTGCTGTATTGTGGACATCTAGTACACGACTTCAAACGGATCACATTAAATCTGAATCGCATTGCGTTTAGTTGTATAACTTATTTATTATTAAAGTATGTTCAGAAAGGATAAACTAAGCTTTTCATAAGAATAGGACATTTTTACTTGGGCGTTTTTTTCGGAGATAATACGAAGGAAACGCAAAAATTGTCTAAATTGAATTAGATTTTGAAGCATTTCAACCAGAGATATTGCTTTTTTAAGTTTCGTTCTCTCTTAAGTTCCAATATACAGAGTGTCCCCCTAGTGCGTATTCTGTTCCATAACTCTGTAACTATTATAGATAAAAAAAAAGTTAACACAAAAGTTCCTTAGCATTCATCATTGCATAAATAATTTTAGTCATACAGAGTATTTTGTTTCGGCTGGGTAGTAATCAACTTTGTTGAGTTAAATAGAACATTTATATATCATTGTATATTTGATTAGTGCACCTCAAGAGCTTTCCAATGAACCATAACATATATTTTTTTGAGTAGTTCTGGAATTATTTGATATTTTGACGTATGTACACCATTACAAGAGATGTTGTATTTGTCTAATACGAAATATTTTCAAATGTTTCGATACGGTAATGAATACCAATAGAGAAGAGCTTTAACCCATGTATCCGGTTTTAGATTTTTTTTCTACAGGATATCCATAATTTTGTGTCGAACTTGAAAATTTAAAAAGCTCAATAACTTTGTTATTTCAAATAGAACACCCTGTATGTTATTTCATATCCGATTAGAAAATTTCAAGAGCTTCCCGATGACCTACCATACCTCATATTTATTTTCAATAGTTTTGACAATGTGGTCATTTGTGTCCAAATTTTAAGAAATAAGAATTAAAAGTTCCCTATTTTTTGATACATTTTATTTAAATTATAACCAATAAATAAAGAGGATAATATTTTGACTATTTTAAACTGTTTTATAAAATAATTCATTCATTGATAAATAATCACTGAGCAACTTTCATTTGATACATAAAATAAAAAAAAATAAAAAATAAATGTGTCAAATTTGTTGTAGTTAGCAATGAGAAATTAACAAAAAAAACAGGAATAGCAAAATAAACTTTAAAAAAATATATATTTTCAACATTTTTGTTGAACAAAATAACAAATCTAAGATGTTTTCTTGTTCATTCGCTCAATATTTAAAAACTACAAGTTTAACGTCAAGTAAGCCCTGGAAACAAAAGATAAGAGACTGTCAGAAGTCATAATTGATTCTAACAGTTGTGACAATTAGTAGTTGTGGTTTTGTGCGTTTAGTATAACAGGAATAATTAAAAAAAAATGAATATCCACGATAATGAATTAGTTGATATGTTTCATATGTTGGGAGAATGCAATAAAAATTCTTTATTAGCATCTAGAATGTACGCTGTTACATATCCAGATAGAAGACACCCACCCACAATTAAGTGCTTTTGAAAGGCTGAAAACTAGATTTCAAGCAACATTAAGTATTAAATATAAAAAGTATTCAAGAACTCATGAGGTTAGTAGAGAAGAAAATAAGTCTGCAATTTGCACTTTCATTGTAGAAAATCCTAATGTAAGTGTGAGGCAGCTCAGTGACCAACTAGATATATCAAGGAGTGTGATAAATAGGGTAGTAAAGAAAAATAAGTTCCATCCCTATAATATACAAGAAGTTATCAAACCTCGATTTTAAGAATAGACTAAGATTCTGTGATTGGGAACGAATTAGAATCTTATCTAGTGACGAATCTAGATTTTATTACTGCGGCCGATTTAATAGTCACAATTTTCATTACTACGTGACAGAAAACCCAACATATTCGGACCATATTTCTTTAAAGGACATCTATCAGGTCGGAAATACTTAAATTTCTTGCGAAATGAATTAGATAACCTATTACTAAATATACCACTAAATATCATATCTAGACTATGGTTTCAACACGATGGTGCACCAACACATTATAGCGCTGAGGTAAGAGTATCTAAATGAAAAAATACCCAGAACGCTGGATTGGTCGAGATCGCCCCATATTTCAAGTTTAAATTTTTTTCTTTGGGGTACTATTAAAAACATAGTTTACCAAGAAGAACCCAGAGACATCAATGATTTGAAAATCAAAATAACAAATACATTCAATACAATTGAATGTTAATGATCCTTCCACGATAGAGTTAATTTGTGCCCGAGTTTGTGCCCAAATAAAAAGAGGCAACACGTTGAACATTTGTTAGACTAATAATTTAAGTTAATTGTTACGATTTTGCTATTTGTTAATTAAAGTTAGTTCATTTTTTTTTAATTGGTTTTATTGTATTTTTTCAGATATGCAATGTATGTATTTCAATTAATACATACTTGTTTCATAAATTTCTAATTAGAAAAATTAGTAAATTCTCCCTGTTCCTGATTTGGTGGAATATTATTCTTTAGAGAAACACCATTGTTTCTCTTGGGCAACAAATCGGCGAACTCTAAATATTTATTAATTATTATAAGGTAATTTACTTGTTCATAGATTGCTATTGGATTTTATAAAAAGAGCATCAAACTGTTAACCTCTTTAATTATTGGTTATTTAACATTTGCATAAAATGTGTCAATATAGGGCACTTAAGTTTTTTGTTTCTCAAAATTTTGACATAAATGATCATATCCTCAAAACCATTGAAAACAAATATGAAGTATGGAGGTCATCGGAAAGCTCTTGAAATTGTCTAATCGAATATGAAGTAACATATAGGGTGTTCCATTTGAAATAACAAAGTTATTCAGGTTATAAAATCTCCAAGTTTGACACAAAAATATGGACATCCTGTAGAAAAAAATCTAAAACCGGATTATTGGTTTGAAAGCACTTTTCTATTGTAATTCATTACCGTATCGAAACATTTGAAAATATTTCAAATTAGACAAATACTCTCTTGTAATGGTGTACAGGGTGGCCCATTTTCGAGCCTCATCATTGGGATCTTGGAAACCGCAGGAGATACAGGATCGGTTAAATTATGGCAAAGTTGCGTAATTTGATGCTTATCAAAACGCTGTGTTGGAATATGGAAAATTCTGAATACTTTCTGAAATATCCGGAAAAAAATGAAATTTCAGTCTTTTTTATTTTTTTCTGACGTTATGTAAAAACAAATTTTAAAACGAATAACGCTTCCCTATTGCCACTTTCTATTCTCTACAACATGGCGCTATCAAATTTGAAATTCGACATTTCGTCTTCCAGAAACCATCATTAACTTATTGTTTTTTTAAATACGGACCTGGATTTTTTATTTTATTTTTTTGTTACCTTTGGATGACCTAAATGCTATGAACCATCACAAATTTTTATTTTCAAACGTTTCGATGACAAAAACTGACATTTTCCGTATTTAAAAAAAAATAATTAATACGGCACTGTTTTTAAAACAAATTATTCTATCAAAATTCTAAATTTGTTTGCTAGGTAAAAAAATAAATATCTAAATTTATGATACTGATGAAAAGCTATATTAAAAGCGGATAAAAAGTCATTATAAGTATAACTAAAGCACTTATTGGTAGGTAACTAATTTAGATTACAATAGTAAATACGAATGTAATATTTCTTATTTATTTCCAAATTCTAAATACATAAATAGGATTTTAAAAAATAGGATAAGTCAAATACTTTTATTTCAATCTAATGTGTCCGTCCACCTCGTTTATATTGAGCTTATTTCTGTAATATTAACGGAAAATGAAAAAGGCGGCCTTGATATTAAAACAAGAAATCGCCCTAGCTATTTAAAATACCTATGACAGTTTAAATTTTTAAATAATTTGAGACAGTAAAAATGATGTTTGCCAATTCAGAAGAACGTGATATGCTTCGGATTTATTACGGTGTCAATAGAAATTTGCAAATTTCATGTGAACAATATTTAGAAAGATACCCCGAACGTCCACAACCCCATTATTCGTATGTTAATACGTTGGACAGAAATTTGGAACTTTTTTGCTAGTTTTGGTAAACCCCGAAATGCTTATGGTGTTTGAGCATTTACTTTTTAGGTTTTAATTTTGTTCCTTTTAAAGTTTAGGTATATAGTTATTAATTAATTAATTAATTATTATTAACATTATTTAGCCAGAAGTAATAATTTGTTTTTTAAATAGTGTTGTATTAAATATTTTTAAAAAATACAGAAAATGTCAGTTTTTGTCATCGAAACGTTTGAAAATCAAATTTTGTGATGGGGTCATAGCATTTAGGGAGTCCAAAGGTAACAAAAAATGATATAAAAAAATCCAGGTCCGTATTTAAAGAAAATTAGTTGATGATGGTTTCTGGAAGACGAAACGTCGGATTTAAAATTTGAAAGCCCCACCTTGTAGAGGATAAAGAGTGGCAACGACGAAGTTTTATTAGTTTTAAAATTTGTTTTCAAATAACGTCAGAAAAAAATAATTTTTTTTTATGAAATTTCGTTTTCTTCCGGATATTTCAGAAAGTAATTGGAATTTTCCAAATTCCAACACAGCATTTTGATCAGCATCAAATTGCGCAACTTTGCCATAATTTAACCGATCCTGTATCTCTTGCGGTTTCCAAGATCCCAATGATGAGGCTCGAAAATGGGCCACCCTGTACATACGTCAAAATTTTTACATAATTTCAAATAATTATTGAACTACTCAAACAAAGTACATGTTGTTGTAGTTCATTGAAAAGCCCTTGACGTTCAAAAACCAAATATGCAATAATAAATAGGGTGTTTCATTTAACTTAACAAAGTTGATTACTACCCTGCCAAAACGAATTACCCTGTATGACTAAAATTGTTTTTTGGAGTATGCAATGATGAATGCTGAGGAACTTTTGTGTTAACTTTTTTTTCTATCTGTAATAGTTACAGAGTATGGAACAAATACGCACTAGGGAGACACCCTGTATAATATAATATTTGAAAATTATAAAAAAATATTTGCTCTACAAAAACCTTTTTTGAAAAACATATAAAAAAATCGCAATTTGTCTCTTCTTTGCCACTACATACCTAACTCCTTTTTTAACTTTATTGCCGTTTTGCACTTGACGAATTTTGACGGCCTCGGGATATTGAAACATCAGTATATGCTTATGTAAAATAAATACTGATTCATTTTATACAAAATTGAGCTTGTATCAACGAAACCCCCAAGGAACTTACTTTTATGCAAATATTTGAGCGTCTAACACTACTGTTATTGTAATGTTCACGAAAGTGCCAAACTCAGTTTTGCTATTACCTATTCCTATACCTCCCCCCTCCCCAAACAATAACCTATTGTCCACCAAAAGTGACGATTTTCACCATAAAATTCTCCCCATAGAGGTTTGCCATACGCGTCCATAATTATATTATGATAAGGACAACAACACAGATATTACTGTAATAATGTTTCTTACGGGAACTCGATATCAGCACCCGTAAATGTGCATATACCATCACAATCCACTGAAAAAATATGCAGAACGTTAATACAAGCAACACGACAGATAAGGAAAATAAAAAAAGCTTAATAATATCTAGAGATTTCAATGTACGTCTCAAACAAGTTGTTATAGAACAATCTAAGATGAACACTTGTTTATTATCTCATTGCTTAATGAGACTGAAATTTCATACCCTTCCTCAATACATCGTTGCTTTCCGTATCACAAAGGAGGGCCCTATTAGTAGTAGCAGCAAAGGAGGTCCTAATTCTTGGGCGTATAATACGAGAAGGGGCTATTAAAATATAGCTTTCTTTGAAACGATAAATGAACCGTCTATTTATGTTATTATTTACAACTTAAATTAAATTTATTCGTTAGTTGTATTTATAACTACCTTAATAGTATTTGATACACCGATGTCTTTTGTCGGGTTACTTTAATAAATTACATTGCTTGTAGAACTATCTGCTGGATACTATTTCATAGAATTAACTTCTCTTATTCGAACTGAATACGAACATGTCGGTTAATTCGAAAAACTGTATAATACACAAACAACATCATCAAAGAAATTATTGCAAAGGCGAAATTCCTTTCTGGAAATTAATGGTATTGTAATATATGAAGTTATGGATTGGACTATCAACTTCGCTAATGCCAAAAATGTATTTTTGTCCACCAGATATTCAATTCCACAAATTAATATATTATATTTAGAATATGTTATTATCAATATGAACAAAAAAAAACAAGCGAAGTCTTTTTAACCTGCTATGTAAAGTTTATTTTTGCATGAAATAAATTATGTATTAGTTTGACGTAAAATCAACAACTAATGTATACCCATGCAATATATTTGGATATTCTACCTGTTGATCATAGGGGCAGCAGGTATAATAATGGGCACTAGATTAAAAATAACCATATTATAACGTATTTCAGTCTTTATATCTAACATTTTTTTTACAATCAAGCAAATAAATATGTATTTGATATTAGAGCTCGAAATAAGTTCCCTATTATCTAAATTGTATTTCTATTTACATATTGATGATTTATTCGTTAACTTAATTTAGAATACATAACATAGTACTCTGATTTATTGATATTTATTTACTGTTTGCCTAAAGGAAGTTCATATATTTTCGAATTTTCAAACTTGCAAAGCTAGTACTGAACGGTGTGAATGGCATTTTGAATGTAATTTACAATTTTAGTTCTCGATAAAGCCAAATCAAAGTATGCCTGTAAGAAATGTCGAACTAACATTAAATTTATTTCTGATTTCACTTTGTCCGATAGAGCATGTTATGTGAAATAATTGCTCCGTTTTTAAGCTTAAGACACAAAATTGAATAAAATAGATTTGAGTGCCGGATATCTAATTGTATAATCTTGAGATACCCGTAACAGCCAATTTTATTTAAATTGTTATCATGGAAAGTAAGTATTTTTTATTATTTTATTGGTAGTTATCGACCAATTTAGATATTTGCGCCTTCAAAGCAAACCTGATATCAGTAACTCTGACGTCAATTGTATTGACAAGTGACTAGTATGGGTTCGATGATGTTTTTAATTAAGTGCCTAATGTAAAAACATGCCACTACTGTTAATTTTATGGTCTAGACTTAAGCGCATACGTATTCATGTAAACAACAAATCCATATTTCAGTGTTCACAACATTTGATAATCGGTGCTAAAAATATTTAGAATTGAATTTACATAACTGCTAGTTGTTGCAGATATCAAATTCCAAAAAATAGTACAACAAATATGTAATATTTACAACCAGATAGTAATATTGTCATATTCTATTCTACCCTTGTCATGTTTATCTGGTCGCCAAAATTACATATTTTTAATGCAACGAGACACAACTGTCAAGTAATTTGGAAATAACACAGCCGAGGATGAGATATGTAATTCTATGGAAGTAGAAATGCGAAATAGAGCGCATATAATATATTTTCACAAAGCGCATGTGACAGAAACGACTATTTAAGTTTATTAAAATTTAAAAAAAGTATAAATACATGTTAAGCTGCATATTGATGCATAAGGAATGATTAAAACTAAGTCTAATCTATTTAAGAATGAATTACTCCTAAAATCGGTTTTCACAGCCACATTCGCCACAGTTTGAATCTGATCGGTTACTCTTTGGTGTATTATATTTCTCTTATACGAAGTTCTTTCGTCTGCCCACTTAGCAAAAGTTACTTCAACTGATGACAGTCTTCCGACAGCAAAATAGTATTGCTCCTAGACTAGACCAGTTGACAATAGCTTGCTCTAGTGTAAATTTGCCTTGCATATTGAGCAATAAGAAGCTGAAAAATAGCTCTATCTAAAATCCACGCTTCATTCTTAAAACGGATAGGCTATAATAGACACAAATGTCCAAAAAGAATAAATAAAAAAGGAAATCAGACAAGAAATATCTATACATCAGCTTTAGAGCTAAAAACAGATGAAGAGTCCGCAGTAAAAGAGAGAGGTAGTAGCTCGATTTAAAAAGAAATGACTTTGTGCACTCCATGCATATAAAATAAACTGCTCAATCGTTTGATGCAAAAAAGAAGCTGGATCTAGAGTTGTCCCACGTACTGATGATGAGTCAAAAATAATTTATTCCAAAATAGTTAGCAAATAATAGATCAATGCCGGGTAAAGTAAACTTTTATTTATGAGAATTTGTTGATAAACAGAAATTTAGACACTTCATACAAAATCGTTTCACAATCTTAAAGTTGTTATCTGGTGTGGTATTGAGTCTTTTAGCAGCTTTAGTCCTTATAGCCCAGTCACATTAGAGGTTTCACCTCGGAATGAGAGATAATAAGCTGTAAACTTGTATAAACCTTTATTTTGGCGTTCTAAAAGTTGTCTCAAAAGTCTCATAAAATCTCGTGTCCGCGTCTTAAGATATTCAAGGTCAAAGGTCACAAAAATCGTTTCTTTGCAAAAATCTCGCTTCCTATGGTTTTAATGCCATTTGCATTTATTATAAAAATTGTAGAGAATAAAATTCTCTACAACTATTGTCCCAAACATTTTTTTATATACTCAACCGTTTTTGAAATAGAGGGCGGAGAGCGCGCTGCGCTTACCTATTCACAGCATAATGCAAGGTCAACCGTAAGTCCCGGTAAATAATACGCCGTTAAAGTCTATAAATCATTAAAGAATATATAATTATGAATAATTTGCATTGTTTATTAATTAATGCATTATATTTAATAATATTTTTCATTTATCGAATACTTATTTGTTTAATATTACTTACCTTTCCGTGTAATCAAAAAATTGTTGAGTGGAATACTTTAAGTATATTTGAATTATATTCTAATATATATGGTAATTATATTTTAAGTAGAAAAAGAATAGAGTAAATACATTTTAATCATATCTTTATTTAGAAATACTTCTTCATATATTTATTACAGTTAAAGTTCAAATGTGGGGGAGCTTTTTCAAAAACGTTTATAATTAGAAGGACTTGATGAGAATGACCGTTCTCGTATCGCAGCCATTATTGCATGACATTGATGTGCATTTCGTTTTTAAATTATCTATTTTTCCTTTTCTATTTTTCATTATGACTTCTTGTAAAAAATGCATTAAAGTTTTTGGTATTTTTTCATTAATATCATCTAACATTTTACTTGGATAAGACTTGGTTTCAACTACAGATGATCGAATATCTTCCCTAATAATAGCTGCTGCAGCTTCGACAATCCGTAACCGTTCTTCTTCGGGATCCCTTTTTTTATTATCGTACCAAGCTTTTGATAGTATATTAGCTTGTGTATCATGAAAAGATATGATAGTAAATGATCCTACTTTTCTCGTAATTATTATGTCCATCAAATATTTTTGTTGAAGTTTTGTAATGATAGTCTTATCATCTGGTACATACTCCGTCAGGACATCTTTGAGCTCTTTCAATGTAAATTGTGATCCGTCATGATTTTCTATATAACTAAAAATCTCTATCATTGCTTGTGTGACTTGATTATCTTGGCGAAGCTTCTTATCAGTAGTAGATGGTACTCGACTTAATGATTTATAGACTTTATACGGCGTATTATTAACCGGGACTTACGGTTGATCTTGAATTATGCTGTGAATAGGTAAGCGAGGCGCTTTCTCCGCCCTCTATCTCAAAAATGGTTGAGTATATAAAAAAAATGTTTGGTACAAAAGCTGTAGAGAATTTTATTCTCTACAATTTTTATAATAAATGCAAATGGCATTAAAACCATAGGAAGCGAGATATTTGCAAAAAACCTATTTTTGTGATTTTTAACCTTGAATATCTTAAGACGCGGACACGAGGTTTTATGAGACTTTTGAGACAACTTTTAGAACGCCAAAATAAAGGTTTATACAAGTTTACAGTTCATTATCTCTCATTCCGAGGTTGACCCTCTTTTTTGGCTTAAGTGACTGGATTATTACCTTTTCGAGGAAGAACATTTGAAAAATTTTTTATGCCTATAGTTTTGTGGCAACGAATTTTTTGTTATACGAATGGGCGTTTGTTTACACTATCGGATCAAAAACAATAATGTAACTGTCTCCTGCACTTTTTTTTAACAAATGAGGCCAAATACACCAGAACAATAAAAGTTGAGTATCCTTACAAAAAAATTAGTAGGCGTACAAATTTACATTTACCGAATATACTAAAATTTTTTTGCACATCCTAAAGAGCATTAAATTGACCAACTTTGTATAATAATAATAATAATAATAATAATAAATGATTTCTATTGGCATATAAAAGTACAGCAAATGGCAGAGAATTTACAAAAATTAAAAAAAAGCAAAAGGCAGAGTTTGGAACAGGTTCCATTCTTACACTCAACCTCGTATCTCGTATCTCTTGCCATTTTCGAGATCCCAATGGCGTACGCGTTTAAATAGTTCACCCTGTATGTTGTTTTTATTGATACAAATCTATAAATAGAGAAACATTTAATTACTATTACATTAGTGATCGTTTGCATAATAATTTACAAAGATTGAGAATATAATCTACACCGAGTATGTAATTATGTCTTTCTGGTTGGAGAAAGCAGTTTACAATTAATACACTCTAATTATTTTATCAAAGGGGTGTTAATTTTAATGTTGCCATTTCATAAAAAATTATCTGACATTTTAATAAATACTAAATAATGATGACTAAATGTCAGCGTATACCTTTCAAGTGTAGTGATTGATTTATTAAATGGCATGGAAAACAATTGCGTTCTATTTATAGATATAGACTTTCATTACTTATTAATTCTATAGATATTACGTTACCGTGTGAGTAAATTAAATTTTCATCATACTGCATAAAAAGATTTCTAATATTTTGTGAATTAATTATTAATTAGTCTATTTTATGTTAATTCACGTCTTTAGCATTTTTTTATTGGTGTTTACAAGTGCTAGCAAATGAAACCGATTTTCTGGATATCCGGTTAAACCACTTTGGATTATTTGCGGTTTTGCACAAAATCGAAAACTAATTCAATTAACAGGTTAATTGAACAACCGGTTATTCGAAAAACCAGGATAACCGAATATTCGAATAATCGTTTTTTTTTTCGAATAATCGTTTGTTTTTTCGAATTACTGGTTATTCGAATAACCGACTATTCAGATAATCAATTAATAAGGTACGTTTCTTTTCTTTCAAATTTGAAATCTGAAACTACAGGCGAGCGGGCAGGTGGGCACCCGTGTAGAATATTAAAAAAAATATTATTTTAATTATATTTTTATTAATTTATTTATAATTTTAAAAATGAGAAAATATTTAATATTATTAATTCATTATAATATATAAATAATAATTGAGTACAAATGTATAAAAATAACTAAAAGCCCCCCCCCCCCCCCCCCCCCAAACAACCTTCCAGTGATATAAAAAAAAAAAAAAGCGAAAACCAAAATATAAATAAGAAGGGAGACACACTGGGCTCAGGACCGGAGGCCGCCGATATCGTGTCAACCAAAACCCCGAGTAAAAATTTGGAATCACTTCAATCAATTTTTACTGGTTGCTTACAATACTTTGACAAGCTTATCTATAAAGTGCTCTAAGAATGGAAAAACGATTGAAATCCGTTGCATTATTATCATTTTTGCAGTTATTATTTAGCAACTTCAACGTATCGTCCGTATTATACACAACCACAACAATAAAAAAATTCGCTAGACATTTTCATCCCACAAAACGCCTTCTCTCAAAAAAAAACGGAAACAAACCCTACATTTATCTAGCAGTTTTTTCAACTTAGGATCTATGTTAGGAAGTAACGAAATACTCTTATTGCGTTCTCAAAATTAGAGAAAAATTTCTTTTATTTATTTTTTAGCAATTTTAAACAGGACAGTTTTCTGTTTATATGTTTTCATTGAATAATCCTTTTGGCGTAGAGGTTTACTTAAAAATTTTTTTTAAATAATTTAAAGGACAGTGGCTTAATACCCAAAGAATTTTAGAAGAAACATTATAGGATGCCACAAATAAATTACTGTTGTAATCGCTAATCAAATTTGCACGTATGTGTTGGTGTTACATTCACCAATACAATCAGACCACAGCAATAATTTTGGATGTTACCGGTCTCACCAATATAACTAGTATATAAATAGTTCTATAAAATTGTTGTAACGAGTTTTTTTAATACAAGTACCTACTGATTTACTGAAATGAAAATATTAAATTTATTTGTCTTCTAAAATCTAAGTTACAAACTCAATCTAATTCGTTTTCTTATTAATCGGTATTTAAAGAATCTGATTAACCGGTTTTCGGTTAACCGAATAACCGTTTTTTTAATATCCAAATAATCGGTTATTCGGATAACCGATATCCGAGTAACCGATTATTCGATTATCCGGTTACCCGAACAAATTTCTTCAAGTTTCTCGAGAAACGCACAATCCAGAATCCTGATTCCAACGTGCATTGATTTCTCTTAATGTACTTCTTCTTTCTGAATTGAAAACTTTAATTAACTGGCTTAAGTTTCTTTCAGAGACAGTTTCGGACCTTTCCAAACATTTGCGTCGCGAACGTTAATATTTCCGCTTTTACTATATTATTTAATTACATTATAAACAGTGGTCTGTGCTACAGATAATTCACTTGAAATATCACGTATTGTCTTGCCGGTATGGTATTGCCGGATAATAATTTCACGCACTTTTGTATCAATAGCGTCCTATTCTATCAAAAAATGAACGAGATATTGACTACAACAATATAAAAACAATATAAACTGCCAGTGACATTTGAGTTCAAAGTCAAAGCACCCAGCGCCTACATGTACTATCGTGGCCGAAAAAAGTGATCGACTGATTTTCCCGTTGTAAATATGGTTCAACTTCTAACCAGTAACGCATCAGTCATAAGATATTTTATTATTTTTATTAGTGTCAATGTCATTGTGAGGCCTCACTAGTGATTTGTTGTCAAAATAATTTAATTGACATAACTGACGTAAAAACCCCTGAATGAGATTTGCAGGAAACAACTACTCAGCGGACAAAGCCCCGATCTGCATTGAATTAAACCTGCAGTCTTGTTTGGTGACATAGACCGGTTTCGAACTTTTTATGTGCTCGTCAGTATGCCATAAGTAATGAAAAAGACAAATCATAATAGCAAACCAGGCTAGCCTAAAGCAGACTGAACTAAACAGACATAGTGAGTGATAAGTAAAGCTGGCCGAGGTCACCTGGCCGACAGAGCCGTCATATGACTCATATGTTTACATCATATCATAATACTTGAATAAGTACAATAAATGGAAATAAATTTTAACAATAATGTTACATTTTATAATAATTTGTATAAAACTCACCCTTTTAAGCAGATTTATGAAGTAGTTTGGTTGTCGTCATCACAAAATGGGGAAGATCTATAGTATAATAGCATCAGGTATGTTTCTACAGCTGTCTCCGTCAGCGATGTTCGCTTTGGTGAAAAAATATGTTTGTATTTTGAAAATGACCGTTCGACATCTACGGTTGTAATACAGGCATAAGTAAAACAATCTGTGAACTCACTTAACGAAGTTGTAGATGCACCATCACAAATTTGTCTTAATTTGCTAAAATCAGGATCTTTGTGTAATACACTCTCGAATTTTTCACTAACGCGATTATTTTTTGCGTCATTTATAGCCTGTAGCTGTGTATTTACGTCGTCCACTATTTGCAGCGATTCCACTAACGACAACGAACTATTTTGCAATTTTTCTATTACGTCGTGTAGTCTTCTATAATTGTTATTAATAGTTTTTAAATCTGTTTCAAGGGAAACGTCTTGAAAGCTTGTCTGGCTTTCCCTAATAGCTGCAGCCTCGTTAGGGTTGAACTGTAGTATCACAGCTTTTATTTGTTGAAAATATTCAACATAATAAAAAGCCGCTTTCAACCACGTTCCCCAACGTGTAAGAATCGGCTCTGATGGTTCAGGGATACCAGGACACTGTCTGTGAAATGCTCAAAGCCGTTTAGGAGATTTGAGAAATACTTTTTTTGTATTTGCTATTCATGCATCTATCTCTGGAAAACATTTTCGAATCGTTTCTGCCACAAGATGTAACGCATGCACTTTACATGTAACATGTAAAAACTTACAATTGTCTCTTTGAAGAGAACGGCCTACCACGCGCATTGTCGCGGCACCATCAGTCACAAACATCAATACTTGTTCATATTTCAAATTTTTCGAATGTCTCCAACACCACACGCGTAATTATTTCGCCGGTACACGCAGTCAGTCTTTTACTAGCTAGTAAAAGTGGAAATGTTGGTGAGGGTCCAGTACACGTACTATAATATTTAAAATAGAATTTTTTTTACAATCTGTCGTCTCGTCAATACATAACCAGAGCCGTGTATTTTTTAATCCACATTTAATCCTATTTACAATGTCTTCACGAACAGCTGGAATATATCTACGTAACGATGTACGACTTGGTAAGTTCACCTGGGGATTGTATTTATTCCAAAACTCCCGAAATGGTTGTTTATCCAGTATGTGTAGCGGAATATTACAGGCTATTATTACAAATTAACAATAAATCAAACATAAACTGAGTTGTCAAAGGCATGCCATTTTTTTATTTTGATGTTGTACGGTATTGATATGACGACGTCAATCTGTTTTGTGCCAGCACATTAAATCTTGATTGCAAACTTTACAAATTATTTTGCATCCGTCATAGAATAAATCCGGAAATTCACCGATAAATTTATTCACTGTGTCCGCATACGGTCGTTTTTTACCCTTTGGCGCATTTGACATCTTGTATAATTTATAGGTACAACCTCACGCATTAACCTTTCAAATAAGACTGCAGCGTAAATCACTTCTAAATCGGCCGGTGTGACGCCAGCGCAAGACCGTGGCTGTAGTCCAGCCACCTCGGCCAGCTTTAGTGATAATTGTATCCCTCTGGTGGTCAGTGCTACTACCAGTCAGACATCATTGATGTCTCAATGACTGATAGCGGTCTGCAAAGCAGATACCAAGAGCTGCGACCTCTAATCCTGGTGAGCTAAACTATATACTGAATAAGATTTGCAGGAAACAACTAGTCAGCGCACAAATCAGCGATTAAATCCCTATTTACAGCAGACGTTTTTTTGAAAAAACATACTACTTGATAAAAAATCGATTTTTTTTTTTTCGGCCGCAATAGTACATCACGTATGTACTCATTAGTACCTAAAACTCCAATAACCGTTTATACTTGTCCCAATATTTAGTTGTAAACATATTTCAACATTAAATAACTAAACTAAAGGTAATAAAAATTAAGAAGTTAAATTTGAGAAAATCTAAGTTAAAGTGAAACTAAATATGCTGTTATATGCAGCTTTAAAATTTAAAGAATAATCGTCGTACGTATTTACGTAATGAAGCACGTTTCTGAAAAATAGTTTGTCTCAACATTTAGTTGTTAGAGCTCGTAATTCTTTTGAAGTTAACATTGGACTTTTCTTTGTTCTATCTTGCTATAATTTAGAATGAAGTTAATAATCCTTCTTTGAAATGTTGGCTAAAAAGTTATAAAGTAGGCTAAAAGGATAATAAAACACGTTCAAAGACAAATCGGTTCCTCAGCGTTGATTTGCGAGTGTACTTAAATGCATGAAAAATTATCATAAAATACGTCTGTGGTGATGAAAAAAAAACAATCGATATTCAACTATGCATAGTGCGGTTCTGGGCTTTCCATTCGAATGCGAATAAATATAAAATTGCGTCTACTTCCTTTCATCTTTTATAAAAATGTGTTATATTATATTGCCTTTTCTTTGTAAATTATTGACAAAGAAGCGGATAAAATAGTGATATGTAGCTACAGTTTAATTCAAACTTATTTGAAACTTAAAAAACATCGGCTTCTTTAATCCCTTTACCGCTGTCAAAGAAGCCGATGTTTTTTTATGTTGTAAATAACTTTGAAATAAATCATACCTATAAACCGTACAGAACTTGGATTTTTCATTTTCATGTTGCTATGAAAGTTTCTAGCTATATTTTTAGAGACGGTCATAACTATTTAAAATATTTTAAATATATGAAAGAAATTTGCTTTTTAATGTTTCAAAAATATTTTATTATAAACTCTACACGTGTTTCGGCTTTTTAGGCCTTTGTCAAGAGTACAGGGAATACTGAACAGTAAAATTTGTGTTCATTGCTTATATATAACCACATCTGGTACCTAATATAAAACTATTGTAAAGTATGTTTTTAAAAGCTGAATATTACTTAATTTTTTAAAATCTAAATTATTTTATTTAAAATATGGTGGCCGGTAAAAATTTGTTGTTCATTCGTTACATTTTTCTTATTCTTAACAGCCTTACTTATTTCTAATTGTTCTAATAGATCAAGTCTCTTTCCTTTCTTTTCCGAATGGAGTAATTTGACATTATTTAAATCTATAAAATGACTGTTTTCTATACAATGTGTTGACATGCCCGTACTATATACATTGTTTACAATAGATTTCCTGTGTTCCTCGAATCGCTTTTTTACACTTCGTCCAGTTTGTCCAATGTATATAGCATCAGAGTCACTACATTTTAACTATATACATTGGACAAACTGGACGAAGTGTAAAAAAGTGATTCGACGAACACAGGAAATCTATTGTAAACAATGTATATAGTACGGGCATGTCAACACATTGTATAGAAAACAGTCATTTTATAGATTTAAATAATGTCAAATTACTCCATTCGGAAAAGAAAGGAAAGAGACTTGATCTATTAGAACAATTAGAAATAAGTAAGGCTGTTAAGAATAAGAAAAATGTAACGAATGAACAACAAATTTTTACCGGCCACCATATTTTAAATAAAATAATTTAGATTTTAAAAATTAAAAATTCCCTGTACTCTTGACAAAGGCCTAAAAAGCCGAAACACGTGTAGAGTTTATAATAAAATATTTTTGAAACATTAAAAAGCAAATTTCTTTCATATATTTAAAATATTTAATGATGTTTCACAAGGAGCCAACCGCAGAATCAGTTCAGTGAATTTAAATTATGTTAAGCATTTAAGTCATGCATATTTTAACCCATAATTTTTGCGAAGCTCTGTATGACGTTTATAATTGTTATGAATATCCGAATATTACTATAAAGATATTTTGTTTGTATGCTTCAGAAACTTTCTTAGTAACACGAATATGAAAAAATCCAAGACCTGCACGGTTTCCAGGTATATATCCAGTATTCTCTCCGTTTCTTTGTCAATAATTTACAAAGAAAAGGCAATATAATATAATACATCTTTATAAAAGATGAAAGGCAGTAGACGCAATTTTATATTTATTCGCATTCGAATGGAACGTTCAGAATTACACTATATGCATAGTTGAATATCGATTAGTTTTTTCATTACCACAGACGAACATTTTGTGATAATTTTTCATGCATTTAAGTACACTCGTAAATCAACGCTGAGGAGCCAATTTGTCTTTGAACGTGTTTTATTATCCTTTTAGCTTACTTTAATAACTTTTTTAGCCAACATTTTCAAAGAAGGATTATTAACTTTATTCTAAATTTTAACGAGATAAAACAAGGGAGAGGAAAGTCCAATGTCAACTTCAAAAGAATACATCCTTCCTAAACCTGAAAGTTATATTGGGCATATAAATAAAAATCAAAAATTTAAAATTACACTTTTGACACACAAATAAGTGTATAAATGTAAATATGCAAAGAAACATAAATGTATAAAGCTCTTATGAGATCGTAAAATAATCCCGAAATAGTACAGGGTGATCATTTTATGTCTCAGTCAACTTTCTGACTAATAAAAGAAACCAAGAACGTAAATACTCGTAATTATTCTCATAAAAAAATAGTTTAATAGCGCCAAATCTGGGGTTTAGCAGGCCAGTCTATATGCACAATTCTACCTATCCACCGATTGGCACGGTGGGTCGCCGAAGGGTCATGTTCATATTTATTTATTTATTTTCATATACATATCCAACAGGTAGAACTTAATTACAGGATACAAAACCCTTAAATAAATTTAAGTAACAAAAAGCAAAAAATTGAAAATCTACCAACAATTAGATTAAAAAAAAATATAAATATTACAACGGAAATGAAATAATAAACATTAATATAATACATAGTAATAAATTAACACTAACTAACAATACATTATACTTTAATTAAAATATTGCTATTCAACAATAACAATACAACAATACACAATAGCAATAAAAATAAATACAAATTGTACAAAATTACACAAATTAAAATATTGTCATTCACTCATTAAGTACTACTTTTTTAATTTTGTCAATGGTACAAGAAAAAATATCAATATTGTCCTCCACGTTGCAATAGTTTGCGATCATTTGATATAAAGAGGATGCTATCATAATATTAGTATTAGCTGTAGGTAATTTAAAAATGCGGTTATGTCGTGATGATATTCTTGGAACTTGAAAATTAATTTGGTTTAATATCCATATACAGTCAACTAAATTATTAACCACCTTATACAAAAAAAATTATAAATTGTGCCGCCCTACGTTTTGCAAGCTCGGATAGATTGAGACGTGCAAATAAAATATTGTTTTGAATGCCTCTTTCCGGATATTCACCATCAAGTACGTATACTGCTGATTTTACAAATCGTCGTTGTATTTTTTCTAAATACCAAATATGTATATAATAAATGGGACTCCACACTATTGATGCATATTCCAACCGCGATCTAACAAATGAAACATGGAGCACTCTAAGCGTATGCAAGCTACCAAACCCCTTTGAATTGCGTATGACAAGTCCAAGCAGACGAAGTAGTCGTTTCGATATGCCATATGAAATATAATTTAGGATCAAAAACAACTCCAAGATCTTTTATGTAATCTGGCCTTTGTAATATTAAATCATCCAGTTTATAATTATATTTGATTGACGTTACCTTCCTCGTGAATGTCAGAACATTACATTTTGATCCATTTAACGGTAATATATTTTTCGCACACCAGATATTTATGTTATCTAATGCTGTTTGAAGATATTTGCAATCTGTCTCAGACTTAATTTCGCAAAATAGTTTTAAGTCGTCCGCGTATAATAGATAATGTATTCGATGGAGATTAGATGTGATATCGTTGATAAACAAACCAAATAAAAGTGGTCTCAATATCGAACCTTGTGGTACGCCTGACTTCTGCAAGAATCTGCCAGACCTGTATTCACGGTATTAAACAAATTGATACCTATCTTGCAAATAGGATTTAAGAAATTTAACTATTGGCCTGGAAAGTCAAATTCTCAACTTTCTCCAAGTCTGTCAAATGCCTTGGAGAAGTCAGTATCTATTACATCTACCTGACTTTGTTGATCTAATTTGGCGCTGATATACTGGGATTTACACACAAGGTTTGTGACTGTAGACCTGCCCTTCACGAATCCATGCGGCTCAAGCGATATTATACCAGATACGTGATTGTATATGATTGCATGTAGAATAATCTTCAACTATTTTGCAAAGTTACAAATGATAGTTATTGGCCTATAGTTTGTTATTTCATTTCTATCGCCTTTTTTTGTAAATAGGGCATACCCTCGAGAGTTTCCATAAATCAGGAAAACAAGAAGTTTGCAATATTAAATTAAAAATTATGGTAAGTGGGCCAGCCAAAACTGATGCGCAGTCGTTTATTATGAATGCTGGTATTAAATCAGGACCCATAGTCATAGTCGGCTTAATCTTTTTGATAGCATTCATTACATCATTTTGCGTGAGAGAACTAATATTTAAGGACAACACGTTTTCTGAATTAAGAGCATTTACATTATTATTACTAGGTTGCGTAAAGGAGTTAGAGAAATGATCAGCGAAGCTATCAGCTAATAATTGAGGATCTTCAATGGTTTCATTATTATATTTTAATATCGAAGGATCAGATAAGTTATTGTTCCTTGTATTTACGTATGACCAGAATTTCTTAGGATTATCTTTTATATTATTTTCGATATTTTGAAGATATTTACATCATTTTTTTTTATTTGAGATCTCAATAATTTGAACCTATTTAGATCCTCATTACTGGAAGTTTTTTTTATATTTCTGCCAAGCTTTATGTTTTTGTTTTATTTTGTTTATAATTTGACCATTAAACCAAGCAGGATACGATTTAGAAGTTGGTGGTTTCTTTGGAATGTTATTTTCAAATATTATAACAATAACAGAATTTGAATATCTAGTTGGCTAGTTCACCATTGCCAACTATCCAATTCGATAGTTAATTTCATAGCTTACCACTTTGTAGTTCAAACTAATTAATATTTATGTAAATTAGGGTTATATTTTTGTGCACTTTTAAGAAGCACAGCAAGCAAATATTATTAAAACAAAAGTGTTGAGGGGTTTGAAAATATCAACTAAATTATTATTGATATTAATAAAATAAAAAAAAATTGTGGCTATTTAGTAGTAGCGACAGAGCAAAAATGTGACATTTTGTAACACTGTACTCCAACATCTTGAAAAGTATAGCCAAGGGGAGATTTTTAACTTGAAAATCGTATTTAACAGGTAAACATGATTACGTTCAGAAAAAAAGATCAAGAATTATGGAACAAATTATTCAAGTTTCTTTGAATTAATTTAGAATAAATATCTAAATTTCAGTTAGATAGGATTATAATACAATTTCATTAAGAATGATAATTAGATTAGGGAAAACTTGATATTCGCTTATAAAGTAAAGCAACTAATGCATTTTGTTCGAAAAATTAATATGATTACGTCTGTTTACCATATTAGTTGTACGTCGTGATTTCAGAAACAAAATGATCTCGGCATTATTTTTTACAAAAAACTGCCGTTTTCCACACATCAATACAATAAATATTAGGTTTTGTTATTAGAAATTGTAGGAATTTTTCTTTGTCATATACTTATTTATAGCTCTATAAAAAGTAAACTTTATAGGGGGCACTACTTTATTGATAGACGATGTGTGAAAACGAATGATTTTATTATTTTTTTTAATTTTAGGCTTTTCTGGGATAAATTATTTTAGATTCGTGTTGTATGACAAAATATAGTGTTTTCTGGGAAAATTACGAAATCAGAGTATAGATTTTTACCCATAAAAAAACTGAAAGCTTCTGCTTGAATATTTCATTTATTTGTTATACTGATTCATAAAATTAAATAAAAATTAAGTCGTAACTTCCTCCCCTTACATTTTCTTGAAGCTGTCAATTATTTACGATATTTACCTTTATGAATGGGTATTTTAAGATACTGAGTAAATAATTCTGTTCTTAAAGAATTTCTTATTTTATGAACTGTGGCAAGGTACAGAATTTCGTTCTCTTGATTTTTTTTTACCTGACAGGGGTTTTAGTGTGATTAAATATTCGGCGAACCTCTACAAATGAAGTAATTTTTAAGGCCATGAATGTAACACATTATTTAAAACTTATCTGCTTTAGACCTTCCCCACATTACCCGTAACATGCTTCGAGGATTTGAGGGTATTTTCTAAATTAGCTCTCGTTAAAAATAAATACCAAACCACAATGAATAACAACCAATAAAACACCCTCTCAAACTCAACAGGAAATGACAATATAATTTTTATATATCGGAAAAGAATTTTAGAATACTCCAATGGTAAATTTAGAAATATTGTATGATTTTTTTTACTTATATATTTATGTGTTGTTAAGAAATATATTTGACTTTAAAAATAAGATGCGTATTTCAAAATACTTCAGTTAAATTGATATCAGTAATCCATAACAAATTTACCACAGTCTCTGTTACACGTATATGCAACTTAATTATTTTCATCGAATTCGACTCTTTTAGAAATGTTTCCCAAAAATACCAAAAAATCAACAAAACAAAGTATTTTTATATCTTTTATCCATAAGAGTTACTTGTTACTCCTAATATGTTTCACTCAATAATTTCAGTCTCTTAATGAAAAAATTTCAGGGTAGAATTTCATCCTCTAAGAGTGCACTTTGCCAAATATTAACGTCTTCACAGAAGAGCAAGTTCCTCTCCTTCAAGTATAGACGGCACTCGGCGTTTTCCGCTAGTTTATGCAGATGATAGTTTATTGGGCATATAGGCCTTTTAGAGTTTTCAGGTTTACCCTGTTTAACTCTAAAAGTTTCTTAGCTCTTGATTTCAAAGGGTATTTTATAAACGTCTTCGATTCCTATCTGTAACTCTTGCCAATACTGGAGAGTTTTCCTTTTAGCCCAAGTTGAGATAGCCATCATAGCAATACTTGAAGATATACCAAGTATCGGTTCTGGTCCGATGATCCCGCTCCTTCTCTGGCCAAGGAGTCGGCTATTTCGTTAATTTCCATACCAGAATGACTGGGTATCCAGACCAGAGTCACTTTTGTTGTTTTTGCTCAAATGATTTAGAGCCTTCTGATAGTTCCATACCGTTTTGGAATTACACTGGTGAGAGCCAAGAGCTTTTCTAGCTGCTTGGTTATCTGAGCAATTTTTTATTTATCTGCCTGTAAAATGCATATATTCCAGCCTTAGTATATACAGTTCACTGACATGAACCTTGGCCTGAAAAATAGTTGCATTAGTACCTAAGCTTGAGGATATCCTCACCTTTGGTCTGTAGCTAAGAACTCCGGCTCCTGTTCCCTGAGAGGTTTGGACCCATCTGTAAACCAGCAACTTTCTGCCCTCAGTAGGTTGGCTTTATTCCGATCTCATTCATCTCTTTCCGAAGAACATAGGATGTTAGAAGGTCACGAATACTCGTAGTTGGTCATGGCCTTAGAGCTAAATCAGATATGTTCCCAAACATTTCCATCTTTGACAATTGATTGAAAAATACTCAAATCGGCAGACATCATGAGCGATGTGCAATGTAGGTTCCTTCGATTAGATGTTCTAGAGGATGAATCTCTTCACTTGTATTACTCATACCGGGTGTTACTTAAGATAACGGATGAGACCCTGCATATACTTTACAAATTTGGATAGAGCATTATATTCTAAGTTCGAGCAATGAATGATTTCAATAATTCCTAAACCAGTCTATGTCTGGTTAGGAATTGATTAATGATATTTGGCTACTTGATCTATCATGATTTGAAGGTATAATCCAATGCAGGTCGGGGTATTTGCCCGCTGAGTAGTTGTTTCGTTCAAATCATATTCTTTATTTAAAATGCCTTGACATAATAATTTTTCAAATGAAGAAATGAGGGATGTGATGTGTGTTTACGCACAAAATAATTTTAGCGGGAAGCTAGGAGATACTCAGTGCAATATCCAAATAGAAGGCAGCCAAATCATAAGATTTTCCAACATCTGTTTCGTCGTTTGGGAGAAACGATTCCATTTCGCTATAAAAATGATCTAGAACGACCGAAACGAATTACTCCAGATCAAGACCTAGAAATTTTAGTTCGTATGGATGAAGATCCTCAAGTCGTTTATCAGCGGCAACAGGAGTGAGTAAACAATCTGATCTAAGATTCTTACGCGAAGAGCGTTTCTACCCATATCACTTCACTCCTGTACAAAATTTACTTCCAAGGGATCTTCCACGAAGGTTAACATTTTGCCAATTTTTTCTCAATAAATACAACAGAGATCGAAATTTTATTAGGAACATTTTATTTACTGATGAAGCAACTTTTACTCGTCGAGGCGTTTTTAACTGAAGAAATAGTCATTACTGAGAAATAGAAAATCCTCATGCCGTTGAAGAAAGGCATTTTCAGTACGAATTTAAGATTAACGTCTGGTGTGGTATTATCGGCAATTAGTTATTGGGACCATTTGTCCTTCTTCTAAATTTAAATGGGCACTCGTATCTGTTTTCTCTTCGAAATACTCTTGCTGATATATTAGATGATTTCATGATAGACCTAAGAGGGAATGTGGTTTTTGTAAGATGGAGCTTCCCCTCATTTCTCCATTGCAGTCAGAAATCATCTTGATGTGACCTCTCCATGACAGATGGATGGATCGGTCGAGGAAGTGAATTTGCTTGGCCACCAAGGAGTCCTGATTATAATTCTTTGGAATTTTTATGTGTGGGGACATATGAAATCCTTAGTCTATACAAATACTATCAATTCAATAGAAGAACTGTGGGACCAAAACGCAGCCAATTTTATTAGAGGACAGCAAAGTGTATTTTTCAATGTAAGAAAATCTTTTATCAAAAGAATTAGAAAAGCCATAAAAAGTAGGTGGAAACCATATCGAACATTTACTCTAAGTTGCAGCAATTAATTCATAAAAAAGTAGAGAGAGTTTACGCTGTTGTTACGCTTTTGTCTTTACTTACGTTTTGTATTTTTTTTTAATAAATACAATTTGTTTCATTAAATTTGACTTTGTCTTTCAAAAAATTATTGAAATCTTTAACGACAGTTTCCTCGAAAACGGTTGGAGTTATCAAGTTCTACAAAGTGTTCCTTTTTTACGTGGAAAAGGGGACCCCCTCCGGTTTTTTTTATTCAGAAGTGCGTCAACGTTTCGTCAAAAAAAATATGAAAAAGTTCATCATCAGATACAGATCCTACGGCGCCTTCTCTGGTCTAACGTGATGTGATACATAAATTATTGTTTTTTAGGTTAAACAATGTTCCTTTACTAAATTTGGTGATGATCGGTCAAGAGGTTGTTGAGCTATTGCAAAAGAATGAAAAAAAATAATTTCAACTTTGACACCCTGTATCTTTTCCACAGCAATATTTTACTAAAGCATATTTGGTTATATCCTCATATTTTGGTCCAAAGACCTTACGCTTGAACTATGAACCATTATTAATGGTCCACCCTGTATTGATGATAGTAACGAAAAACAAAATCCAAATACTCAAGTATGTCACATTTCCGAACTGAGAATTTAACGCTCTATCCAAAACTGTAAATAATAAAAGTTATGATTTTCGCTGAAATCGGAAATGATACTTTTATTTTATGTCAAATAATATATTTTTATTTGTGTATTGACCATGTTATATAATATGCTTTATCTAAGTTAAATCAAACAAAAAAGAAAGGAGTCAACCATATCCCAGTAACACCGGGTATATAGCACGACGAATTCGAGAGATATGGAGAATACAAGTCGAAAGCTTTAGATATCTTCAAGGTGCCAAGGGCTTAAATAAGTTACCAGTCTATGGCTTGCCAGCTCCGTTGTGCTTGCAGATATCGAGTTTCGCTCACTTTACTTTGTGGTTAATAAAATCAGAAACGTTTTCTACCAACGTTGGTGTTCCGGAAGGAAACGCTTTATCGCCCAATCTGGTACTTTTTCACATTTCCGATTTATTTTCTGCAGCATCTAATCCTGTATATAGTTACACGGATGATAGTACTCTCCAATCACGTTTTACCGTTTAGAGACAATACACTGCAAGTGAAACCCAGGAGTACGCACACCAACCATTTTTATGTATTTATCTCATGTCGAATTTATTTTTTCTTATTACTGTTTTATTTTGGATATGGCTTTGAAGCCATTGCCGGAATATTTTTGAAAATATGCAAGCCCCAAAATTATCCGATCCACTATAATTTAAAATCAAATAAGTTTCTCCATGGAAAAGTTTAAAATACAGAGGGATGAAAAATAATATTAACAAAATTTTTTGCTAATTATTATTTACTAACTTTACAAATCTTATCACAGTCAGTTGTATAAATGAACATATTATCTTTTTGTAATCAAGTTTCAGTTTTGGCAAATAGCGGAAAATAACATATGTTATACTTATCTGTGATAAGATTTGTAAAAGTTAGTAAATAATAATTAGCAAAAAAATTTTCAGTTAATATTATTTTTCATTCCACCCCGAACTATTATAGTTGTTTTTATCCTTTGTTGGGTAATTTTTTTTTAGTTCAATTTTGACTTTGAGTATATTTGATATCTGCGAATATTTCATGGATATTAAGAAGTATTTATCATCCCCGAATGATAGAGGAAGTTATATTAACATTTTTTAAATTTTAAATGTATATTTTCGTAAATTTAGTTTTTTTTAAGCTGAATTTTTGAGTTACTATATATGTAACTATATAACTTTTCCCATATTGCATGCAAATATCTGTGAAAAGGGAAAACTAATTACGCTATAACTATGCCTGTTTGCTACAGCAGGTGATACTTTGGAGTAGTAAATTACAAAGATAATCTTTTACGCACTTACACTCAGAATGAGCTCTCTATAAGAGGTCTCTTGTGGTAGCTGTGTAATATATTCTGGTAATATATCCCACTAAATAACAAGATTATAATTATTTCTCCTCAAGAGAAAATTATATTAATTACTATATACCAGCAATTAAATTATGTATTTGAATATGCGTATACTTAATGTAAGGAATCCTTTAATGAAAGTATACAGGGTGGAAGAAAACATGGAATAAATTTAAAACTATTTTTTTCTCAAAAATGCCGAACCCTCAATTTATTATTAATACCTCCCTTTATCGTAGTACACAGTTCTTTTCTCATGTCATTGAATATTTTGTGTTGTGTCAAATCTGTTGTGGTTGATATTCATATAATATGTATATAGCCACCCCATATAGGTTAGGTTAGGTGCTTGTGAATGGATCCTTGTGGGTTCTCCACTGCGGCTATCAGCAGGCCTATTGTGGCTCACTGCTGCTTATATTTCTTCCAGTAAGTTCAGTCTCTCAATGGAACTTTAAAACTTAAATAAGCGCTTTATTGGGCGCATAAGACGTGGTCTGCACTCTCTCATTATACTCCAGGCATAGGCGGCACTCTGCGCGTTTTCCACCTGGCGGAGTTTATGCAGTCGGCAGTATACGGTAACCAGATCTTTTATAGTTTTCAAGTTTACCCTGTTTAACTCTAAAAATTTCTTAGTTCTTAATTTCAAAGGGTTTTTTGTAAACGCCGTCCAATGGACTAATCATGGTAACTTTTGCCAATAATGAAGAGTTTTCCTTTCAGCTCAGGTTAAGGTAACCATCTTGGCAGTACTTGAGGATATGCCAAGTATCGCTTCGGGTCTGATTATTCGTCATCCTGTCCCTTCTCTGATCAAGGAGTCGGCTATTTTGTTCCCTTTCAGACCAGAGTGGCCAGGTATCCGGACCAGGGTCACTCTATTGTGTTTGCTTATATGACTTATAGCTTTCTGACAGTTCTGTACCGTTTTAGAGTTACACCGGTAGGATCCAAGAGCTTTTAGAGCTGAGAAAATTTTTATTGATATGCCTGCAGGATGTATAACCCTCGCACGCATAGTTTAATGGCATGAACCTCACTCAGCCTGAAATATAGTTGAGGTAGTACCTAGGCTTGAGGATATCTTTACTCTTGATTTGTAACTATTTGCTCTTGCTCCTCAGGAATTTTAGAGTTGTCTGTAAACCAGCAGCTGTTTGTCTTTAGTAGGACGGCTTTATTCCGATTCCACTTCTCTTTCCAGAAAAAGGATGTTGAAGGTCAGCTCGTAAATGGTCGTGGTAAGCAAAGTATTTGTGACATTCCCAAAATGTTGTGACTTTCTGTCATACAGCAGTCCATTCGTTCCATGATACTAGTTATATTGATGGTCGTTTGTTGCAGTTTATACGCTGCTCAACTGGCTTCTCTCTCTCCAAATATATATGAAGTAAGCCCAGAAGGATGTCCATTGCAGTTGATAGTGTGATGCTAATTGCACTCGTTATGGGGAAGTATGCTAATATCTGCAAACCAGAGAGTTTGGCTTTGGCCATTGGGATCCATTCGGCCACCAAACCATGGATCCGTATGTTGTCATTGGTTTGATGACCATGACATAAGTCCTAATAAATTTGTTGGGGATCCATGTCCCGGAATTTACCACAAATTGGACATGTCCATAAGGACAATTTTGCGTTGAATGTGGATTACCTTTTCCAGATGGGGGTTCCAATTAAGTGATTTATCTAGAGTAATTCCTAGATCTCTCATGTCCTCTGCAAATGGAATAATTTCAGTTGTCAAGGAAGTGTCTCTTAAAGGGTATTAGATACTACTCCTTCAGAGTTTCCTATAGCCAATATGACTAGATCGTCTGCATATGCAAGTACTTCAGCTTCCCACAATGTGGAATAGCCAGCAAATCGTTCACAAGAAGTGATAATCACCTCACATAAACTAATGAGTCTTCATAAATGATCGTACACCACGTGAACAATTAGTTACCATTAACAGCCTCGTCGAGTCGTCCCGTCAGCAAAATATGTTTGAAAGCTATTCCTTAGACACATACGTATGTACAAAAATCCACATCGGGTACTGCCTTAATAGAAAAGACACAAACTCACAAGGTAAAAAGGCACCAACTGATCACATACATAAAATAAAAAATTAGAAATAATAAAAAAGAAAGAATCAGAACAATAGATATTTGCAAGAACCAGATTGTAAAATAATATATATTTCAGTACTACGTTAGTTGATTCTGCTGGAACCTGCTGGAACCAGATTATATTATTGACATCAGCGTTGAAGTTCTTCAGTAAGTAATTGTAACATGGATGTATAACTTTCAGATATATTGTGGTCACTCTGCCATTACCGGCACTATGGAATTTTTTTAAAGTGTTCGGATATAATGGTTTTGAACTCATATTCAATTTCGAAAAAAATATATAAATACAATGTTTTTGCTGCATGCTTGCAGTATGTAAAATACGATTCTGAAATCGTTTGAACTGTATTTCTGTCACTAATATGAACAAAAATTACCTTTATTTTTTTTTCGTAGTATGGGAATCCTACGCTTTTTTCATTAGTATCAATAAATGTCCATTCGCAGACATATAAACCACTTTAACATAATATGCAATGGCTTCTTGGAATCAGGATTAGAGGCTGTGCTGTTGTCATAAACAAAGATATCGATATTACGTGCATAAAAGTATGCGCCAACAGATTATATTCGGAACGAAATGTTTTTGACATTTTTATGTTATTTACTAAATATTTAAATTTCGGAAGTAATTTGTGAAAATTACGTAATTATTTTTCCTGAAAGTCATTTAATTTTATAAATATTTACTAATTTTTTGCGGGAAAACAAAAATTCTAAGCAATGTTGACAATATTTTAATAAAAATGTTTACAATGAATGAGTGCTTTACCTGATTATGATAATCTTACAAGTTATGGTAAGAAAACGTTAGCACGAAATGATGTCGTGTCGAGTAGAACCGTTCGCGAACATGAAATGTAAATAACGGATAGGCCAAGGTAAGCATTTAGTTTTGATATATCCCCTCCGCGTGTACCGTTTTTAATTGATTATAATCTTTTACTCTGAGCCATTCGAAAAGAGTGGCCCTGTCAGTTTAGATTAGCGTTGAAATAGAAAATGACATGTTTATATAAAATGTACCACTGCTTTTAGTACGTCGTTCTTTTCGTTATTCTATCTATACCGGGTGTAATAGGATCATGGTACACCCCCATTTTTCCTTTATTTTTGAAGATAGATGATTGAAATTATAACATCCTATATATAATTTAAAAACAAATTAAGTTCCTCTTCTTGATAAAAGTTAAAATATAGAGTGGAATGAAAAATAATATTAACTGAAAATTTTTTGTTAATTATTATTTACTAACTTTTACAAATCTTATCACAGATAAGTATAACATATATCTTTTTAAACAATTATTTTCCCGGCTATTTGCCAAAACACTGAAACTTGGATTACAAAAAAGATAATATGCACATTATGTTCAGTACTACTGACTCAATAATGTTATTTTTAATTTCAACTATTCTGTCTAGTAAAACCAAAAATAGTTGAAATTAAAAATAACATTATTGAGTCAGTAGTACAGAACATAATGTGCATATTATCTTTTTTGTAATCCAAGTTTCAGCGTTTTGGCAAATAGCCGGGAAAATAATTGTTTAAAAGATATATGTTATGCTTATCTGTGATAAGATTTGTAAAAGTTAGTAAATAATAATTAACAAAAATTTTCAGTTAATATTATTTTTCATTCCATCCTATATATTTTATAAACGTCACTTGTTGACATATAAAAGAAAGATTTTTTTCCACCTCCGATTTCGCCGTGTTGGTACTATGGTACCATTTATTAATAAGGAATTTATTCACATGCATTATTAAAATACAGTCAAAATTACAGCTAAGAGAAATAAAAAAAAACTACAATTTAATTATAATTATCTAGGTATACCTATATAAGACTGTAGTACTGCTACTGCTTTACTTCATATAACTGATAATTTGTTTAGAGCTTGTGACAGTAATAAAAATTCTTGTTTAATTTTACTAAATTACAGTAAAGCCTTCGACACTCTGAATCATGCTACCCTGGGTACAAAGCTTAAATACTTTGGTGTCAATGAACACTCAATTTCTTTAAAAACTACTTAAGTGATAGGCATCAAAGGGTAGTTTTTAGTAATATTAATTCTGAATTTCTCACACTAAATAAGGGTGTTCCACATGGTAGTATATTAGGTCCTTTAAGGTTAAGTCCAGTTAAGGTTAACTGATTCCATAATTTTATCTCATTTGGCATATTGCGACATGGTTTCCTGGCCAGCTTTGTTACAAAAAGACAGGGATAGCCTCAAAAAAAAAAAACAAAATGCCTGTTTAAAGTTTATTTACAATAAAAGAAAATTTGTTCATATTTCTGGCGAGTTTAAATGTTCTAAGTGAGTAAACAAGTTTAATTATTTGTTCAGGAAAGTTTAATCGATGTAATTTACATATTAACTCCGAAAACCAGACGGTATCAATAGATTTTTGAGCAACTTATAATCGATGCTGTCTTTGCCCGGAGCTTTTTTTGTTCGGTAATGTCTTAATAAACTGCTGTAATTCAGAAGGCCTAGTCATGATATCTAAGAATTGCTCATTAGTCAAATTTTTATTATCATGATCCAGGGCTTGATTTGCTTCATTTTCTATGCGGTCATGCTCTAAGTTATTTGGAGTATTTTGATTATGTACATTTTCAAATTGATCACCTAAATGGTTGGCTTTTTGCCTGTCCGTTAGATATGTTTGCCCGTTTTGGGTCGAAAGAGCAGGCATGACCACTCTAGTGTTCTTCAACGCTTTACTCAGTTTCCACAACGAGTTATCCCGAATGTCGTACACGTACTGGTGCAATTGGTGTTTAAAAGATTTATAGTTGTTATTTATGCAAAATTCGGCTTACTGGTTGGTGACTGATTTCTAATTCAAACGTAATTTGCCTTGAAAAAACAGTCTTATCAACTTCTGCCAAAATATAAGTTTCTGTTCCGTCAACAATAAAAAAATTTTCTTCGTGACCAATGTTGGGCTCTCTTCGGAATTGTTTTTCAAAACGATTAAAATTATTTCTCGTAGGATATTGTCTATCAGGATATTGTGTGGCATAAAGGGTGCAAGCCTCAACTGCAATTTTTCTACATTCCCCATGAATAAATTAACATGTCCACTTTTTCGCCTCGTATAAATATGCGGCCATGTTGATCAAAATTAATAAGAATTTTAAAGACAGAATAAAAACACCGGTAATACAACAAATGTTTGACAAGCTAAATATTTTATTGTTTTCAAAGCCATCTACTTACCATTTAATTACAAAAAAATTGTATTTTCTTATTTTTTTTAGTTGTAATTTTGATTGTACTTATCGCACATTTTAATAATACATATGAATAAATTCCTAGTAGTAAATGGTACCACGGTACCAATATGGGTGGTTCTATTTGAAAAAATTTTGTTTCGTCTCAAAAATGTTGATGCATTTTATTTACTCATAAATCAAATAATTTCTTCTTCCCTGTTCCGAATAATCATATTAGAATCTATTTTGAATAAAGGCAAGCTGCCTTAAAATTAAATGTCTACTTAAAAATCGTATCTGGAATTTATCGCTGTCTCCCGATCTCTAATTATAATTTATACACAGTTGCTTACTTACGGCACCCTCGCCCATGATAATGTACTAAAGAAACCAGCTATATTTATTACTTAACATGTTATAGAGTCCTTGAGCAATGTAAAATGCATATTTTTTTCTGTTTCTTTTTAAACTATTAATTTTCAAAACCCGACTTTTTCATGTCCTCATGCCGTAACTGTCACTTGTGCAGATAAATCCTTAAAAGTTTTTTATTTATACTGGGTGATCGCGAGACCACGTACAACTCGACTTTACTTTGTGAGATGGAAATTTGTAATTTCCCAACTTAATATGTACAGGGTATCCCAAAGTTCCCTCCCCGGGCCTACTTATCTACTAGATTTAATGGTAAAAGCAATCAAAGCCATTTTAAAGGTAAACTTTATTTTTTCGTGGTTTCTGGTTTTTCAAGTCGAGCGGTACTCAGCATCGTGACGTCATTTACACTTTTTCCCAGAAACATGCATATTTCTATACTTACGGCCACTAAACGTGAAAAACAAAAAATTAAGGAAACCTTTAATGTGACTTTTGTTGGGTTTTCCCATTAAACCTAGCTTAGGAGGAAAGGGCCCGGGGAGGGAACCATGGGACACCTACAGGGTAAGATATAAACTAACTACGTTAGTTTATATCTCACCCTGTATATGTGTTGTGGAAATTGTATTTCTATGTAAAATAGCTTTACATAATTTTTATTTCAAGATGGCCATATCTGCACACATAAAGTCTTGGTATACAATTCAACAAGAATTTTTACTATTTATTTTTATTTCCATTGTCCATTTACTCATTTCATGTATACGATTTTTGTAACTTCTGTTTTACAAAGAAAAGGCCAATATTAGATTTCACCTCATCTTACCCGAATATATCGAAATATTCTTTACAAGTAACCCTCTGGAATTATTTGTTTTCGCTTGTAGACTTGAAAAACGATTTTTTTTATTATAAGTTATTTTTTAGAATGTTTGTACAATTTCTGTATATTTTATTACTGCGTTGTTGCAAACACCCCATCTAATTATTCAGTACTGTAATAATAATGATTCTACTACCGCATAATAAATTATCCTTAATATCCTTAATTCCCCTATTTTTAGAAAACCTTTTAATGTTATAAATTTATATCTATAACAGTCATCTAATTTTTGGACGCATGAAAGTGATCCCCGGTCCCCATAAACTTATTATATGCCATTGTGGTATCTACAGGCTTTATTACATCTTATATTAATATTATGCGTGTCAGGTCTGCTTAATTCTACGTAATTAAATACATTCTGAAGGCTTTGACACATTATTAACTTGTAGAGTAACATGTTATATGTTTGCTGTCTTTGTAAACTACGATCCACCTATTTATAAAATAAAATACAACATAACGCTACAAAATTTTAATTAAATTCAATTAGTTATTTCACTTAACAACAATCGTAATAAGCAGTACTCTTGATCGTTGTTTTGTATCTGCTCATGACTATGAATATGACTTTGCCTGCAAGAGAGTTAGTTACGCTAGTATTCCAAAATAATCTGAATATTATAGGATTTTTGCAACAGTCCATTCCAGCCAGATACAATATAACTATGTTCGAAACTGTGGTTATTTATTATTGGTCGAATACAAACTAGAGCACGTTTCGTACCAAGTTTTTATTCAGTTTTATAGATTATGATATTTCAAAGTATAATAATAATATTATATTGATTTGCAATAATCTGCTTGGGAGATGATACGTGATTTCGCTTGTAATTTGTTTTCCTCATAAAGTTGATGTTTTAATGGTGCAGTTTTAATTCATAGTGTGATGTTTTTAATACATGATTTATGAAAACTAACAAATTCATCTAACGCCAACCTCAAGTTCTTTGTAGTCGCACCCATTTTATGGAGCCGTCATTAATTAATTTAATAGAATTTAATTAATTTAACAGAACTCATTAAGTAAACAGAATTAATTAAATGAAGAAAATAATAAGTAATAAAACCTAGTTTTAGTGACAAATTGGCATGTTCATGTTTTATTTTACTTCCATCTTTATGTTAAGAGGAAAGTTATGATCATTCTTAATAATCTATTTACTATTATCATTTTCTAAGTCACACGAAGAGTCCCACACCGATTCAGGTGAGACTGCATATGTCATATTTAAAAAAATATATCCAATTAAATATGTTAGTAAATGTAGGAATTTTGTTGTATCATAAGGACTGTAAATAGGGGTCAATATTTTTAAATTTTCCCCCCAAAAAACTACCTTTTGTCGAATAATATGCTGTAAATTTGTAAACAGGTGTAATTATAAACAACTTTTCATAACATTTCTCCAAATTTTTGAAAATATTACAATTTTCAGTAAATATTTACAAAGGTCATTTAATTTCGGAGGTACGGAACGTGAGGTTACAACTTATTTTGACACAATATTTTCTTCTGGATTTGTGGCACTAAAGTCACGGACACAAACCGACAGACAGCCTGAAGAAAGGAAACCTAATTTTTATGTATTTCCATATAGTTCGATATTGACACTAAATATATCAAACTGCCGAGAGTTTTTTCCTCCCTCGTATCCTTTAGTTTGTTTTCATAATTCAAAAACCGGTATCGGCCATGTCGATTTTTACGTCATAATCGAAATGAGTTCTAATGTAACATCACACCAAGTTTGAAAAGATCGGCCTTCATCCGTAAGACTAAAATATCTTAACCGGAATTTGTTGAATAATTCATGTCCTTTGACCTCCGTTTTTATGGGATGTGTTCTCAGACTAGAAATCCTTTTAACCAGATATTAAAAATCTGCTTTACAAATGACGCGGTCAATAAATAAGGTGGATTGCGTAGAAACGCGATATTAACGTAATTTCTAATTAAAATGAAAACGTCATACAAAAAAACTGATTTTAGGGATTTGTAGTAAAATCTTTCCTATACACATTAAAAAAAACTACGTGAAGAAATACAAAAAAAATAAAGGCTGCAGAAAAAATCCCGTAACTTGTGAATATACAAAATTCTACGGTCAGAATTTATGACGGATTCCTCTTAAATATTTGAAATATTGAAACATTATATAAGTTAGGGTTTTATTTTCTCCTTGATAATAAGATTTGTTTGTATGTACTTACATTTTCTAAGCTCGGTTGAATCTGAATAGCTATTAACTAAACTCCACCGAGGGTAAAATAAAGGCATTATTATTATTACCTATTTTACATTCTCCCTGGTCACTAGTGTCACTACCGTAATTATTAACCATTTTGTTAACTGAGAATTCATCTTCTACCAAATTGCTGGAATTCTATAACTGTATTTATCAGTTTTTATTTTAAATAAATATTATTTTCCTTTGACTCAAATTTGCTTTAAAATTTAATTGTTTTCTTTTGACGGGTCCATTACTTTTTTTTAATAAGTAAGCTGTTTGTTTTTTAACTTTTAAAAATATCGATATTGGGCCTCGGTATTTTTTTACTTCGTTTAAGGCATTCAAAACAATTACATTTACGCGTAATAATGAAGAGTTTGCCAATGAACCTCGATTAATATACAAAATGAGTATTTGAATTACTGGCCCTAGCCGTTTGACAATTTTTTACAATTATTTCATCACATTGAATGACCGGTTTGGATTTAGACGTTTTCTAAATTTCATTTTAATTACTTTACATGACTAACAAGGTAAAAAAGTTCGTATAAAAGCTTTACAGATGATTAACTTTCCACGCGTAATATAAATATTTGCTGAATCGATAATTCACGGATATAGATACCAGTTTTAAGGATTATATGTAGTAGAACATGTGTTGTTTTAATTTTTGTTCTATTATGTTCTTACCACTGAAATATTCGTCGCAAGATACAATTTTTTAATAAATCAAAATATATCATTTCTATCTACAAGGTGTCACAAATGGAACACTCAGTAATATAGTCCTGAAGAGAGGAATGTTGGTGTAATATTAAAACGTTGAGATAGTTCCAACAAACACCAGTTATAATTGGATAAAAAGAAATCCTTACCTTTCGGCATACCAATGGTGTGGCGGGAGCGCAATCATGCAGAAGATTGTTACTTTTGCTTGTGTGACGTAAGTGGCTTTAATACTAAAAATAAGAAAAAAATATTTTATCCGAACCTTCCATCAGCAATAAGGTCAGTAGCGCATGGGCCAGCTGTAAGAGAATTATACTTTTTTGTCGTCTGATTCTGATTCGCAATTAGAAATTGAAGATTCGGATGAAGACTTTTCATTATAAAGTACTCAGCCTCAGCTTTTTATTCAGAATGAACTAAACGATTTAATTCGTGACTTAGAACTTTCAAAAGAGTCTGCTGAACTTTTGGGATCTAGATTTAGTGAAAAGAATAATTTACTTCTTCCAGGAACGACATTCTCATGGTATAGAAAACGTGACACTGAATTTTTAGAAATACTTTGATCAAGAGGTATCCCTTGTTTACTGCCATGATGTTCCAGGATTGGTTAGCAAGTTAGGAGCATACATTTATCAACCAAATGACTGGAGGTTGTTATAGATTCATCTAAAAGGAGTTTAAAGGGTGTATTGTTGCATAATGGTAATATATACGCATCAGTCCCGATTGCACACTCTGTTCATTTAAAAGAAAGATATGAAGATTTGAAACTTCTACTTGAAAAGGTGAAATATGCAGACCACAACTGGGTGTTATGTGGAGATTTTAAAATCTTAGGTATGCTCTTAGGTCAACAGTCTGGCTATACTAAAATGCCATGTTTCTTATGCGAATGGGACAGTAGAGCACGAGGTGAACATTGGCAAAAGAAAGAATGGCCACGTAGAATTAATTTAGTACCTAGTTCAAAAAATATTGTACAAGAAAGTTTGGTCGATCCGAAAAAAAGTTCCTCTGCCTCCGTTACACATTAAGTTGGGGCTAATGAAGCAATTTGTTAAAGCTCTCGACAAAAACTGTAACTGCTTCAAGTATTTATGTTCAAAGTTACCTAGTTTATCAGAAGCCAAGCTTAAGGAATGTACTTTTGTTGGGCCACAAATTAGAGAGTTAATGAAAGACAGAGTGTTTGACTCAACAATGAATGATAAAGAAAAGGCTGCATGGGTTGGCTTCAAAAATGTAGTTCAAAAGTTCTTAGCTAACAGACATCCTGATATCAAGAATATAGTCAACGATATGTTAGAAAATTATAAAACATTGGGGTGCAATATGAATTTGAAACTTCATGTTCTTCATTCCCATCTTGACTATTTTCCAGAAAATCTTGGGGCGGTGAGTGAAGAACAAGGTGAAAGGTTTCACCAGGACATTAAACAGATGGAGATGAGATATCAAGGAAGATGGAACGTCGCCATGATGGCTGACTATTTTTGGTGTTTAAAGAGAGAATCTTCTGAAGGTGAAACTTCACATAAACGGGCTTCAACTAAGCGTTCATTTGAAAGTAAAACAAAGCGTTTTCATTCGCAAAGAGACATGTAAAAATGTTAACAACTTTGTTGTAATATTATTTTCTTGTAGGTACTTGTAAATTTTGATTTAAATTTTGTAATTAAAAATGAGAATTATTTTACTGTAATGCATTATTTTAATACATTTTATTAGAAAACCGTTCATGTATTTTTACTTTGTGAAAAAACCTTGCGTGATAGAGCAAAATGCAAGTCATTTTTGGATTTGGCATGAAACAGTCATACAGAATTACATTAAAATATAGAAACCCCCCCACCATAAGTTTTATTTTGCAGGCCTGTGTTATTATACTATTTATGCTCAACAAACTTTCCACTAGAGCTGGCTATTTGGGGTGTCAGTTTTCTTTTTCGTCTCTTTTTGAACCTGCTTCTGGTAAGGAGTCGTTCGAAATTCTTCGATCTTTTAGAATAAGAAAAAATTGAAAATATAAGCTAAATCCGTATAAGCTTTTCTTACCCTCCTATCTGTAATTGGAGTTTTTACCTGTAGAACAGTGTATAAATAAGTAAATAAATAAATAAGCTGCTGTTTATCGTTGATATTACATAGTAGAATTTTCAGACATAATTTTGACAGCCGTCAATCCAATGATAGAAAATTATAACAACTTTTAAACTTTTTAAACGAAATTGGGTTAAATGAAAGGTCGAAAATTTTAAGAATATATGTGAAGGCTTATTATAGATACAATGAAAAGAAAATAAAGTATTTCCTTCGCAAAATAAAAAAATCGAAGAAACATACGTCGCACTAAAAATTAGTACGTTTATTTTAATTGTAATACTTACACTTTGTGCAAAATGTGCTAATAGTGGGTATCCCATAACCTCGTCTCAGATTTTTGAAGATCAAAATAAGTCGATTTAACTAAACATACTTATATTCCAAGTTCCTTTAATTTGTACGACACCTTTGCACACCATTAATTTTCATTCCACACTGAACAAAAATTATTTGTTTTCGGAAAATATACCAATTATTATGGTCAAATATGTCCATAATAATAAAGCAAGTATGGTGTAGTAATGTTTGAAAAACATTTTTTCTGAGCAACTTTGAAATCGATTACGGAGAAACGAGGCATTTTGATATCGTTAAATCGAATTATTTTGAATTCAAGAATCTGAGGTGGTTCTATGTCCATGCAATTATGGGACACCATGTATATGTTTTTTTTGTCGCTTTCAATCCCCCTGTAAATTATAAACGGCAGAATGCTTTTCAGTAGGTGTCGATTTGGCCTTATCCAGTAAAGGTAATAACGCGTTAGAATTACGAGTTTAAATAGTACTATAATAAATTCGCTCCATTACCAGAATACGTTATCTCAAAAATTGAAAAAATTACTTATTGCACGTTTACTAAATTCGCCCCATTAAATTTCAGATTAAATTTATGCTGTAAAAGCTATAAATGCATAAAGGAATAACGATGACAGCCGAAAACGAGTGAGAATAAAACCTCTTTAGATGATTTAGAGCGTTGATAAAAGATTTTGCAGTAGCTTTTTTGTCGGAGTAGTGGACTAAAAGTGCTCTAATTTATCATCAAAGTTGATTTTTCATTATAATTTAAATAAGCTTTTATATTTACTAAGGAGCTTTTAAGCGGATCTTATTATTAAGGAGCACGAAGGAAATGAGAAAAAAATATTTAAAAAATTGTTATAAGCTTATACGCAGGATTATTAGATTAAAAGCAGGACAATTTTAAGTGTTTCCTGAGTTTAATTAGTTTAATGTTTTTAAAAATTTATAGTTTTGTCTATATATTCAGCATTCGAGGTCTCACTAGGACTCAAGAAATGTAATTACCAGTTTTATATCAGTTTAAGTTTATAAAAATACATACAAGATCAACCACCATTGAGAGCACATAAACCGTCAGGTAGGTAAAACGATAGTTAAATTAGAACAAAGTGAGTCTTAATAAACATATATCTTCAGAATTGATACACTTCCGTTCTGAAATATTCTGATAACAGTGGAATTACACAATTTATTTATTTGTTGATAGAATACAAATTTGGGGAATCTAAAAAATAAACGTTTTTTAGGCCCAACAGTCTTGGAATAATGTAAACTTTTTATTCTCTTGTGGACATAATATGGGATAATCACATAGTCAAGAAGACATAAAATTTTAAATTTTCCATATCTACTAATATTATAAAACCAAATATCCATAAAGGCGGTTTGTACATATAGATAAAAGTTCTATAAAGAAATAAAGTAATGTATAATTGTCTTTTCAGAACATTTCAGGGATGGAGATAAGTGTGTAACATCTGAATGTATCTTTGTGAAGAATGAAGTAGTACAACTTTTTCAAATTTAACAAATTTTTATATGCTGTGACTAATGAAAAGTAAATAGAGATGAAGAAAATAATAAATGTACGACCTGCAACCAGATGCTGACAGTTTTTAAATTATTTTAACTTTTAGAGGGCTTCCGCTAATAATGATAATCAAACAAATCATTAAGGTAGAATTGCTATGGATTTTATTTAGTACCATTTGAAACAGTAATAGTAGTAGTATAAAGGAACATTTAAACTGAAAATTTAAAAAATAAACTTATTAAGTTATTAGTTAAACACGTAATTACAAAGCATTTGTGCTAAAGATTAAACTAATCCTAAAAGATATCGCAAATTCTTAAGGTAGTTTGACCGTCAATAAAAATTTTTAAAGTTTTAACGCAGTTTATATTAAAAGAAAATCTTAATTATACTGAAAAGTGAAATCAAAAATCGCAAATTTGCTTTCGCACCTTTATAATGCCTTGTACTTAACAGCCTACCAAATTTAATCAAACAATGCATACAAAAAAATACTTTTTTCCTAAAAATACTAAATGTTCACCGAATTATTTTACATTTTTACATTTTGTGATGTGACTAATTTTTTCTTGCCCTAAAATGTCCTTCATAACATTCAAAATTAAAAAACATTTTAGGGCAGAGAAAATTAGTTGTATTTTCAAGGATAGATTATATAAAAAATGCAAAATAGATTATTGAAAATAATGTTAACTTTGGTGTTCAAAATTTGGTGAACATTTAGTAAAATTGATGGAACTTTGTATTTAAAAAACAAACAATAGTAAAACAATAGGAACCGTTGATATTTTAGGGAAGCAAAATTAATTTTTCGCTCTTTCATTTTTTTGGTGTAAGTATTTCTGATAATCATTTTTTTTTTTTTTTTGGTAGACAGTGGTAGGAGTTCAGAGTTTAATGTGTAGCCCTTTATAATTACCATAGAAAATAAACAATAGTAACCATTTTAACTCTTTATTGCCATTACACAAGATGAGGTACTTTCTAGAAGATATTAAATTATTCTTATATCTTACAAAGTGTTAAAAATATATACGGATCGAGCCAGACCACTAGATACAGGACTAGCGGTATGCGCAGTTTACAGTCGTCCGTCTGTTGCTAGCACGATGATGCGATCGCAGTGCGAATGTCAGAAGGGGCTTTTATAGTAAGGTTAGGATATTGCCTTGCTAATGTAGAAAGTCTTTTTCAGTATCTAATTTTAAGTTGTTTATTTATTTACGTATAATTTTTTTTAGAGTTGGTATTATGTTTCTTTATTACTTATGAGAATATTAATTTATGTTTTCAGAATTACTTTTTATTTCGAAAAAAATCAATATTTGATTGTGTGCTGTTCTGATATTTTTCATAATTTTAGTGTTTTGCTGTCTGTGGCGTCTCGGAAGAAACACTGAAATTGCGATATATTCAGAAAATTTTAGTAAATACGTTAATATGCAAAGATTTTTTTAAATGAACGAATAACACTCTCCACTGTAGCCTTAGCTATACTGAAATTTGCATTGTCTCGTATGCTCCTCCCAGCAAGCACCCTAACCCAATCGTTAACTTTCGTTCGGAATTCATATTCAGACGGGCAATTGTAAACTGCGCATACCACTAATAGTGTATCTGGTTGTTTGGCTCGATCTGTAAGGATAAAAATGCATATTTTAAAAATTATATTCATTTTTATTGTTATAACTAAAAACTGTTTTAACATTTCTGTCATTAGACAACGTGAGGTACTCTCTAAAAAAAGATTAAAACACATCTATTTCTTACATCATACAGGGTTTTACAAAAGTATAAAAATAAGCTATTGATAATTGAATGGACGCTTTCACAGCCAATGCTGCTATATAAACAATCCTAGTTGCTCCGTTGGGACTACATAACATAGGAAGTTCTAAGTATCGTGTTTTTAGGTTAATTTTATCTTCGTGATTAGGTTAATTTAGAATTCTGAATATTCTACTTCTAACTCTTAATATTATATTACAGAAAAAAACAGTTTATCATTTTTAAATTTCATACTTCCAAGAATAAATATTAATAAATGCTTCTATCAATAGAACTTTTTTACCTCTAGTAAAATACCTGACTTGTTAAATAACAATCGTTTTTTCCAAACTTGGATCACAGCCTACATTTTTAATCTGACGGAGATGCAAAAATTGGTATTTTGTGACCGGGATAAGAGTTACCTTTAGCCTGACCTTTCAGATACACCCTGTAAACTTAGGACTTTCTGGCAATGCTAAACTGTTTTCTTTTAATAAAAACTACAACAAATCATATTTTTTAGAATTTTCTATTGGGGATCAAAAAAATTTGTCGTCCTTTTCTATCAAAATTTTGCTTGAGATCTTGATTTTTGTTTGAAAATGCCCTTTATGTGTATGGAAATTAATTATCATACCTTGCAATGCACTAAAGAAAAAAATGTTGCTTTAAACAAATTCATTGCTACCAAAAATGCTAATATTTGCGATCAGCTTGATCTCGGATCAAATTCTTCGTGATTCCGACTGTAAATTTTTAAGAGGCCGCCATTGTTACGAATACACTTTATAACTCGTACAACAGTGTAGTCCTTTAGAGCTATGCATGGGTATTAGAGTGGATTCCTTCAGTAGTTTACGGATGTTTTGCACTGATTGATTAAATTTGTCATATTTTTCATAAACTACGCACGGATTTCAAAAAATCACACTAAAAATATGCAAGTGGGAATAAATCCGGGCATACAGGTGGTCCAAGAATATTACCAAAATGAAAAATTATATAACCTAGAAATGTTCCAAAAGTTGGAATCATCTGGGGATTATTAAAATTTTAAACATCTCCAGATAATGCGAACTTGTTTGGCGAAATGCATGTCGAGTACTTCGACTATTAATGTATTTTTGGATTCTTCAGTATTATTAATGAACATTTAAACATTATACAGGGTGTCCTAACCAAAAGTAGGAACCCTGAATAACTTTGGAGATAAGAAATTTTTGAAAAATTGGTGAAACACGTCGACCTTGTTTCCAAGGGGGACATATTAAAATGTAATACTTGTATACCTATCATCATCCCTCTACCCCACACGGCCATCCCCTCAAAAAATTCAAATTGCAAAAGGGGTCGAGTGATACATTCTTTGGAAGGTCTTTCAATTCTCTACATAGGTGTGTATTTTTTAAAACTTTTATCGGTTTGTTCCTGAGAAATAATTGTTTCATTATTTTAGGTTCGGGAAATAAAAATAAAAGAAGCAGTTTAAATTATAGTATGTATTGTTCAAAATGACCCCCACCGACTTCCATACAGTAGTATAATCTGTCTTGAAATTCTGTACGAACATTTCTGAACACTTCTGGAGTCAATAAACGGCATTCTGGAACAATTCTTTCACGTAACTCTTCCAGAGATGCGGGTTCTGTTGCAAATACCTTCGATTTCAAATGTCCCCACAGATATAAATCCAAAGAAGTTAAATCGGGTGACCTAGCGGGACCACAGGACCTCTTCTTCTAATCCATCGCTCAGGAAACCGATTATCCAAAAATTGACGGACTGCTATAGCAAAATGTGGGGTGCCCCATCCTGTTGAAAATACAGTTCGCCCTTTAAAAGATTATCGTCATCTTCGAGGATTTGGGTAATCATTGGGTCGATATTATTTTTTAACAGATCGAGGTACATTTCGCCATTTAAATTGTCATGAATAAAAAATGGCCCGACAATGTGATCCCCTAAGATGCCAGCCCAAACATTTCACTTTGATGCCTTTGGGTATGAGTTTCCATGAACAAATGTGGATTGGTTTCACTCCAATATCTACAATTGTGCCTGTTTACCTCCCCATTTAACTGAAATGTCGATTCATCAGAAAAACATGTATTGTAGAGTAGACTGGCATACTGTTTAATTGTTCACTAAAAATCTCACAGAATTCAAGCCGACGATCGGGATCATCTTCGTTTAATTTGTGTACCAATTTAAATTTATATGGATGAAATTTGTGGGCCTTTACAATTCGATTAACACTGCTTCGTGATACACCGGAAGCCTCAGTTACTTTCCTGATCGATTGAGTATTATCCATCTGCAAATGCCCCAGAACTGCCATTTCGACTGCTTCATTCCTAATCGGTCGCTGAGGTTTATGCTTTTTTGTTTCCTACAAAACCTGTTTCCATAAATTTTGTCAATAACTGTAAAACATACTGAGAACCAGCCCTTCTATCTGGGTGATTTCTATTGAATATGCGCTCCGTAGTTCTAGCACAATTATCGTTTTTAAAATAAATGCTGACAACTTCTATTCTCTCCTGAAGGGTATAAACCATTTTGAGAACTCACTCTGGTAAAATGTATCTCGATTTAAAATTGGTTGTGAACAAATTAATGTTCAAGGACTATCAAATACTTATGAATCTTTTATTATTCTAAAACTAAACAGACAAGGAAAGGGTTTTTTTGTCGAAAAAACTAGTGTTGATTTGAGAGCACTAAAGAATGTAGTTTTTTTAATAAATTCCAGTAACCAGTGCCGTGTATTTTAGATTTTTTTCGATACGATTTCGGTTGTGTGTAATCATCAAAAATAAAATTATTTTCCTTAAGAACGAATTTATAAAAAGTTAAAAAAAATACACAGTTACGTAGGGAATTGAAAGACCTTTCAAAAGATGTATCACTCGACCCCCCTTGCCATTTGAAATTTTTGAAGCGGTGGCCGAGTAGGGTAGAGGGATGATGATAGGTATACAAGTACTACATTAAAATATGTCCCCCTTGGAAATAAGGGCGACGTGTTTCACTAATTTTTAAAAAAAAAATTATCTCCAAAGTTATTCAGGGTGCCTACTTTTGGTTGGGACACCCTGTATATTAAACGCTACAAGTAATACAAACCCCTGTATACCTAAAGTAATGTTGTATGTAAGGGGCTATATATTTAGAGATAACAATCACACGCCCAATATTCGAGTATGCTGGAATTAATCTATCTTTCGGAAAAAACCATTTCCTAAGTCGGGAATGAACCCGGTGAAAGGAAAGTGCGGTTAATTCTCGACCAGGGAGTAATACTAAAAATTGTCAGTTAATTGCCTTATTTCTTCTACTTACGTACCATCCTGCCGTCAGTTCAATTTAATATGAACTCGTGCACAAGCCGCTGGAAAGCAAAAAAATCGATCTATTATAATAGAAATTTTGAGATAGGCCAAGTACGTGTAATAATAGAAAAGCAAAACTTCCTAAGCTCTGTAAATTATTTAAGCCCTGCCGGTAAGCCGGTTTCAGATCTTAAAATTAATCACCGAAGGTCTCCTTTACGTTATATATCTCCTTAACGAATCAGTGGGAAGATGTTTATATAGTTATGCATTAATAGGAAGATTTAATATTTGAACAGATTAATTATCACTCCAAATAAATGCAAAAAAGTTAAAGGACTCGCTGAAATTAACAGATGACAATCTTCAACTGCTTATTCAAAGTATCACGTATGTATTTAAACAAGCTAGTAAAGTTATACTTAAACCTACCGTTCTACAAAAACAACTAATAGAATATCTGAATTTTGACTTAGAAAAAGCAGAGGAATTCGTAAAGTTATGGTCTAGTGAAACTAAGAGGGATGTAGGCGATATTGAAAATAGATTTAAATTAGAAGATATTTCTTGGGAGTTAAATCTACAAAGTGCGAATCAGATTTGTAATAAACAAAGTGTACCAAATGCAAGGGTGCAGTTTAAATTGGCAAAAGCAGTTGACAATAGTAAAAAAGAGAAAGTCACTGTCGAAATGGATGAGGAGGAACTGTTACAGCTGTACAGCACACTTGAAACTATTCAAATTAAATTAGATAATATACATAGTACTGGAAATTAGATATTTAATAGTGTAATGAATCCACATTTCTGTTATATTTTGATATTGTATAATATAAAATTATTTAAATTTTGCCTTTAACTAGAAAAAGGGATTAGATGCCTCTATGACTTTTTTATTTACCAGATATGAAGTAATTGCAGATGTTATTTACATTTTTTCAAAATGAAAGTTCTGTGTGGAATTGTTGGGTAGGTAAAAATAAAATGATTTGCAAAATGGTTGTTGTAATGACAGCTGACAAAAAAACTAAATAAATGTGTCGGCAATACAGAGAACGATAAGTGGGTATTCTTGAAGGATATATCCCGAATTGAGGGATTTTTGATGTCCACAAGGGACAAAGAGATATCACGTAATTTTGAGGGATTTTTTTAAAACTTTGCAATAAATGAATTAAATAATGTTTTTTTGTTGTTAATCGCTGCTTTTGTTTATTTAATTGGTCATCCCCACATCATAAAGGGAATCAACAAATATTGCGCTGGTTCATTGCCATTTAGGTCCGGTATATCCATCTTCTGGTAGAGTGGCTGTTAGGTACCAAACAGATTTCTATTAATTATTACTTATTACTTTTTGCAAAAAACTGATCACAGCAAAGTATATTCTCATATGGAATAACTGTTCTGCAAAATAGACCAATTGTAACTATTATTTTACTGTTTTAAAAATTTTCTTAAATTTATCTGTTAGGTAACTTTACCAGGAAATGGATAGATATACTGGTCCTTAGGTCTGGTGGAAATGTGATGAACTTGAATCTAATACTATACATATACTTATTGTTAATAAGTATATGATACTATATACATATATTTTCAAGGTCTTTGCTTGGTGGATATTCAAATAACAAATCATAACCTCGTTTCAGTTCCTTATAATAATTATAAGATGCTTTTGTATTTATTTAATAACAAAATTTTTGTCTCCTTACATTATTTTTATTTAAAATTACAAGTTTTTCTACTGTGGTGGATTGTTAAAATAACATGGCAAGAGACAGTGTCTGTTTTTATATAATTCCATTAGTCCTTGGTAATTAATTACAGATTGTCTGGTAATTATAAATATAATCAAATAATCATAATCAATGAGGGCTGGCTAACGTTTTCAGGCTCACCAGTTGGCGCCACTGGCGAGTGTTGTCATGTCAAAAGTTATTGTTAGGCGCGGGAAAAGTTTGTAGTGTTTTATTACAATTATTTCGTACACCAGCAAATAAAAAACCTTGTTCATTGTGCCTCAGTGTTGTGCAGTTCCATTTTGTTCGGAAACAAAAGGCGAACATATGCTTCCGAGAGACAAAACTCGCCTAAAACAGTGGTTGAGATAACTTCACTCCTTCGAAATATTCGTGTGTTTGTAAGAAACATTTTAATCCTGACGATTCTGCGTTACCAAAGGAGTCTACTACAGAAAATCGTGAGTAAAAATCATGTACATTCGTTGTATTCATCATACTCAATATTACCTAACTTTAATGTCATAAGACATCTGATAAGTACAATAATTTCCCTACTGAGCAAGTAAATTACTACTTTCCCCTTCTGCCATTGTTATGTTGAATGTTTTTCAGCTAATTTTTATAAAAATTACTAAAAACTAGCGTTAAAAAGCCATAGTAAACATTAACGATCAGTGACATTGACCTTTCCCCACACTAGCACTTCTCGCGGTGAATTCAAGCGCGTTGACCCTCATTGGTGTGTGATAATAATAATCACTATAGAAGATCAAAACCAAATTTTCTGACAACAAACACAGGAATACGTTCACAATAAAATATTACAACCAATCACCAAATTATTATGTGACTGACTATAGCATTTGATGGCCTCTCCTTATTTTTACCTCCGAGCAAGTTAGCAACGGGCATGTGCCGCAGATGCTCTATTATGTTATAAATAGGCCTCGAGAGATTTTCAATGTCTCTATAAAGTCTGACATTTTTTATATTATACTAACTAATTTTCATTTTATATTGTACTGTTTTACTACCTAATTAATACTAATTGGAATATAATTTAAACTTGGCGGGATTTTTAAAGAAAATATGGGATATTTTATGCTTGCGCGTGGGATAGTTTGTTATACTCAGATGGCAACACTGCGCGTTCATAGAACATCGGCCCCATAATTGAAAAATAATTCTGTGACATTCACTATAAATCTTGCACGCGGTTGATATATTCGACCATAAGTCGAATATTTCCCAAGATCGACCTTGGATATTTCCTACGAATAAAGAGTATTCTCTTTATTCGTAGGATATTTCCGATAGCAAAAGTTGCTAAGTGGGGGATCTGTTGCTACCAGCGACCTAATAGGTCGCTGGTTGCTACGACATGCCTCAGTTCTGTGAAGTTAGCATTAGATGTGTTTATTCTTCTTGGTTGGGACTCTTTTTCTGTTCTGTGGTTAGGAATTTGTGAACTACTGGTTCAACTTCTGTGCTGGCAAACATGTGCCAATCGTGCTATGTCTATCAAACAAAATATAACCTAAAAAATGCCGTCGTTTAAAAAATTAAATACAAAAATTTACCAAAAGAGTGGTCCAGTGATTACTCCAGACTACATTTATTGGAAAAAGCTAGGCGTAAGTATTCTTTATTCTTTAACAATCTACAAAATTAATTAATATTGTTTTATAGGTACCTGTGTTAGTAAAAGAATTTGGACCTATAGATTATATAGATTTCTCTCCCATAGAGCCCCATTATTTTGCAGTGACATGTTCCGTCCGTGTACAAGTTTATAATCCGGTGACAAAATTAGTGGTGAAAAATTTATCAAGATTCCGAGAAAATGCTTATGGAGCTGTGTTTAGATCAGATGGTCGCTTAATTTGTGCTGGAGGAGAAGAAACTAATGTAAAACTATTTGATGTATCAACTAAAAGCTTATTACGGTAAGAAATTATTAAACAAAATAATAAGTATAGTTTAAAGTTGATATTTCGTAGGTTATTTAAGGGTCATACAGCTCCTGTTCACAGAACATTCTTTATGCATGGCAAGCCCCAAATATGTTCATTTTCTGATGATAAGAACGTAAAACTTTGGGATATACCTACAGAGAAAGATGTCCTCTCTTACAAAGGGCATACGGATTATGTTAGGGCGGGTGCTACTTGTGTTGCAGCTCCAGATATCGTACTCTCTGGTGGTTATGATAATGTTGTTAAAATGCATGACACACGTACAGAGAAGGAAGTCATAACCATTAACCATGGCAGTCCTATTGAATCACTTCTATTTTTACCTTCAGGAAGTATATTTTTATCTGCTGGAGGTACAAGTATAAAAATTTGGGACACTATAGCAGGAGGCAAACTTTTGGGCAGTATCTCTCAGCATCATAAGACGATAACTTGTCTCAGGCTAGCTTCAGACAACAAACGATTATTGTCAGGGAGTTTAGACAGGCACGTGAAAATATATGATATCTCTACATTTAAAACGGTACATACGTTGGATTTTCCAAATGCAATTTTAAGCTTAGGAGTGTCTAAAGATGATAACACATTAGTAGCTGGATTGGTTGATGGTTTAGTATCGATAAGTAGAAGGGAGGAAGAAACAGAGAAGAAACCTGATAAAAAAATTGCATCATATCGTTTTGCATCAAATTCCCATCCCATTAGTGTAGACACAATTGTTCCTGAGTTAAAATTCGAAAAAGAAAGTAAATATGACCACCACTTAAGAAAATTTGAGTATTCCAAAGCCTTAGATAGTGTATTATTACCATATGTTGCTAACAAAAACCCTCAGATTACAGTGTCTGTAATTCAGGAATTAATACGCAGAAGAGCACTACAAAAAGCTTACCAGGGCAGGGATAAAAAATCACTAATACAGATATTAAAATTTTTTATTCGTCATATAACAGATTATAGGTTTACAAGGGTGCTGATAGATGCCGCAAATATTTTTATCGATACCTATGAGGATAATATTACAATGTTGCCTCCAGAAGTGGGAAAGTTATTTGTTGATTTGTCGCAATTACTTAAACAAGAAACACAGCTCTCAAATGATTTGTCTGCAATACAAGGAATGATGAGTATGCTGCTGGCAAGTCAAGTCACAGTGGAAGAAACACGTGAGGGTGATAGGGGAGGAGTTGACCTTACACCTAGTGTGGAAGCTCAGAAAAATTTAGTTGTTACACTTTCATAACAGTTTGTAAATTATATTTAATGTGCATATGTTTATAAATAAAAACTTTTTTTTTAATCTTATGTTTGAGTGTATTGTTAAGAATTGACCCCAAAAGGCAACTTAATTCAGGTCTAAATCACAGTTGGCTACACTGAAAAATTTGCATTCATAAATCTGAATTTAACATTCGTATAAATAATCATAGTTTTAGTATAAATACTTTGTAATTTTTTTTTTTTTTATATATACTATCTTTCACTTTAGAATCGTTTGAAAATCGCATGTTAAGGCTACTCAGTAGAATGTGGAATCGTATACGTTCTACCCAACACAGAACAGAAAAAAGGCTACCCAAAGCAGAGACAACCTGTCTCTGCCCAAAGTTCACACGTACGTGTCTGGTGCGTACACTGTGAGTCTAATAGTGCCGACTGCAGTAACATTTTACAATAAATTAGTGATAAAAAACAAAATGAACTGTTTTTTATTATATCATCAGTTACTCATCATCATTATTAATTATCACAAAATAACAGCTTACAGAATTTTGTTTTGGAAATATTTAGTTCCGATTATATGATGACGTAATGGAAATATCTGTTGGCGAACATAAACCACGTAGATATTTCTTGTTTAGAATGAAAATTAATCACTGGCGAACAGAGTGAATAATAATAATAAAAGATAAACACTAAAATTCATGTTTATAAATCTTGGAAAAACTTAATAATAGAATGACATGGCTTGCTTTCATGACCATGACACTATGACGTCACATTTAGTTATCCTCTGTAATTTAATTTATCTTATGCTTCTTAACATAACGTTTTGTTACCGAAAGCAGAGACCGGAAGTATTTCAATTAACGACCGGTCGGCAACGTGACTAACAATAAGATTTTCTTAAACTTCGGCATTATAAACACAGACCTTAATTTTTATGTCTATGATTATAAAGAAATTTAAGAACGAATATCGTTTTCATTTTACCGAAAGAATTTGTCCATTAGAATTTCGATGAAGAGTAGTTTTCTTGCTTCGTTTCCAAAATCTCAAATTATTGACAGATCCATAGATTGTGGTTAATGTTTGTTGTTAAACGAATATATTCTTAAAAGTTTTTAATTATATTCACCTTAAGGTAGTAGATCTAAGCTACAGCTATGTTGTATGTTCCAATTTTAATATTCAATAAATATCAGTCGTACTAGTACACATCCATTATATAACTGTACAAGTATTGTACAAAGGAATCTAGAAGAAATGTCTAAAACTCGAATTAAACCTGTTTTTGGGCGCTCTCCTTCCTGCTCTATGAGTCACAGACTGGAGGAAAGAAAAAATAGGATAAAAGCTTTAAAATTAGAGCAGAGTCGAAAGCCAGATAAGCCCGAGGATTTTATAACGTACGAGGACAGTGACAGCGAAGAGGAACCTGTTTCAGTACAAAAGGAGATTTTAAATACTTCATACAATTTTGTGGATTATGTGAGGAACCGTGAGATACAAAATGCAAAGGTTTCATCTGTGGCTAGTGATTACGGTAGCCGGCATATTTTAACTCATGAAATGTTCAAGGAAACGCCAATAAGTTTAGGTAATATGAACAAAGTTTTTTGTTCGCAATGGTTGAGTGATCGACAGGTTGTTTTTGGAACAAAATGCAATAAGGTAATTAATTACTATGTTAGTTACTAGTTGTCGAGGTATGACCTAATAATATTTAAACAAATCTTACATAAACAGCAAGACAATAATGTAGGTAGATAAGAATAATTGATAATATTTTCAGTTGATGGTGTATGACGTGGCAACGCACAAGATAGACCAAATACCTTCGTTGTTAAGTAAAAGAGACTTATTGGGAACGGAACAACAACAGTGTGGAATTCATTCTGTACAAATTAATCCTTCACGAACGCTGCTAGCTACTGGCGCTCGTAACACTTGTGATATTGCTATATATAGGTTACCCACGTTAGATCCTATTTGTGTTGGTGAAAATGCACATAGAGATTGGGTAAGAATAAATATCAATCATAAATTTAGGTTTAAAATGCTTATTTATTTTTTAAAGGTTTTTGACATGTGTTGGTTAGACGACGAGTTTTTGGTATCAGGCTCGAGGGATACCAAAATGGCTTTGTGGAGAATTACTCCAGATATGTTGGAAAGTAAACAAGAAGTTCCTAGGCATCGCCACATACCGGCCGTTTCCGTTAAGGATTGTCGAAATTCTCAAAAAGTAAGTACTCTTTCATTAACCGATTGTAATATTTCTCATTACAAGTTATAAAAATAAAACTAAATCAGATTTTTTGTTAGGTTAGGGCACTTACCTTTAACAAAAGGTATGAAGAAATAGCAGCGTTAAGTCTGAATGGTTATATTCACATTTGGAATGCAGAAACGTTCAAACAGAAATTATCAAGAAAACTGCCTTCATCTCAAGAAAACGTTTGTCTAGCCGTACAGGACTCAGGACTGTACGCCATCGGTTGTAGGTCGTACACTCTTTTATTAGATTGTCGGACATTACAGGTATGAAAAAGTTGCAATTACTTCTATTAATTGTTATTATGTATAACGGCTCTTGTACGGTAGTAAAAAAAAGAGTACATCCTAAAACATTTTATATTCTTAGGCTGTGAAAAAAGTATCCTCAAGGTATTCAGGATGTGGGATACGATCAGCCAGCTTCCAGGGCGATGTCCTTACAGTGGGAACTGGTTTGGGCATGTTAATGTTCTACGACCTTAAAGCTGGGAAATATTTAGAATCTAGCATAAACTCCTCAAGGACTGTTGTACTTAAAGCAAGTAAAGGTTTTGTGGTAAGTAGAGAAGCAGTTAAAACGCACAGTATTCTGTGTGTATGTAGCTCAGTAAGGAAGTTTTTTTGTTTATAATTTAGTTGATTAATCATTTTAAATGTTTTACAAGTAAATCCAATATTTTTTCAGTTTCCCGATGAAGAATACATAGACAACATACAAAACATAAAATACGTTCCAGCCATTTACACACATTGCTACGACTCAAGTGGAACAAGACTGTTTACTGCGGGGGCCCACTACCAGCTACTTTAACGGGTAATTATGCTGGTTTATGGCAGTAAAATTAGGTAGAAAATTTGAATAATGGATTTTTACGTATTAATATGAAAAAAATGAGAGAATGCACGTGTTGGAGAAGATTTTATTTATTACTACTGAAAAAGGCTTTGCATCACATGGTTCTTGCGGGTAGATAAGGATATGAAGTTGGCATCCTTCAGTGTTGAAATATGGGCCCCCTCTTTAGTTTTTATTTTTAAAAGAAAATCCGAAAGAATACCTTGCAGAGTCAAATTAACTACTCATTTTCAGGCAAAAAGATTTAGCAAAATGAAGTAGATACAAATAGAATGTGGTGGTGGGTCAACTTTCCTTGATTCAAATGTGATAAAATATTAATAGTGGAATGGATAGAAGATCTGTGGAGAGAAACCAGATTTCGATGGCCTGGAATCAATACCTCGTAAGTGAATATGTAACAGGCTTACAAATACAAGGTATTGATTCTAGGCCATCGATTTGTAAAAAAAACATGAATTGTATGGTGCAACACTTTTTCCTGTGGGCTTAGTTTATAACGTAGGTAAATTATTTATATAATTTTCTGGTTTATTTGGATTGGACAAAGAATTAGATTTTACATAATCTTTTTCTGTTGCAAATGTTAATTAAAAATTAGGGAAAAGATGCTAATGGACTCCAATAGTTGTGATGTCATAATTACGCAACCTACATACTACTGTCATGACACACCGGTTACCTACACATCACACTGGCATTTGACCCTTAATGCATGTTATGTCAAAAAGTCGACATCTTCGAGAGTTGATTATTTTATTTCTCCCTTAGAGGAAATATTTAAGAACAATGTGATACGTATGCCTTATAAAATAATTTAATAAATTCAGTGTTTTTCATCCACATGTTTCTAAGATAACATACAACATATATATTTGAAATCACAAAATAACACAAATTTCAAAAATGTAAAAAAGTATAGGGTGTTCGATTTAAACAAATGAGAGTTTGGTTTGTCCCGCTTTTATGGCACCACCTGTATATTCTTTGTAGGGATTCTAAGTGTTTATCTGATTCACCACAAATTTTATGTGAAACATTTTTTTCTAATTCGAAAAATAAACAAAATATAAGGGTGGGTCTTTGTGTTGGATAACCCTGTACAGTACAACAAGACCAGCTTAGCCCCTGAACATCGGATGCGCAGGAAACTCATCGTTTTCCGGTTGGGAGAGCTCAGTTTACCTAGCGCTTTCGTCTAGTTCATTTCGGTATAGTCTGCGAAAAAGTAGTTTTGTGTGGCGTTGCTGGTATTGTGAATTTTAGATTATTTCATTTATTTGTATGTTGAAATATGCCCAAGTACTTCTAGAAATTATTAGTTATGATATTGTTCTCCTTGTTTGGTTATAGTATCATTATTTTTATATTATATACTTATATTGTTTATGTACTATTAGAAAATAGGATAGATAAAATAATTATGAAAATGTTTTAGATTGTTAATTAAATTTAATTTTATTTTGTAATTATTCAGAAACTTTTTTAAATTTCTCAAAATTTAGTGTCCTATTCCTTAATAGTCATATTAATGGTTTTTTCCTTAAATTTGTATACTTATATATGGAAATATTTAGTTATTATATAGGTGCTGTTTGTTCTAGTCCAAGAGCTAGTAACACGTGTTTCATGAAGTGTTTGATGCACCTTAAAATTTTTCAAATGTAGTATCTACGAGATAAAAAGCCAGAATACCTGTGTTGGCTTAGCCCAACCCGGGACACCAGGTACTGCGCATAATAGAAAGGTGTAATAAAATTGAACCCGAAAGAAGTGTTTAATTCAGAGGCCAACAAACTTTAATCGAAATTTTAAATAATTTTAAAAAATAAAATTTAATAAGGCAGACATTTTTGAGAGGGTTTACATATAATTAATCCTCCCCAAAGTTTTTTTTTTAAATACAATTTGAAGTGTTTGATTCACTCTGAAATTTTAATAGCCTCTTAATTAAATATTAAAAAAAATTAATAACAAAAAGCCAGACACTTTTTCCGGGGTTTAATTACCGGCAAACATGAAAAAAACTCTTATTTAAAATAGAAAGAGATAGGTAGCGCGTGGTTGGCGGCGTGACTGAGAGCACCGATCACCGCAATAGCTCACTTCCTTTCTACGCTCTCATTGGTTATTGGTCACGTGTCCTTTACCAGCTGTACCGGCAGAACATTGTTTATTTTCCGTTAACCCTCGTTATTGTGAGCACATGTTTTAAGTTTCTCTTTTAATACCTGTGTAAATCAGGAAAATTATTTGTTAAAAAATATATAATTTGTTATTAACAATTTATAGTACGATTTTAAATAAAATGTCGAGTGAAAAAATGAAAAGTGTATTGCGTGTGATGTGTAAAAAGAAAGATGCTGGCAAAGTTAATCTATTTACTGAGACAACTTTAAATAAATGTCGAATCACATTAAAAATCCGTCAAGAATATAATTTAAAGTACCTACAGTACACAATCTCCTTTTTTTTTCTTCTATAACATTTCAATTTAAATTTTTCATTATGACTTAATTGCACAATTGTTGTATTTTCAGAAATTTAAAGTTGTGTAAATAATGAAAAATTTTTTAGTTCTATTCATAAGTATGAATTTTAAATTTACAGCTGGTAAAGGACACGTGACCAACAACCAATGAGAGCGTAGAAAGGAAGTGAGCTATTGCGGTGATCGGTGCACTCAGTCACGCCGCCAACCACGCGCTACCTATCTCTTTCTATTTTAAATAAGAGTTTTTTTCATGTTTGCCGGTAATTAAACCCCGGAAAAAGTGTCTGGCTTTTTGTTATTAATTTTTTTAATATTTAATTAAGAGGCTATTAAAATTTCAGAGTGAATCAAACACTTCAAATTGTATTTAAAAAAAAAAAACTTTGGGGAGGATTAATTATATTTAAACCCCCTCAAAAATGTCTGCCTTATTAAATTTTATTTTTAAAATTATTTAAAATTTCGATTAAAGTTTGTTGGCCTCTGAATTAAACACTTCTTTCGGGTTCAATTTTATTACACCTTTCTATTATGCGCAGTACCTGGTGTCCCGGGTTGGGCTTAGACGACACAGGTATTCTGGCTTTTTTTCTCATAGATACTGGATTTGAAAAATTTTAAGGTGCATCAAACACTTCATGAAACACGCGTTACTAGCTCTCCGACTATTCATACAGAATTAAAATGTTAGTTGTTTACATTATTAATTTGATTATTTACAGAAAAAAAAGATTGTTGCTTTCTGATTAAATGGCTACATTAAATCTAAAACGAATACAGTTTTAGATTTAATGTGGCCATTTAATCAGAATGCAGCAATCTTTTTTTTCTGTAAATAATTGTAAATTGTAATAACTGTAAATAATCGTTAAAGTATTTATTGACATTTGCATAAGAAATCTTGCATTTATTAATCCCTTTCTAGTATCCGATATTCAGGTATAAAAACTTGTGTCTCAGATTGTACATTCGAATAAATCAGTAGCTTGCATCTTTGTCGAACACTGACTCTTTCTGTCTCTCTTGTGCGCATTTCGCGGGCCAAGCTAGTCTTGTTGTACTGTACAATGTTCAACGCATTAGATTATTAAAAATGGATTTAGTATCCACCAATACGAATTACGATCTGTGCATATGTCAATTAGTTTGTGGCTAACCTTAAGTTGTTAAAATAACTTTGTTTTCGGATTGTTGGGATATCATATCCTACAGGTAGGTAATTAAGAAAATGTTTAGCCTTACTGGTTTTTTTTATATAAAATGATTTCTAGTCGACCGTTATATCAGTATATCCAATATACTTATAAAATAAAATGTAAAAAACCGGTTGTACGAGTGACATTTGACTTCTGCAAAGAAAATAAAATCATACAGAAGAGAAAATCCTCCTTTTAATTTGGTATCCTTGGGACAATTAAACATTTTACATCCACTTTTATTAGTATGGTCACACTGGAATCATAAACCCATTTAAAATAAACACAACTTCTTTTTAAATCGATAATACAACATTTGAACTAAAATATACGAAATTTAGGTTATAAAACGTGACACAAACAAGTTGAAAGGAAGATGAATTAGCAGCTATTAACATTTGACTTTACTCCTACTGGAGGATATTTCATCCATTTTTAATATTAATTAATCATATTAATAAAAGTTCTGTAATGCGTTATAACTTCATATATTTTCACATGCTGTGTGCATGGTAAATTTTAACTGAACTTTCTCAAATATTTCTTACAAGTGAGATATAAAATAAATTTCTACACCATGTTCAACCTGCAAAAATGTCGCTTTTATAGACATGCATTCAAGTGTGATGTATAGGTAACGTATGTCATGACAGTAGTACATAGGTTCCATAATTATGTGACGTCACACTAGAAGATTATTGACATTACGATAAGAAAATTATTTACTTGTTAGTGCAATTTTGTGAACTGTAGAGTGGAGGCACTAAAAAAGCCAAGTGATGAAGAATAATGAAAAAAATTACATAAATATATGGTAAGTGGTGGACTCTTGATGCAATAAATCGGTGGTGTTGAAATATCTGCAGTCATAATGTCCTGCTAATGGTATGAAAAAGTGAATAGTAATCTACATTTTATCTATGATTGCAATAGGTTTGTTTCAGCAGCAGTCGGAAACAGTTTCAAACTGTCCTCGAATAAAATTGGCATTCCAGCAGACAATAATTGCGGATTGTGACTATTAGTTCAGTCTTCCAGCAAGTCATCTGATTAGTTTTTAATCGATTTCAAACGGTTTGAAGAATTCGTGGATTCTCCATGGATTTTAGCCTGGTCTTGCACATTTAAATATAAAATGTCGTTTAAAACTATTTGAATTATAAACGTATTTGTGAATCATCATTCTATGGTAGCCTTCTCTAGTTTGCATAAAGATATAAATAATTTGCTCCATCTAAAACTATTGTTTTGGGAAATTTAAATGATTCAAAATGATTGCAAAAACAGAGCTATAGGTTATGTTATTTATAAGTTTGAAATTAGAAGTAATGCGAAGAACTGAGAAAGTGTTTGCACTTTCTCAGTTCTTCGCATTACTTCTAATTTCAAACTTATAAATAACATAACCTAAAGCAGAAGCAAAAATTTCATGCCAGCAGTACAAATTGCCAACTAATTCCCGACCAATTGATAGTTAAACATGCGCATTCAAAAAATTCATCGAACCGTTTGTGATTTTCTGCTGGAACAAACCTAATATTGTTCACCCAAATGGAACAAAAAATTTGTAATGTCTTTAAAACAAACAGTAAAAGCTGCCAGCATGGCTCTAAGACTGGTCAAACCATAGCTCCGATGTACTGGATGTTGAAATTAAACAGGTAGAAAAATTTAACAACCTTTATACAGTGTATATCAAAAAGTATACATCATAAGATCTTTTATTTGATTATTTTTTAAACAAATGTAATTGTTTGTTTTAAGACCAAAATACTTCTGGCGTAGTTAAAATTAACTATTATTTTCAAAAATATGTAGTGGAAGTCACATGACAACCATTGATTGACAGTTTTTTAGTTTTAAGATAGGCGGATACTTTCTTGTGTCAAATATTAAAAAACTTATGGAGAGTTTCTGGTATATGCTGTATAAACGTTTAGTGTATACTCCACAGGAGTGTACTTATGAATCAGTACTAATATGCTTGTATCGATCTGTTCGACTTGGGAATGTGGAAGTTTATTATTATTATTTTTTCTTATAATTCTATATTACAATTGATATCTCTAAGTGGTTGCCATTTTAATTTTTTAACGTTAAAAATTTAAATTGTAAAGTTTCAGTATAATTTATACAGATACATCCATAAAGGGATGAACATGACCATTAATGTGTGCAATTTATGTTTGACCATTAGCAGCGGAGGGGATCACAACAGATTCTGAAAAAAAAAAGTTCTGCAAATATTTTACAAATTATCCAAAAAATAACCTGGGGGCATACAATTTTTGCAACTTTTTTTTCGCAAATTTCCATCGCAATTTTTCTCTACAAAACTTAGTCTTGATAGTTATGCCTTAAAATATCTCTTGGATCCCATGCTCCAATACTAAGATATGACTAACCTAAGTTTTATCAGATGCTACTTAAAAAGATTTGGTATTTGCTTACCGATAGGTCTGTGCCTTTTTTCCAACCATTGTTTTAAAAGATCTTACCTCAAAGCATGTTTGAAAATAGGGTTATGACAATAAATCTTAACCAATTGGTTACAATCCTAATTTAATTTGTTTTATAACAATTTATCAAAGAATTTATCCCGAAATTTGAGCATTAATATTGCAAAAATTAAGAAACGAGCAAAAAAATTAAACGATAATAATTAGACATAGGGAAATTGGATGTTATTCTAGAGACGGATTTTTAAACAAGTTATACTATATTCGGGAAAACTCGTGACATAATAGTAATAAACTAAATTGTAATTTTTCTTAGTGTACTTACACATTAATTATTTAATCTTTTGCATGTCAAACCGGCACCAATGAGAGGGGTCGTCAACGTCGAGAAATTGGCACCGATGAGTAGCCGAGAATTATTTATGTATGTAGCGTCGAAGAGTGAATTTCATTTGCGTTTCTAGGCGACTACCTATTATTGATCTTTTATTTAGTGTACATCCTTGCTCAATGCAGTCTGTATTTTGTTCAGGTCAAAAAACTCTAGCTGTCGATCTGTTGTGTGTACGGCAAGTATAGACATTCTTTATTTATTCAATGTTTTCTGTTTAGTGTAGTGCATTAGTGAGCGTAAAAATTGCAAGGTAGTCTGCGTCTTCAGAAACAGTGATGTGACATACGTAAAACTAGTCCAACCATTAGTAAATTCTCTAACGAAACATGTGGTTGAAAAAACACCAAACATTGATTGGCAGAGACGAACAAAAACTGTGAAACAGGGAGATGATATGTAAAGAAGTTTACAAAGTAAATACTGTTTACTGTATTTTCTGTACGTTATTTATGTCATGACATCCAAATTCCCTATATCTAATAATGATATAATGGACACTGTTTCTTGACATCTCCGTTTTTTTTTTCTCAAGATTCTTCTAATACAAGATAATATATACTAGGTTTATCCTTAAATCTATCCATTTTTTCTTCTTAGTCACATCTTACTCCGTAATTTTCACAATAGTAGCGTTCAATTTCGAGGGTCAATTCTTTGTAAAAAAATTACGATTTTTTTTTTATTTCGTGTAGGAAAATTTTATTTAAAAATAAAAGAAAATTTCTAAGTACCAAAACTGTAAGAACTTTTTCTATATGGTTTTTGCCTGAATTATGACTTTTCTTTCGTTCTCAAATTCTATTAACACAGCTTTTTAGTGTGTCTACTATACATTCATACTTTTTTTATAATTTAAATGTTTATGTATAATAAAGGTGAAAATGTATTTTATAAAAAAAGAGGCGTTTTATTTCAGTACTGTAGGGTATACCTTAATACATGTGATTCTGTGAACGAGATGTAAGTGTACTTGCCTCAACCCGGGGTCCTAGGTTTGGTCTTTATTATCCATGGCAGGTGTTTTTAAATTAGAGCCAACTTGCTAGCTGGAAACGACATTTTTGCAAATTTGGATAAGGGGTGTCTTCCTAAGCTCAGTAATATAACCTGTATTAAGACTTTTTAGATAAAAAAAATGTATTTCAAAACAGGACGGACCCTATATCTATCATACCAATTATTTTACTACAGTAGCCTAATTTTTTATTTTTCTTTCCAACAGACAATGTGAATACTTTTTTCTTCAATCCCAACTCCATAAAATTCTTTTCAAGTCGCATCGACGACACTCAAAAAATTCTGCGATGTTCCTCCATTTCTGTATTCACCCTTCCCTGATAAATAGGAAACAAAAAAGTGACTATAAAGGATATATATCTTTAACAGTTTATTCTATATACAATATGATACAGAATATAACAATTGAACTATTATAATAATCTTTTTAGTTATTAATTGATGCAATTAATAATACGGCCTCCTGGGATTATTCTGGAAAAGAACATACCTAAAAAATCCAAAACTATTGGTGCACAAAACTAGAACATACCAAAGGATTTGGCCTAAATCTATAGGCTAACATCATTCTCTTTCTATAAGATTCATACTCGTCTTCATCCTCGTCAATTTGATTTAGACCTAAACCCTGTGTATGCTCTCGAGGAACCGCTCTATAAAATCAACATCAAGTCAGTACGTGGAAAATGCATGAAGAGATATTTACGGGACTGTGCAACAACAAATAAATACTCACTTATTTATTGGTTCAATAATCCCCTCACCCAACGTGCCAAGACCCTCTCCCTCAGACCAACCAAGCTTCTGAAGCATTTTAAACCCAATATTGTCTTCTTTTATCTTAAATTCCTTATAATCAGAAAAATTCGGCTGCCGCCCTTCTTTAACGGCAGTGGATTTTTCCATGAACCGCTTCAATTCTTCAGGGGGTAGAAAGTCACCGATGTGATGCTTTCCCTCTGCCTGACGAGTCAATTCTTGGGCCCAGAGTTGTGTAGCCATCATTTCCTAAATAATACAACTATTTAAGAAAATAATTTTGCATAAAAATCAAATCTTCCAGAATGTATTTTTTACAATAAAACAAGACAAAAGGATGTTTGTAGTGTTTTTATTTGAATATTTTGTTTTTTGATATTAAATGTCAATAAATGCAATGAAAAATGACATGGCAATTCAGAAAATACATGTAACGTATAACAAGTAGATTATCTATGGAAAAGTAGTGGGAATAGCAATAGAATACAATCGACACGGGAAGGAGATATTATATACTGTATCTCGCATACATTTATCTTTCTATGGCCATTGTTCACTCTCTCACACAAACATATACATATACAAAATTAATACATTTAAATACCTTCTCCCTTAATTTGTGTTCCCAGGTGCCCCCATCAGTTTCCTCATCGGAATCATAATCGTACTTATTTTTACCAGCCAATTTAAGTCGTTCCACCTCTTCCCGTTTCCTCACCATGTCCTGGTACAACAAATGAATCTTGTAGTGGTCCTCGGCTTTTTTCCAGTCTTCTTCTGACAAATTGGCGGAGCCGTAAGTATTGATGGCATATTGTATTAATCCAGGATCTGTACGAGTGAGTTTCGAAAGCAGCATGGGTGCTTGACCTAAAAATGTCAAAGGCCAATAAAATTGTGGCCAAAACTTTACCTTCAAACCAAAATATTCCTACTTACTCGAATGGGGTAAAGCAGGTAAAATATTTGGTGGTTGGTTATACATAATAACGGAAGGTGGTGGAATGTTATGCTCCTTCTCGCCCCACCTGCTCTTTCTTTTCCTCTTTTTGTCAGAACCATCCATGTTTTCTTCATCCTAAAAAAAAATAGTTTTATACAGGTATATGCACGATATACATTGAACACAAATTACTTCCTGCTTGATTTCAGTCTTGACTAAAATGTTTTCGCTTTCTTCCAAAGCCATTTCTGGTTCATAAATATCCTCAGGCTTTTCTTTGATGTCTATAGTTTCTTGATTTTTCTCTTCTATTTCGCGTTTGAACTGCTGAACGAATCCCAAATATTGTCGATAGGCAGCCGAATCTTTATGAAAAAGGAACCTATAAACATTCAAAAACCATTCCAAAATTAATCCAGTCAAAAATAGGTGAGGAAATTTTGTGAGATCAAGTCCCTTTTCATTATTTTATTAAATCAGGCCCTGCTTTTATTACTAAGGGAGCAACTAAATCTATTATTGGCCAACAATTTTAAATTTAAAAATGGGGGACGTTCATGAATGAGGCCATCATCTGACCTACAGATATGAGGTGGAAAAATCGAGTTGTTGCAACTTGGACTGATAAAAACTGGATTGTGACAGTGAACAAACATATCGTAAAGAAATATGATAAAAAAACGGCAGTAGTAGCTTTTACCTTGAAAGTGTATTTATGAAGGGGAAAATCTGTACATTATTCAGTGTAGCCGCAGTTAGTTTGTATGTAAAATCAGTGATTATTTCATTGTGAGCTGCAGGCCCAACATATTAAAATTGTGGCAGATCGTTAACAGACCGCTTACGAGTTGCCGCGATCTAACTTGTTCTGCCAGAGGGTAGTTAAGCAAAAACTACTTTCTTGTTATGTAAAGTACATTTTCTGTGAAGACAGCAAAATGTCAGTAAGGACAGATATTCTGATTAATAAGTTATACTCGTATGCAACATTTTAAGAAGATCCGCCTACTTTGATGAATTTGACCTTTTTCTATTGTAACCGCATTTTACGTTAAAATAATTTACCTAAATAACTAAATAAGTTTTTTTCGACATCCTTACTGATGTAAAATGACTGTTTTTATACACAAATAAAACATAACCAAATATCATTATGTTACTATGGAAAACTTTAAATCGCTATTAATATTTTTCTATTGATGAGAACGAAAAATAAAAACAAGACATGATTCATCTCAAATACGATATGGATTTAATATATAAAACTACAGGCAATATTGATGCCTATTTCCTTTATTAATAAGAAATACGAACATTTTATTTGGTGTCATTTTATGAAACTAAATAATCGTATTTCCTATTAATGAAAAAATACGCATCAATATTGATTGCCTATATGATTATATATTACTGTATGGTATTCAGGATATTACTGACAGAACATATTTAACAGTGATTTATAGATTTAAGTTGGATATCTGGTGAAAACGCAACTTTAAAATACAACTGAGTTGAGGTTTGTATATAGCACTGCTTTTAATAAATAAGTCCTGTATGAACTATATAATCAAATAAACAGAGCATTTTAAATTTTCAACAAAAAAAAATCAGCAATTGGGGACACATAACCATTTTAACTCAGTAATTAATCTGCTTCTTCCACTCACATATTCGACAAAAGCAGAAATTTGTTTGTTTTGACCGTGATAACGAAAATGACGTCATCATATTAAATTTGAAACATGACAATTTTGGCATTCTGTCGTCACAGTGCAACATAACATGTTAAGTCACTTTTATTATGACCGTGACGTAACCGTGTGGTATATACAAGCTCACATCACTACACATACTAATGGTTTTTTTTATGTAATTGATTATATTTGAAAACCTATAATATACGCGATTAGACGCCGCCCATGGCCTGGAATTCTTTCAAGGTTAAAGCTACTACTGCCAGTATCACTAGTGATAAATGCTGATTATTTGTTAATTTTTTCTGTTTCGTATGAATTTAATGAGCCCAATAAACGTCTAAAATAGCAAAAAATGTTCTCTATTAATAGGATCTACTTATTACATATCAACAATCCTAGCTTGGCATTTTGGCGATGCAGAGAGAGAATAAATATCGCTAGTGTGGGACAGACGAGTCAAACCGCATTACATTGAAAGGGCGGGGTTTAGACCATTGCACATCCAAACTCAAGTGCCAAGCTATGATAATTGAGTGATACCTATCTACTCACTGTATCACATAATTATGTATTAACATTTATTTTTCCACCTTAAATCATTGAAACAAAGTTTTGTTTCTGAAATTTTAGAAAATAATATAAATAATAGGTACGCCACTTGAGACTTGCAGGGCATATATCTCATCCTCATGAACTGATAACTGAATGCAATTTAGTACATACAAGACTACATATATATGCTGATGCTGTCAAAGTAAAGTAGATATCATTACCTCCCACTGTCGTTGAGATTGTAATCTCTGAAAGTGTCAGACATGATATAACACATACCGAATGAAATATTTCTAAAACAAAATTTTGCTTTGGTGTACTTTGTTTCACACTCTAGATATTAATATTTTTAAAAGTTAATAATCAAAGAAAACTATCCTGATTATAACATCTGGAGTACTCCACATTAATGTGCAGACAACCTCTACCTGAACAACCACAAAATGAAATTTGATTCCAAATAACAAAAGCAGAGCCCTTTTCTCTACTTTTAATTGAAATGTATGGACTTAATCTGGTTTTTATAAATGTCGCAGTTTATCCCTGCATACCACAAACTGGGATCTTGATTTTTTCGCTGTCTAACGATGTCCTCGATACCCTGCCCACACTCTGCCACCATGCGTCCAAGGGACGCCATCGCCTCGTAATCTGGGGAACCTGGGGGGGAAAACTTCACAACACGTCACTAAAAGGCCCTGTACAAGGACAGGGATGACTATTGGAAATGCCAAAAAAGAAAATTAAACATTAATATTGTCACTAACAACCAATACATAACTTTTTGTGATTATTAAAAAAAAATCCGAAAATAATTTCCTATTTTCCTACACCATTTTTTTAACAAAAAAATATATTTTTTAAATTTATTTCTGTAACTATATTTTCCAAATGCAAGTATATTTGTTCAATTTTCTTTTAAGTTGAAATAGAACATTTGAAAAGTTTAAGTCATCCCTGTTTATACTAAAAAAGTTTTTGTAAAATATTCTGGACCGAGAGCCTAAAAATTGTGCCTGAAATTTTTAATTATGACATAGTAGTACTTAATAATGATAATTAATACATATGAACTGTTTGTACTTATATAAAATTAATGCTGCCAATTTTATTTTTATGGATGCATGTGATGTCACAAGCTCATTAAAAAAAAAAAAAATACATTTTTTAGTTTCCTCAAACTATAAATTTCAGGTTATTTGTGCCACGTAATGCACCATCTCCATCGAAACATATTGTTAGTTAATTTTTTTATAGCCAATCGTAGCATTTGTAGGTCTGCTATTGTTTCTGAAATATCAAGCTACAAAGGGCTCAACACATATTTTCTCTAGTACGACAAGTTGCTCTTTCCACTGACTTTTTTACTTTCTGGAAATATTCCCAAAAAAATGTAAATTAATTTGCAAACAGCTGAACTCAAAAATTTTCATTTGATCATATTCCATTGACACTTCAAATTAAAGATAATTACTGTAACTATAATATTTATATTTGGAACAAGACTGACACATTAAAATTTGCAAAATTCTCCAACCAAAACAGGTGTTCCTCAGGGGCTCCACATTGGTCCTGTATTTTTTCGTTTTTTAATAGTAGAGGTAATTATTTTTTAACTGTAAAGTTCCTACTATATTTTCCTACATACAGCTCTAGAATTACTTTCTATAATGAAATCTTTTCCAGATAATCATAACTGTGATTGTGACATTTTTAATGGAATACCTGCTTTTTTTCCTTTTAATTGAATTGAATTTTTATTTCTGAAAACAGAAGTTACAGTTGTAGGTAGCGCATTTATTAAAAGGTAAATACATATACATAAGTTGCATATTAAAATCAAGAACTCTCAAAAGTTCGTGGCGTGGTAACATCAAGGAAAAAAATCTGTGAGAAAAACTGGTTAAACTGGTGGTGTTAAAAATAGGCTCTGACATATCTTTATGACAATAACTCAGAAATTAGAGCAGACCCACAAACCTTTCATATGACAAAAATTATAAAGAAATTGGAAAAAATATCAACAGTAATTCAAAGAATTCAAAGTTTACACCCAAACATCGTCTTCGTCATATTATTTCAAATTTAAATATTATTTTTCATATTATATAGTTTATATCATTTAATTATAAGTAAATGTTTAAAAAATTACATTCTCTAAACATTTTAATATAAATCTTCAGTGGCAATACATTTTTTATAATGATATAAGATATAATATTAGATATAAAATTACCTAATTCCTATCCTTGTTATATATTTGAAAAAAAAGCAGCACCAACTACTTTACCAATTTTTTTTAAAATAGTAACAAAAAACTTGGCAAAATTTCCAAACTAATATAATAAATAGTTACCTGCACTCAAATCCTTAAAACCAGATACTGGACCCACATTACCCAAAATCTGCATATTTGAAGGAGGAGGTACATTCATTGGGGGCATCTGATTTGTAATTGGAGGTGGCTGACTAATATAAGAAGGGGGCGGAGGCTGCAAACCACCTCCTGCGGTATGAATGGGCAAAATGGGTGGAGGACAATTCATGTTCATGTTAACTCCCATACCAGGTGGTGGCAAAATAGGTTGTGCCATCAGAGACGGAATAGCATTGGTTATCGTTGGAGCCGTAGACACTTGCACTATGCCTACAGGCAGGGCGACGGAAACTGATGAAAAAGTCGCTTGAGGCTGTAAAATTTGGTTAGGCGGAGGTGGTTGGATGTTTTGTATAGCTTGCATTTGAGTAGGTGGGGGAATATTATGAACTAACACACTTTGTGTATTTGCCAGTGCCATGGCAGTTGTAATGTTTTGAGCTACATTTTGGGGTGGCTGCAGTAGATTAGGAGGTAGGCAAGACATTGTACTTAATGTCGGATTCTCTGGAATTTGAGGTGGCGGGACAGATTTATTTGGCGGGGGAATATTTTTGATAAAATCTGGATCAGAAATACTCTTGTCCTCATTAGGAGTTGGAATTGCCAACAAATCTAGAGGTTTTGGATTTGGAATCTCGTTTAACTGTATAGAATTTGGAGTAGGAATATTCTGGACTTGTATAGGAGCCGGATGTGGAATATTTAATGTATTTATTGGCTCAGGTTGGGGGATATTCTGTACTTGTATAGGATTCGGAGGTGGAATAGAAGCTAATTCGACAGTTGGAAGACAAGGGGGTGGTACAGGCAAAGCTGTTGGTGCAGAAACAGCTGAAACGGATATATTACTTGTAATCATAGGTGGTGGCAAAGTAACTGTTGTTAAAATTGGATTTTGCAAAGCAGCAGATACCAATACGTTCTGCGAAGGAGGTGCAGGCGTTAAAACTAGAGTGTTACTGATCTGTCCTTGTACTACTTGTGGTGGTGGTACATTTAAGAGCACTGGTGGGGCGGTTATGACAGTCTCGCTAATGTTAGCTTGCTGTGGAATACTAGGAAAAGATATTGCAGGAGGTGGCAATAAGTTTTTTAATAAAGGCTGTCCAGTAACATTATGAGGGGTGATGGAAACTGGTTGTACTTCAAAATTTTGCTGAGTAATTGAGGTAATGGAACTACTGAATGAAGTGTTTATAGTAATTTTCGGTTCAAAATTTGGAACTTTTTCAGAAGAAAAACGGGAGATGCGTTTTTGAAGACCTTTAGGGGAAGGTGAACGACGACGTGGTACCCATCTGTTAGATTTATTCCTCTCCTCACTAAAACAAAAAACAAATATTATATTGAGCTCCTTTTTAATAACTGCAAATACTTGCTTATACATTTTGTCATGGTGATCTTTTGATTTATTAAAAGACTTCAACTTCGAGTCCAACTTTTTTGTGTCCTTTAGTTGCTTGAATTGATCAAGAAAGGATCCATCATTGGAAAAAGCATTTTTAACATCCCTCTGAGCTGCGCTTGTAGGACTAAAAGCAACAACTATTCAATAAAGTAAATGCTTTTGACAGTTTAATTTACCTTTTTGTGACCTGCTTGTTCGGAGCATCATTTTTTGATTTACTGTTACTTTCTACCTTATTTGCCTTCTCTTTAGCTTCTAATTTTGCTAATATTTCCCTTTTCTTCTGTTCTATTACTTTTTCCTGATGGGACATTTGTGCGAAACGATCATTTCTTGTAATTTTTGGTTGGAAAGTATCTGACAATGGTTTTTTCGACATTTTATCTGTCGATATCACTAACACCAATAGAAGTCTATTCTTTCTGTCAGCTACATCATTACTATGCAAGTAATATGCTTTTTTTAACGAAAAAAAAGCCATATAATTAAAATCTAAACCAAATTTTCCTAACAACCTGTTTAAAACGTCAAGTGTCAATAATGACAGGACAGGACAGCCATTCAGTCAACGTTTATGGAAAATTCCGTTATCTTCAAAAATTAAATTAAAATTCTGCTACTGCAAACTAAACGACGAGTTTATTAAATTCTTAAAATCACAGATCAGTTCTTAAAATGTTTAAATTTCTCAATAATATACTGAAATTAATTTTATCAATTAACTTCTCGAAGTTGAACGAACGATGAACGGTAGTATCATTTAGGCCATTTTTTGCGAATAACCGTAACCGTGTTATCAATGAAGTTTTTAGGCTCACCGGTTGGCGCCACTGGCGAGTAGGCGTCTGTCAAAAGTTATTGTTAGGCGCGGAACAAGTTTATAGGGTTTTATTATAACTACTTCGTACACCAATAAATAAAAAACTCGTTAATTATGCCTCAGTGTTGTGCAGTTCCATTTTGTTCGGAAACAAAAGGTAGACATATACCACAGACTAAATATCATATACTTCAAGAGACAAAACTCGTCTAAAACAGTGGTTGGTAGCGATTCGCAGGGATAACTTTACTTCTTCGAAACATTCATGTGTTTGTAAGAAATATTTTAATCCTGACAGATTATGCATTACCAAAGAAGTCTACTATAGAAAATCGTAAGTAATAATCATGCCCATTCGTTGTTTTCATCATGCTCATGCTTGATATAACCTAACTTTAATGACATAAGACACCTCTGAAAGGTACAATAATTTCCCTACTGAGCAAGTAAATTACTACTTTCCCCTTCTGCCATCATTGCGTTAAATGTTTTTCAGATTACTAAAACCTCGCGTTAAAAAAAAGCCATAGTAAACATGAATGTTCAGTGACATGGACTTTACCCTATACTAGCGCCTCTCGTGGTGAATTCAAGCACGGTAGCTCTCATTGCGAACAAAAATTACGAAAATGTCGTAAATATTAAGTGTGCTCCTTTTACTACCAATCTCAGGTAATTTAAGTTGTTTTACGGTTACACACTATATTAAATAATAATTTAAAAAAAATTAAAATATTAGTCAAATAAAATTGTAATTTAAATAAAATTGAAATATATTTTTTATAAAATATTAATTTACTAAATATATAGGAAAATTTAAAGATGAATAAGGTATACTATTTTATTTAATTAATGTTGACATTAAAATAGAAATATTCTGATCAATTTTCTACTTGAGGTAATAACAATACTGAGGCTCACATATTGGTCATACGCAATTATATTCATTCAATTTTGAGGCCGTTGTTATTGCTTCGTTTATCTGGATAATCTTGGCGATAACAACTAATGATCCTAAAATAGAATAAAATGGGAATGATGATCGAAAATGTAATGCTATTTAATACATTATAGGTCACAGACGGTTACTTGTAAAAAAGGGCATTTGAAAAGTTTTAACCAGTATTATAAAAATAATTTCAACCAATGATAATCGAGAGGTTATAACCACTGGTTAATACTTCTCTGCACCCGAAAAGCCCTTTTGATGATCATTAAAATTGGTAGCATTGTTCTGAGAGTGTCATATTTTTTGATTGTTGAGGTTATGTGAACTTATGAAACGTGTATCAATCATAAAAATTTTCTTTAAATTTTTTGTTTTAAAAACCCCGTGGTTTTTGACCAATACGTATCTATGACGTTGATCTAATAATAAAGTTTCTGTTATGTGTAATAAAGCAGAGACAACCACGTGCCTGTACTAAAGTCAATGTTGTGAAACTTGTGAAGTTGATCGTGTGTGTATAGATAGGTTATCTTATTCTTGCGATATAAGATTATTAGACAATGTCTGTGTGGAAAAAGGCTTCAAAGGCTCATCAAAAGGTTCACAGGGAGCGCCATCAACCAGAAGAGCGGAAACACCTAGGTCTGTTAGAGAAGAAAAAGGACTATGTGTCGCGAGCTAGAGATTATAATGAAAAGAAAGAAACTCTAAAGCTTTTACGTAAAAAAAGCTTTAAATAAAAACCCAGATGAATTTTACCATCATATGATAAATTCGAAAACTGAAAATGGTATTCATTTTGAAAAAGAAAATGAGCCGGAGGATTCGCCAGAGCAAATTCAGCTTATGCGTACTCAAAATTTGAAATATATAATAACAAAACGAACACAAGAACTGAAGAAGATTGATAAACTACAAGCCCAACTACATCTATCTAGTGTAGAACTTAAAGCAAAAAATAAACAATTTTATTTTGATAAAAATATGAAAAAAGATGCGGAACGGAGAAAACTTGAGCTTCTAGGAGAGAAAGAGCTGCCAGACTTAGACTTGGACAATTTAGTTAATTCAGCGAAAAAAAGGAAAGCAGCATATAGCGAGTTAGCCAAGAGGATAAATAGGGAAAAGGAATTGACTATTATACAGCAAAAAATTGAGATGTCCAAGGCTATAGAAAACAAGAAGAGTATTCTACCACCAAAAAGAGTTAAGAAGGGTACAAAAGATCGTGCACCTATTTATATATGGAAATATGAGAGAAAAAAGTGATAAATTTAATTGTAATATATCTTTGTTTATTAAATAATAGAATCTAAATGTTCTTCTAGTACAGATCCATCCTCCTCAACATCCACAGTTAACGTTTTTCCTAGTACATCATTAAGTTTAGTCCCGTTAATTCCCTTTGGTTCTGCAACTTTTATATTAAGATCATTGATGCTTAATATATGACCTTTACATAAATCTTTAGTGTAAACTAAAGTTTTTCCAAGTTTTTCATAGCAAGGTAACTCGGAGTTCTGCATGACCTTAACAGGCTGCCCCATAGCCTTTTCCACATTTCTGATGTTATCAACTAGCATTTTAAATTCGTCTGGCTCCAATGAACAACAATGGTCTGAGCCTTTCTGTGTTTTGTCTAAAGTAATATGTCGTTCTATCACCTAAAATAATGTATATAAGCGAGAGCAATGGTTAATACTATTAGCCTTACCTTGCAACCTAAAGCAACTGCAGCCGTGGAAATGTGTGTACCTAATTCATGACCTGAATAACCGATTGTAATGTCGGGAAATTCTCTTTTAAACAAGGTGACAACACTTAAATTTATGTCCTCAAATGGTGCGGGATATGCAGATACACAATGCAAGAGAACAAATTTTTTGTGGTATTTTGATACTAAATTGTAAATAGTTTTCACGGCATCCAACTCCAGCATTCCTAGAGGACATAAAGGATTTAGTTCAATATTTTACAGAAGCAAAAAAAATTAAACTTTTTACCAGTAGATATTATTAAAGGAATGCCAGTTTTTGCTGCTTTCTCGATTAGTAGTGAGTTATTGGAGTCTCCAGAGCCGATTTTGATAAACGGCACTTTACATTCTATTAATAAATCCAAAGACTTTGCATCCATAGCAGAAGCAGTGAAGAAAATTCCTAAATCATCAGCATATTTTTGTAAATCTAAAAACTCGTTTTCATTGAATTCTAAGTATGCCTTGTGATCCCCGTAAGTGGGTCCAAATGAATTCGGGGAGATGTATGGTCTTGTTAGTGCCAATTTATTAAACTTTTCTTCAGGGCAAGTTTTTTGAAACTTTACGCAATCTGCTCCACATTCCTAGAAATTTTAGAAATCTGATAATTTTTATGAATACTTTAATGCAGTTTGTAATAACTTGAACTCTTCAGTTCTACATAAAACATTTAAAATCCAAAACCCTGTTTAAAGAATGTGTAAACATCAAAAAGGGTGCTGTAAATATTTTCAGTTTTCTGTGAATAAATCGGTAGGTTTTGAAAACAATTGAGAGTTCATTTATAAACTAATTTAAAATTTATTATGAAATGATATACAAACTTTCGACCATGCCTGCCAGGGGCGAGTACAGCCTATTTCAATAGGGGGTGGGGATATACAAAAAATAATTAATATCCACACATTACATTTAACTTATTCTGTAGCAAAAAAAAAAAAAAAAACAATTAAAATATATAATATCTGGTTTGAATGGGGAGGATTGCCCCTGCGGCCCTTCCTGTATCCGCCCTTGATGCTTGCTTTATACCATATGTATCGCGCTAAGTGTGGTCAGTTAGAAAAAGAATACGAGGGATGGCTGCAAACTAGGTTGATATGAGATGGAATAAGATACACCCAGCGAACATAGGGACAGTCTCGGTCTGTGCCCCACCAGCCAGTTACAATACACTTACACTGTTACGTCCATCTCGCTTGTTTAATCTGTCTTTGTTAACAGTTGGCCACATATAGCTGTTTTACGGTATAATGGAATGAGCCAAGGGCCAACCATATCGAACATTCACACAAAAATACAATTTCCCTATTATTTGGTGATTTTACGAATTTAATATATCTAGTGTAAAGGACTTACCTTTGCAGTTTTAATTAACTTCTTTGCTAATTTTATGTCACCCTGATGATTTTGTCCTACTTCAGCAATAATAAAAGTTTTTTCACTATTTCCTATAAACGTATTTAAATTAATAAACTTCAGAAACATGTTTTTATTAGAAATCTGTTGTGAATTAATAAAACCAAGACACAGTATAATAAAAAAAGCAATTTGATTTATCCTTATTGTTGGCACTAGTTTAGTTAATTGGTTCAATTAAACTGGTAACATGCAACGTGTATCACAGAATATATTAAAAAGAGACCTAGAATAAAAACGTGTATACTAAAGAACAAAAAAATAGCATTTTTAGGTTTTCTTTAGATCACCGAACTGAGCGCAATATCGTGTTTCAAATCTTAGTTACTTTACTTGACAATTTTTTCACGTTGGTAGATTCGAAAATAAGCGCAACCGCATTTGGCGGTATAACTTGACTTTTTTCTTTTCATTGCCAATCCAATCCAATTGCCATGAAATGATTCGGAAGTGTCACAATTTTTTCATAATCGCCTAAAAAGGTCGTAAGATTAATTTAAAATAATCTCACCAAAAAAAATTATTATGGTAAGGCAATGAATTATCTATTAAAAACTTATAATAATAAGTTTTTAGTAGTCAATATTAATTGATATTTATGTTATAAAAAAATATACCGACCTATCTAACCTATAAACTGTTGTTTTTTGTAGGAAATCTAGAGAAGACATGAAAACCTATTGAAGGTACAATTTTTGTAGGATTTTTGAAGAGGTAGATCGTAGTTCTTGAGGTTTATTTTTTGGGAGGTAAAGGCACTGATTTTCTTTCAAAAATGGAACTGGAACCACAGATAATGGCGAATAGTAATATTAATATGTTCCATGATACAGTATTCTTTGATATACTTTCCCAGACAAATTATCCCATTAATCATTATAAAAACCCCGAAAATGAAGATATAAATATGTTGAATAATAATGTGCATAAGTCGGAATTAAGTATAAATAATATGGATATGTTTAATCAAAACATTCCGCAGTTGGTCAAGTTGCCTCTAAACATGATGCCTCCACCGCCTCATAAAATTGTCAATTATAATAATAATGTTATAAAACGGTATCAGCCTAGAGATAATACAAGACCTAGGGATAGTTATAGACCGATATCTCCAAAGGGATATGATAGTGATGAAAGCTGCACCTCATACTCTTCTAGAGGAACCCCACCTGATCATAATGGTAAGTAGTCTATCAAATGAGCCAATTCTATAGCTGATCTCTGTTGGTACTATCCTAGAAACCAACATTTGTTCTAACTAATGATTAACTTATTGCTTTTCAAGGATTAAAATATAGTAACTCAAGAAGTGGCATGAATAGATTAGGCGACCAGACGATTCTGTTTGGTAAATATAGTCACAGTTCACCCAACGTATTTCATTCTAATATTCAGTATCCATCTAACGCACAACACAATACTCATAGTAATGGAAATTTCAACAAAAATAGGTAAAATCTATGTTGTGTTGTCTTCATTAGATTTTTTTATTATTTTTTTTTTAACACAATGTATAGTAGATTTAACCCAAAATTTAGTTGCATGATTGGTTTATTTTATTTTAAGCCAAGAGGCTTTTTTTGTTTGCCTGCTGTATTGATATATTTTTTATATTAAACAGTTTTTTTTTAATCTATATTTTAACATACAAGGTTATAAATGATATATTCTTCGTTCACTCTGTATATTTGTTTATTTGCTGAATTTGATATGTACTGAAAGATCAACAAAAAATATGATCAAGGACCCCTATGAATTTTCGAACGTATGTCTGGTTAGACTTTATAATGTTTCATAAGCCAACCCAACTTACCAGAACGGTAATTTCTGGTAACGTCTGTCGTTATTCATTCGATGATGTTCTGTGCTATCATCAGATTTAAGTGTAAAGTATAAAGGTTAATTAAAATTTTCGTTTTACCTTAAAAAAATGATTAAATTTTGGATAAATATAAAATAACAGATGACAGAGTGCAATAAATTTCCCAGCAACTTACCAACATTACCTACTAAAAATCCAGTCGTTTTGGTGACAGCTAAGGTACCAAGTTTTTCAGGAATGGTGTACCAGAAATCACCCATAAGTAACCAGACTTAGTAATTTGAAGTTTACGGAATGCTAAAACGGCGACTAAAGTAACCAAGTTGGCTTACCGAACATATCTCTTCCGAGATTTGATGGTTGCATTTGAGTGGTTATGTGATTAGTCAGATTATGATAATTTGAATGACAGAAACCCTCACGAATAGTTAAACACCCCCTACATCCCCTCAAAGTGTTGGTGTCTGGGCGACAATTATGCAAAGACTCGTTTTTTGTTGATCTTTCTGTATTTAGTTGAAAATCATAAAACCAGTTAAATATCTATTGAATTTATTCGATCCAAACATAAACAATACCTAGAAACAATAAATAATATAAATTTACAACATTGATTATTCTTGCAATAATTCTTTCTCGACATCAGCAAGTTTCCATTGATGTTCGACAATTTCCAAGGCCTCCCATTCTGCTTTGAATGGTATTTTGGGATCAGCAGGCATTCCAGATGCAGCTCCTGTCATTTGCATTTGCTCCTGCATCTGCCTGCTTTGATCTGCGGCATTATTTTCACCCAAAACCAAAGCATAAATGCTTCTCAGTCCAAAAACGTTTAAGAAGTACCAGGATGCTGAAGAGACCCAACTTGCATCTAAGTGAGACAACTCTATTCCCCTTTGAAGCATGGATTTGAAACGTAGAGTGAGCGGAAATGGTACTTTAGTAGTTATAAACCCTGAGAACATCCAGTTGATCCAGCCACCGATGATTATCATAGGTAGAACATTTGTTAAGTTGCCTTTCAACATGTCAGTCATCATTGAAGGATCCGTCATCATATTTTGGGTCACTGGTGGGCGTTTTTGCATTAAATAACCATCTTCTTTGTTAAAAGCTTGCCTCCTTATTAAAAACGAACCTTTGGGAATGTGTCCACAGTTTTCACGTAGAGCCCTTGCTCGTAATATAAGCTGGGAATCTGCCAGTTGTTGCATTTCTACCTTCTTTTGGCTGGATAAGAGTATAGACACATAATGCCGTAAAATACCTACTAGAAATGTTATTATTACGATTGGCAGGAACACCCAGAACCTTATTTGAGGATCCACAATTAAATCTGCAGTCATTTTGATGCAGTTGTCACTGATTGACGATATAACCTAACCTTACTTTGGAATGCGACGAGTATTGTACTTTTTAATTTTTGATAATATCCTTGGGCTCTTAACAAACACTTTAACTGCTTTATCTGTATTTTTTTTTCTACTGGAAAACTAATGTTAGAAAAAAATCAATATATTTATTTAACGAGGATAAGACTGTCCTCTTCTTCTTCATCTGTGAAGGTCAAGTTTCCTTAGGACACTGAGGCGTATTGACCAACTGCTATAAAGTTCCGTGGCCTAATTTTTAGTAAACTAATTTTTTTAAAGGTACTATGCAAACATTGGTGGAAATAGCAACAGCCGCCAAAAATATAATAGTCACATACATAACAGTCACAGTAAGAATAACATGGATATAATGATTCGAAGAGCACACGGATTGGTGGAACGGTTCAAATCTCGATCAGATTTGATGAAAATCGAGCCCCACCCTCCTGGTTTATTAAATGGTGGACCCTGGGACCAATTAAATCAGGCTATTTGGGATGTTTTTAGTAGTAAGGCGCAAAAGGAGAACACGTACGAGTGCAAAATTAATCTTTGGAAAAATATTTTTTTGTACATAAGGGTAAGTGTAATGTAAATGTAAAATTGGAACTTTCAGTTTTGTAAAAAGTTTCTTGTCTTGCTTTTGCTATTACCTATGTGAAAAGTTGTATCGAATAGTCCAAATATTTTTTTTCTACAAGTGAATTTAATGAGAACATAATGTGATTTGTACCTACTGTGGGCTAACGTATTTTTTTCTAGAAATGTTTGAATAGTTACGGACTCTTCATGGTTGGTTCAACCATGTCTGGCTTTGGACTAGAAAGTAGTGATATAGATATGTGTTTACTAACAAAACCTTGCACTAATGATCCTAGACTGGATTCATTGCACCATTTAAATTCCATTAGACACCTTTTGGTAAAATATGGTAAGTATTTACATTGAAGATAGAATTTTCTTAAAAAAAAAAAAAAATTGTAGGTCTTACGGCCGAACCAGAATTGATCTTGGCAAAAGTGCCTATACTAAAATTCAAAGACAAAGAAACAGGCTTTGAGATAGATCTTAATTGTAACAATTCTGTGGGAATACGTAACACCCATCTTCTGCATTGTTATGCAAAGCTAGATTGGAGGGTTCGACCGTTGGTCATTGTTACAAAGTTATGGGCACAAGCAAATCACATCAACGATGCAAAAAACATGACAATATCAAGTTATTCTTGGGCACTTATGGTTATACACTATTTGCAATGTAAGTTTATAGTAGTACGGTTGATTATTTGATAATTTAGAATAGGTATACCACAAGGAACAGCTTTGAGACTCTTTAGATTTCCAGGATATATATGACGGTGTAGATAATTGAAAGATTTTACAATGATAATTATAAAATTTTATTTTGAAGTTGGAGGTGTACCTTTGTGTGCCTTTGTAATTCATTGTTCATAGTTCTATCTTAATTCAAATGAATGGATTTTAATGACAATTCCAGGCATGTTATACATAAATATTCAGACTTACGTGATTTTTAATGTTTCTTATATTTCCATAGGTGGTGTAACGCCACCCGTTTTGCCGTGTCTACATGGCTTAGTTCCGGAAAAATTCAACTCTGACAACGAAAACCACAGCATGGATGTCCAGGAGGAAATAGCGAGCATAAAAAACTTCAGGTCTGATAATACTTTATGCCTGGGCGAACTTCTGGTCGGATTTCTGCAATATTATTCTGTATACAACTACAATCAGTTTGCCATATCAGTCCGTGCTGGGTGCAGACTGCCCATCGACGAATGTCGCTACATGAAGGCCCCAAAAAATGACCCTCATCAGTGGAAGTACCTCTGCATAGAGGAACCTTTTGATTTCACTAATACAGCTCGATCAGTTTTTGATCCGGAGATCTTTAAACATATAAAAGACATTATCACTTTTTCATACCAAGAACTGGCGAGAACTAAGTTGCTTAATAATATCCTACCCGTAAATTTAAATCAAAGCCAAAGATGATGTAGTGCAATTTCTGTAAATAGTGGGAGTGGATGGGAAAACGCGTATTTCTAGGTTATGTTGAGAGAGCGAATGATTTCACATTCCATTAGCTAGATTAATATATTAAGTGCATATAAACAAAAACATATATCGAGATTTTTATACACAGTTTATATTAGTATAGGCAATTTTTAATATTTTTTATATGATCTCAAAACAAAAAAAATTAGGGAAACTATTGAGATTATTCTAGTTGTAGTTAGGTTGGATGGATTTTTTCTGAAAACATTGTTTTTGTTATAAAATTGTGTTTTGTCAGTTTGTGTTCAGTATGACCATGGCAATGTGTTTGTTTATGTTGGCACTGGGAAAATATTAGGCTTTTATGTACAAGCTGTGAATGACAATTCTTTTAAGTTGTCACTGGCTACCTCATTAAAATCATAGAAAATGGCAACACAACCTGAGAAACATATTTTTGATATTTATACTTCTTTATCTCCCTCTTGAATTGCCACTTGGAGATGTTGGTATATATTTTTAAACTTCGTCCTCCCACAATGTGATGCGTAAGGTTCCAAATTTCTTGTCCAAAACTACTCAAATGAGACTTGTCGGTTAGAAACATAATTAGCAGTCTGGTTTTGATAGCTATAATATTGAAGAATTATATTCTTTGTATTTGAGCATGTATATATTGGCCTCAAGCTAAAAAAAATTAATGAAAATCGTTATGTGCGCATCAGCTTGAGTAAGTTGTAGTTAATAATAATTCGGATCTTTTCACCAACCATCACATTCACATCCACAGTGAGTTGATATATGTTTGTTATCAAGAGTTGCCTGTCGATTTTGATGATGTAGCCAGCCTAAGAAGTTTTAACGAAATGTATATTTTAGATAAAAAAATTGCATATTTTTCAAATTTTTTTGATTTAGCCAGTGTTTAATATAAAAATATATGTGGTCAGTTTCTATATTTTAATATGTACATGTATAAAACAAAAAAATATAAAAATTAAGAAAAAATGCCAGCGACGAAACATTTATAAAAACCTGCCGTTGGCAAAAAAACAGTATTAGTTAGTTTAGTGTACTTCGTTTCATATTTATTTTTTTGTTGATTTACAAACTACAAGTGTAAGCTTAACATTACGAGGTTCTCTGAAGGCTCGTAACATAAATGTAAAAGATACATATCATCTAACGGGTCTAAAGTCCCAGATATACTTAAGCATATAGCAACGATATAAGAAATTAACTGTTTTTGTTAAAACGTTGAATATGTATTACATTGTCGTTGCATGTTTTTTGTGAGTAGTATATACAAAATTTCTTGGTGTTTTCTATTTGAATATATTACTTGTTAATACATATTTTCTAGTTGTTTTTCAGGAAAAAACCTATTAAATGATCTTGTTTAGACCTTTAAGAATGTGATTTATATTATATTTGATCTCAGAGGGGTGATTGGGGCAAAGTTTTTGTCACTTTTTTTCTAAAGAATTTCAGCAACAATACCTGAGAGAAATGTTTTTCTTATTAATATCATGTTTAGTGTGTTTTGGTATAAGAAGTGACAGAAATTACAAAAACGACCCAACAATTTGTGTAAACAAAATAGTCACTATGTGCCAAAAAAATATATTATAGTACTATTCTAAATCTATTATAAAAATTATTAGACAATATTAAAGTCGAATACAATAATCATAAACAATAATAACTGATGTGAACTTATATTATTGCGATTTTTTGTTTTGTCTTGTAGACCGGGAAAAATGCATTTTTTTTCAGCACTGTTGTAAACATATTAAGCGACAGTCTTTAAAAAGATGTGCACACTTAAATGTTTCTAATTAAATATATAGGGTAAGTCATTAACATTCATTTTCTGTTGTTTTTTTCTTTGTAAAGCCGACTGAGTTATTTTTTAATGTCCAACTCATTCGGCTACATTATAGTATTGTATCAAATTATTATTCAATAAAGTTACTTAATAAATCATTGTATTTCTTTCAGATAAGGCGTTTTCTTTTACCTACTCCACAAAATGTTTCCTTCGCAGAAAAGGCGCGAACTCTGTTAAAAATGTAGCAATTTGTGAACAACTTCAGAAAACACTGATTGTATAAAATTAGTCCACTCTGGATTTTTCCGCGGCAAATATGCTAATTTGGCTAAAAAAACTTTTAAGAAACAACTGCCTTAAAAATAATTTGTTTCCCCAAATTTGATCCAATTTCTATCCTAGAAAAGAAAGGTTTTAATGTTTAACTGCGTGTATAATCCATTCCAGGTGTTCTCAAATTTGTGTAGGTGTTGAAATTTTTTTTAGGTTGGATATTCAAGCAAAATTATTAAAATGATAGGTTCCTATTATTGCCTTCTAATCCGTCACTCGCTTAAAAAAAAAAAAAAAACCCACTGACCTAAATTAAAAAAAGGCGACTATTATTTAAGAAAAAATCAAAGCTTTTTTATCTTAAATTGACTTACTACTACTAGCAGTGATGTCACGTAATTTTTTTCTGTAATATTGGTATACAAATAATTTCGCGCCAAATATAAATAATTATGACAAGATTAACAGTTTTGCTCAAAATCTGACAAAACTGGGCCTAACAAAGTGATTAAAGAACTCTTTTTGGTGAAAAAAATTATTTTAAATGTGATATTGTCATAACGACATTCAAATATCTGATGTGGCCAGCACATAACTTTCTTATACCAGTATATACCATCCAGATCTAAAGAAATCATTCTATTTAATTCTTCACTTACCTCAATTAAATTTTAATAGCGTACCTTGAAATGTTTCATTAAAATTTTTAAATAATTAGAGCGTCATTCGATACTGTCAATAATAATTCATGTCATATATTTTAATAATTTCTTCTTATTGATATTGACATTTTTATAAATAAATTAGACCTTTCAAATGTCAAACTGAAAAACATCCTAGAATGTTAATATAGGTATATCCAAACTAATAAAACGACAATTTAAGATTTATACATTTTGTGTGTGCTGATATTATAATTATTAAATAGGCATATATTGAAATATTTTTCCGGTTTTTTTTGTAATGAAATTTAAAAATAAGGAAAATTAACACAAAATAGGCCATTTCTGCATGCGTTTGGTTTAAATATTTGAAATAAAATATTTCCTTGTTTAAATGGAATGACAAAACAGAAGTAGGAAAAAAAATTGCATACATTTTTTAAACACACCTTTTTATATTTAAATTATACCCATAGATTTATCCTCTTTGATTATACCTAATGAGCCGACACTGCTTTTTCTGACAATTTAGTGTGTGTGGAATTATTTCAAATTTAGATTTGACCACTGCATGCACATCAATATTTGGGAAGTAAAACTTTATGATTAGCTATGTTTACAAATATATTGTGACGGTGAAATAAAGCCGCAATCAGTTGAACACTAAAATTTTTATTACGATTCCAAAAAACTATTAATTTCGTGTACAAAATATTACACAAACAATACTGATAGAAATAAAAGCAATAAATGTTTAATAAGCAAAAAATTTTATGTATTACTTTAAATAATATACCTAAATTTAGGTATCTAAAACCCTGATACATATATGCCAATAATTAGAAAATAAAGGAAAACTAAAGCTATTTTACCCATTTTATATGGTCATGATTTTATAAAATAATTTTCTTTGATTTATTAATAATATTACTTTCTAGCCGTATCATTGCATAATTTTGACAGATTATCTTTAAAATAAGTCACCTCTTGTTCCACTCAAGTCAAAGTAATATTATCAATAGTTGTCACAAACAAAAAACTAGATTAGATTTAAAATAAACTAATTACAAAAAATAATGAATCGGTTAGTCACAGGCGGTGTGAAAACGTCATCTACAGGATTACCGAGTAACCGTTCTCCGGTAATAAGTATCATTTTCTCGTCACGATACTTGATAACCTCTCATTTATTATCATGTTTATTTTTTTCTGTAGTCGACATCATGTGACCTGTATATGCTGCGTTACTGACAATTTGACAATCAGATCATTCACTTGCAAATTTTCAGAAGACCGCTCCCGCGATTCGATTTATCTTCTCCTTCACAACACAATCAATAGGGTTGGGAGAACTGTGCGCTAGGCTGATAAAATGCAGACCTGAAAAAACAGTTGTGTATAAAATACTACGTAGAACACATCTTAAATATAGAAACAACTGAGAACTCATAGACACCTGTTCTTATCCGAATTATCAGGTTATGAATATAAGCTGACAATGTGTCAAATAATTTGTTGGCATCTTTCGGCATACGAGTACCAAGTTTCATTATAATTTTACACAATCGTGGAAAACACTGCTTGACGTTAGTGTCACTTGTTTTCAAAAATGACTAAAACCATAGACACACGATTTATAGACATCAATACCCCATACCAATCCCATTCATACTATGACCGGAACATCCACAAAATGCTGTTTTTGGTTCCTCTTTTTTCATGTCATTTGTAACTCATTTACCTATCTCTCTCTCGTTTTTATGTAGTTGCACTTGCACAAAGCAAATTTTAGCGTATGTCTGCTCTTGTTCTATGTAGCCAGCGGCCGCCATTACGTTTGTTTCGTTTTATTTACGGTTACGATGTTTATACTTGAATCAATTGTTTAAATATAATTTTTATGGTGTTGAAATTATGTAATGAACAGAGGCTTTTCACGTTAGTTACAGATTTAAGACAGTACCTAGTGGTGAATACTGAATTGTGTCAATTTTGATTTCGTCATGACTCGGTGTTGTGTTTGTGATGCGACTTATAAAAAAAGTAGTAATTACAAAATTAATTAATTGAAATTAAAAGTGTATGTTGCATCACATTCATAAGTTGTAAAAGATAGTGTAAATGCAACCTTCTGTTTCAAGAAAATAACAACATACACATATTTTTTTTTATCACCATTATTTCCCATGCACAAATGTCAATTATTGATATTTACTGTGGTGTATTTATATGATGCTTATTAAATAAATATTAGTATAGTTTTTTTTTTCATATTAAAATAAGCATTATTATAATATAACTGTAACCTGCCCCTGCCCCGTTATTTTTTTTTTATAAATTTGCCCATCTCTGAAACGGGAAATATGATAAAAATTAATAAGAATAATTTTGTAGAGAATTAAATTTCCTATACAAATCAAGCGTCAAAATTTTGCACCCCGGACACCGCAGTTTTCCCTATTTATGGAATATGTAATATAAAATTTATAAAAAAAAAAAAGTAAAGAAAAGATGCCTGATCGAGGAATCGAACCCGAATGCTTATCAGTCAAATTCAACACATCGATCGCATGATCTATGAAGAGTTCCTGTTTTAAGTAAACTCATATATAATAAAACTGTATTTCTCCCATTTCGTTGGCAGAAAAAAAGGAGAGATAATGTTAACAATGATATCGTGGATATGTTCCGGACACCAGTAAGCCGTCACTTCGTCTATATATCTGAGTTCTGTGACTAAAACTAACCGGTAACTTTTAAAAATGACCACTTATTTTAAAAGTTACCATAATTCTTAAAAACCGATGGAACAATTTCACATATGACCAACAAATAATTCCAAAGTTACTAAAAATTATGGGCAAAAAGTGATCAATATGTAAATGACTGGTATCTAAGGAAATTCGCCCAAATCAGCTGATCACCCATGAAAATATAATTTGAAAAAATACAAAAATCACAAAGAAAAAGAGGAAATAATATAAAACATGAAAATTGATTGTTTTTTAGTTACCCACATTTCGCATAAGCTACCTGGAGTTCTATACATTGAAAACATATAAATAATTATGTACTGTGACTCAACTGAGGACTTGACCCTGTTTCTCATTAAAACGTTGTCCAAAATAATGCCTGAAAAATTCCACAACAAAAACAATTTGACTCACCTATCTCCCTGGTAAGTGGAATCCTGAGACAGCAACCCATCCATCTGACTCTGGTACTCAGCCATATACGGGTCTTGACTTAGTTCTGCTTGAGACAGTCCTGGCTGGCTCAAGCTGAATCCAGGTTGGGACAAACCTGGTTGCGACATGCCTTGCGTTAACTGCAGGCTCTGACTGAATGGCTGGGTCTGTTCTTGGCTCAAGCCCTTGCCCTTTTGACGCACTGGTGGCTTGCGGTTCCTCGGGTTCTGCTGTTGACGTGCCTGTAGAGCCTGTTGGTGCTGATTGTAGAACCTGGGTGGTATATGGGCCATGTTCATGAACATTCCGACGGGTACTGGTAAGTTCATCCCGGCCTGAGCACGTTCAGGGGATATGTAGCTGATGGGGTCGTGGGTTCGGCTGAACATGTCTAGAGGCATGCCTCGGTTGGGGAAATTAAACTGGCCGTTGATGGCGGTGTTAGTTCTGTCATATACCGAACCAGGGACCATTGCTTCTCGCGTCAAACATGGATGTCGTCATAAAGTGAGAACCAGGGTTTTCAGCATTGATCAACTTTTTAGGCTTGGCAAATTGAATTAACGATTCTTTCAGGTTAGTCAGCGGTCCTCGCACAGAACTTTCTGTTCCTTGTAAAACGATAATAGGTGGTTCCAGAGAGGTTGTTTTGAAAGTACTTTAGGGTTGCCTACGATGATTATTCCATACTTGGCTCTAGTTAGGGCTACATTTAACCGCCTGGGGTCATTCAAGAAACCAATGCCTTGGTGCTCATTGGAACGTACGCAGGACATGATTATGATGTCTTTTTCACGACCTTGGAAAGCATCAACGCTAGCTATCTCTATTTCTTGGTAAAGCTTGCTATGTAGTGAGCCTTGGTATTGCATATACTGCACTAGGTAGGCCCTCTGACCCTCATATGGAGTGATTACGCCTATTTGTTCGGGTTTTACACCAGAACGAAGAAACCTATTAGATGTAAAAATTTTATCAATAACTGAACGAGCATTGTGGGATTTTATTATTTTACCTTGTGGCAATTTTTTCCACATTTGAAGCCTCCGTCCTGTTCAAGTAACTCGTTCCAGATCCAGCAATCTCTTCTTGCCCTTGTGTCACCAAAAAAAACATGGGCCTGTCAGCGATTGGCCAAGGGAAATCGATCTTGGCCAGTTTCCTCTCCTCGGCACTGACACCATTCTGCAAACTGCCTTCATAGAAAAAGTTGGATGGGAACCGCGACAATTCTGGGTGCATTCTATATTGGACTTCTAATCGGAAGGGTCTTATTCCTAGCACTACTAGACGTTCAAACAAACTCTGGGATAGGCCGGCACGAGCAGCTTTCTTGCACATCACTACGGGCCCTAACTGACAATGGTCACCTACCAGGATGAGTTGTTTTACGCCTAGAACCACTGGGACCATGCATTCCGGCTCTGTTGCCTAAAGTATTGAAAAACATACAAACACGTTTTATAAATATTTTCTTAGGCCTAACATTACAATGCAGAATATGAAAATATGACACAATAGTCTTGCTGACACATTGCTACAATTCTATGCAATGTATGAGTCACTGCAAAGGTCTTATTATAATTAATTAGGGATGTTCAATTAACCATCAATTATATAAATAATTTAGGCACACTGCAGTAGTGAACTACATTCAGTTTCGAGCATTCTTTAGGGGGGAGGTTGTAATATTAAGACAATGTGAGGCTCTTCATTTCATTGCACTAAATGGGTCAGCTAAGTTTTACACATTTCCAATGTTGTTAAAAATGTATATTAATATACACAGTAATTAGATCTACAAATTTTTCGATTTTCAAAATGCTTTTCAATACAAATAAAATTTAACACCATTATCATTTAATATTACTAACCTGCATGCTTTCATCTATAAGTATAGAGTGAAACTTCAGCCTGACCAGCCTGGGGTCTCCCGCACCCACACATGTACAGCAAATAACGTCTGCAGCTTCCAGCAATTCCTTCTCTGCCAACTTCTTCAGCATCCTATATCTCTTCTCATCTACTGAGCTCAATTCGCCCGTCTCATCCTTGAGCTGCTGTAATTTCTGTAGTTCGGTGTTCCCTTCCATCTTCCTTATTTGGTTGTGCAATGCCAGGAAGCTGACAGGAGAGTCGATCGCCTCTCGCGATTTGGCACATAACCTCACAACTTTCAAGTTGGTCTTATGGATCTTCTCAGTAAGTTGGTCTACAGCCGTGTTGCTGGGAGCACACACTAAAACTGGGCCACCATTCTGCTTGACCAGCTGGTAGACGATGGTGGCTGAAGTCACGGTTTTTCCAGTGCCAGGTGGCCCTTGGATTAGGGACAGAGGTCTTTGGAGAGCATGCTTTACAGCATAGACTTGGGAACGATTAAGGTCGGGTAAATTGGGAGCCGAAAAATGCTTGGGAAGGTGGCAGCGGAAGAGCACTTCCTCCACTTCATGCCCTAAGAGGCGGTGGTAGATGTAAGCAGACACCGATGTATCATCGACGGCGAATTTACGCAAAGCTAGCTGCATTCTGGTGGGAAAATTTGAAAATATGGATGACAAACTTAAAAAATCATTTAAACAGAAACATCGTGCAAGTAAAAGAAGATAAATGCGTGACAACTGCACCAATAAATAAAACATAACGATACCCACAAATTTAAAATGATAATTTGTGCTTACCTATCAAAGCTGGTACTTTTCCAAATAAAATCAACTACAAAATTGCTGTTACATTCAATTGGGGCGCCGGCACCATTTTTCAGTTCTATTCCGATATCCTCACCATAATTGTCAGGGACTTTAATAACATGTCCAACTCCAGCCCAAGATTTATGCATCTCGCCAACATATCTAAGCCTCAACTCATCACCATGCATAAGCTTCATATCACCGTCGGTTTTGGCGAGGGTGAAATATGCAATTGTTTTCTTGTTTAGTCCAACGTCCCAGCGCACCTCAATGTTTTCCTGAGTCTGAGATTCTTTCAGACGTTTGTCATAGTCTGCTTCTAGTTTCACCAGTGGGCCAAAGATGTTCTGATACTGGTAACCGTCTTCATAACGCAGAAGAACCTAATAAATAAATAAAAAAAAATTAGTAAAACAAGATACTTATATCTTTCTAACTAACCTGTTGAGGTTCCTCATCAACACCGGGCTTTTCAAGGTCTTGGAATGTTGCATCAACATTTTCCTTCCATAGTTCTTCTAATTTGTTGATTTGCTGGGCAGAGATCTGTCGCGCTCTCAGCTGTTCTTGCTCCGATGGAATTTTTACTAGCCACGTTAAAAAACAGCGATCGGCTATCAGAGGCTTCCACTGGTCTTGGTCCCAGTTCATATCCTATACAAACATACAAATCCACATTAAATTTGCCATTTTAAAAAGAGAATTAGAACATTTATATTAATTTGGTGGCCAGCAAGATTTCCAGACCTACCCCAATGGATATTCCGTTTGGAGCTCAGGCATTAATTACTTTAATTTTACTTCAATTTAAATATACTTTTTTAAACAGGCAAAGAATCATCAGACAAAGGAGAAAAAATACCTTTAAGGAATTCTGTGCCGCACAAGGCTGTCGACAAAGAAGCACGACAACAGAATCAGCTTTTGCAGGAATAAAACCCAACACAAACACGTTTCGTACACCACAACTGTAACACTCTAGTATGGTTTCACCCAGCGGGCCATCTTTGTGTAATGTTACTTCCTTGTGTTTAGCCCTAACCTGAAAATATAATATTAGTAGGCTCAAAGCTGATTTTATAAAAAATTGGTACATGATTTTCATGTTTCAGAAAAACAAATAAAAAACCATTTGAATTTAAATCACCATGTACCTTCAAATAAAACTTTTTCAGTTAATCAAAACAACCCTTATTTATTTATTTATTTCACCGACAATCAACATAGTCCAATTACAGGTTGATACATTGTTCAATATAGCTTGGAAATAAATAAATATCATACAAATTTCAAAAAAATTTTAAAATTATAATGATGACAATTATTGGAAAGAAAGACTCAAGGCAACTTTTGAATAACGCGAACCTAGATTTGAAACATACCCTGAATTGTGTCTAATAAGGAAATTATACTGTACTAAATGTCAATAATTAATACAGACATCCTCTCAATGTATAGAATCCACTTTAGATATACATTGTTTTGACAAAATATTTTGAGATCATAAATAATTTGTATGCAATATATAATGTAGATTGTTTGGTATCTTATAAACGTTAAAAATAAAATAATAATTAAACTTACTAAATGATTGATAATATGGCTCCCCGAGGTATTGCCTCTTCCATTACAAAACCACTTCTTGCACAAATTACACATAACCACACAGTTTGGTTCATGTATACCGCAGTACTTGCATGCATAATCTGGCAACTCCTTGCCATTAAAATAGCCCTCTTCATCCTCCTCTTCGAATTGCAATTCACCTAACACGCTTGTTGTTGCTGCTATTTTATTAACAATATTGTTGTTCACCTAAAACTCATGACATGACACTAACTGTAAAACTTGACCTTGATAAATACTAACCTGTACCCCGGAAACTTTGGGGCCCGCATGGTCATGTTGGGACGCTTGTGTCTGCGAGGGTATGGTGAAGTCGGTGAAATCGCATTCAGATCCCTGAGTGTCCGCTCCTATTAAATCGGCATCTTCTGTGTCCAAAAACGTGAGTGTCTGGGAACTGGGGCCATACGCGTCCACACTCATTTCTTAGCTATAGCTTTGGCTTGTTCCTTTTTAGTTTTTCAAATAAACGACGTGAAGAATGCTTGAAATTATTTGAACGGATTAAATTAGTGACAGGCGCTAAGATTTATTTTAAAAATAACTTCACTTACGACAGCAAGCGCCATTTCTGATTACTCATTTGTTTTTTTGATTGTCACTGGTTGCCTATTTCCGGATTCCAAACGGTGGGAGATTTAATTTGTATATTATGTTTGTTTCTGACGAAAAACTATTGTTCAAAAATAATTTTGCGTTTTAATTTCTAGACCAGTAGCGGTTCTCATTGTTTAATAATATGCACTTAATATCCAACATTTAATACCATATACTAAATACCATAAATTATGTTTGAGCATGAGGTTCAAAACATGTTTTAAAAGTTATAGATACGGGATATAATTTGATTAATCGGGGAAAAAATAAATTTTTAATCTATAAAAACACAGTAACGAAAAATGAAAAAAAGAGCCCGAAGTAAGAGTACAGAATTACAAACAGTTTTTATAATTCATACGACGTTATTCAGCGACAAGGTAAATAAAATAAATTTTTTTTTTGCTCTGCGTCTTTATATAAGTTCAAGAATTACTTTACATATCTACCTACCAATTAACTAGAATTTACAATCTACTGTCACAGGATACAAAGTTTTGTATGTATACTATAATAGGTGCGTTCTTTTCAACTGATATCTCAGTTAATCTAAGTAGTCTTACGGTTACGGAGGCTATACATATACATCCAATAAAATTATGCATTTATTTATGCAGTGTAACCGTAAAACAACTTAAATTAGCTGAGATCTCAGGTAGAAAAAACGGCATCTTAGGTCAAAACGCAGTGAATTAACGTCTCTGGAATTGACACGCATACATATGAAGCCAACAAACAACGATTATCAAAATTCGGTCGTAAAAGATAAACGTATGAACGGAGCCCGCATATAAACTACACTTATTTAACTGTTCTGTGAACTACACCTTGAGCCAGTCCGAGGTCCGTAAAGGAATAGGTTACCACTTAATTTGAGTGAGGAAAGACGGAAGGGGAATGTAACGCGTCATAGCCTATGCCACAGCATAAAAAAAACAATGCCTTGTGAATCATGTGATGTTTTTGTGTTCATTTTATAATCGCTTTGTGTGATTTGATTATTTGCTGTTATTTTGACGTTTGCTTATGGTTATTATTAGTTATGTTATATTATATTGTTATGGACTTCCTTTTATAGTTTTCACGTGCTTTTTTCACATTTTAATTTGTGACACTTGGATTATTATATAAAGAACAACATTTGGATTTAATTACATTTATTTTGAGACGGTATGTACAATAAGAGCCAAACCACAGAGCGTTAATTCACTGCACGTTCGACCGCGTTGAAATTTCGCGTTGTAGAAATACATTGAAATATATTGTGCCATCCACACGAACAACGCGCGTCATATTTAACGCGCGTTAAAAAATGACAACGCTTGGTATCTCCACAACGCGCGTTCGACGTGGCAACGCGCGCTGTATAAATACGTTGTATCATATTATGTGAGCATACACACGATATTAATTTAACGCACGGTTCAGTTGGTATGAAGACACGCTGCTAGTTAAGTTATAACCTATTTAAAGTACGAATTATTCCGTCTTTAATTTTGGTAAAAAGTTCATCAAATGTTGCAATTGACATACGAAAATAATTAAAAAATTTTATGGGATCTTCTCGAAGTCTAGGAAAAAGACAGTAGAATGCGCCCTCGCTATATCGTATTTCATTAATAGGATGTACCCATCATTTTCGGTTTCTAACTCTTCTCTTTCTTACTATTTTTGCATTTAAATAAACAAACAAAACGAGCTCTACATCATCCATGGCTGAATTAACAATGATAGCGCGCGCTTAATGCCTATTCACCTATCTCGTGTGGATGGGCAAGCAACGCAGCGTTACTTATGGCGCGTGGAACCGCGTTGAATTAACGCCCGTGTGTTTTCGCTCTAAGATGAAGTATATTTATTTTGAGGAGAAGAAATATCCAGTTAATAATAAATAATCGTTTTAAGATGATCGAAACTATATGCAGTGTTGCTATTCGTAAAAGAAATGCTGAGAGGGCAAAGAAGAGTGGAGAAAAATTATTATTTTTCTCGTTTCCTTCTGACATTTTAATTAGGAAAGAGTGGATTAGAAAATGTTAAAGAAACGGAAAATTTAATTCCGATAATAAAAGACTGCAATAAACATGTTACAATTGATGATTCTGAAAAGATTTTTTTATTAAACTTGCTGTGCATAATGAGTACTTTTAGAGACTTCTTTGTTGTAAACAATTAAAGCATTTTTTAAAAAATCAACTCGCTCTATCTCCGAAATAAATTTATTGACAAAATATCATTTGAGCTTTTCATCTTAATATAGGTTTGGGAATCATTTCCTGAATATTTTCGATGCATATACTTAAGAATCATCCTGTGTATATTAGCCATAATGGCGGGTTTACATGCAGCTAAAGTGAGCAGGGAATTGGGCAGGGAAGTGGGCAGCGCGAGTATGTAAACACGTCGCTCGCGCTGCCACTGCTCATGCCAGAGCGCTGTCGCTGCGGCAGTTTCTACGTCCTCCATACGCGTACCAGCTGTATGTAAACAGTCACTTGCTTCAAGGCTGCTATAGGGCAGGACAGCGGGCAGCGCGAGTAGCAGCGGCAGTGGCTGCATGTAAAGCTAGTATAACATGTGAAAATCCCCGTTTTATCGGAAATCATAATTAATGAACTGGAACATGCCAGAAGTATTATAAATTATAATATTTTCGAACTGGTTGGTCGGCATTGTGTATTTTCGCCTTTCCTCAAAACCATATGCAAAATTTCATTAAAATCGCTTTGGCCTTTCAAGAGATGGGAGGTCAATTAGAAAAGTTTACTGTCATTACCTACCCTTTAAATTCCAATTCGATCCTCCGGTCTTTTTGAGATGCAAAGTGGTCAATTACTTTTTCATTAAAGTCTTTTATCTTTATTAATGCCCTTTCTATGGTAAGCATAGCTAAAGAAGATAACCTTTCCTGACCCATGATATCTCTTAAAAATGTCTTTATTCTTTTTAAGGTGGAAAAACAACGTTCACTTTCGACGGTAATCATAGGGAGAGTACACAAGATTTTTAACAGTTTGACACTTTCAGAAAAAGTATTGCACAAATTATTGTTAATAAAAAGCTGTAACAAAGCAACTGCAGCTTCACTATTGGAAAAATCTTATCCGCTATATAATACTTCTAATTCAGTTTTAAGTTTCAAATGATTTATGACTCGATACTCCGTTTTAAATAATTTAAACATATCTTGAGGAAAGCTTTTTTTATAATCTTTAAATCGAACTGCCTGAAAATAACTGAGACACTGCTAAATGATTACTGAAGCCAAACCTGTTTTTGATCTCAGATGTAATTATATCACAAACTTCTAATGAAATTCTCCTTTTTGATTCTTCCGTTTTACATCTCTGGTCAGACTGCATGGATGTCTCCTCCAAATAGTTATTCAAAATTTTATTTCTGATGTCTTCAATTTTACTATTAAAAACGCCAATACACTTATTGACTGTTATGACATCGATATTACGTTTTTGTAATTGATTGAACAATATATCACAATGAGGCATAACTAAATGAAAAAAATTTAACCAGTAAAGAAAATGTTCATTTTGTAAATAGTTTTTTAAACCAATATCTTGGTTTAGAGTGTTGTTTTCTGATTCATTTATCAATGATTTTTTCTAAACAATCTAATAATTCTGTTCGATAGGTATAAACAGTCTCTATGCACTTTGTATTAAAATTCCATCGTGTTGGAGCCGCTTTAGGTAATCTCACCTTAACAACATTATCTAACACGGCTGTTCTTTTTGGCGATTTTCCAAAGAATGAAGAAAAGCTATGTAAATTAGCAAAAAAAATTTTTATGCTTTTATCCTGACTTGATGCTTTTTGTAAAATTAAATTTAGTTGATGAGCGTAACAATGAATAAAATTTGCTGAAGGATGAATTTTTTTAATTGTGGCTTGTACACCTCCAAAAGCACCACTCATTACTGATGATCCATCGTAACTTTGTGCTATCAATTTTTCAGGACTTTCATTAATTTTCAGACATTCTAACTCTTTTAAAATTACATCAGTCAAATGCTGCGATGTCGATCCTTGAGGCTGAATAAATTTACAAAATCTCTCACATACAACACCGTCTAAAACGTATCGAAACACAAAAACTACTTGTACTTTATTGGAACTATCTGTGGTTTCATTCACTTGAACTGAAATGAAGTCAGGTTGATTAATTTCAGATTTTATTTCTTCGTGAATAATCGCCAGTATCGAATCTAAAAGTTCATTTTGAATTGCCTTCGAAGTGCCCTTAAACACAGTACTGTTTTGCAAATGGTCTTTAAAAATGGCATCTAGTTCAGATACAAAATTTACTAGACCTCGAAATATTCCCGGGTTATCAGAGGACTCAGTTTCGTCATGTCCGCGTAGTGCTAGCTCAAAAGCTCCACAGAATAATACACAGTCTATTATTTTATTTTGTAATATGTATATGTAACATGTAATATGTTGTGAGTTAATTAAACCACATACATTTGTATTTGCTCTTGCACTAACTGAATGAAAAAATGAAACAACACACAAACTGTTTAATGACGTTTATGTACTTGCAATAAAACTTAACAAGTTGTTGCGACGAGGTACAAATTTAATCTGCCTGTATGAATTATTTTATAAAAGTAACAGGAATATAGGATAAAATGGATCTGACCTTATTTTTTGCTGAACTCGCCGCCTCTGATACCCTGATGGTTGATGCGACACCTGATGCAACAATGCTCTGATGAATCACTACGACACTTATTCTTTGTGCTTATTTAAAATGTTTGTTGAATAATATCACTGTATTAACTGATGTTAATTACAATTATTAATTAATTCTTCTTGTGTTCATACTACATCTGCTAGGACCATGTAATATGTTGTGAGTTAATTAAACCACATACATTTGTATTTGCTCTTGACTAACTGGATGAAAAAATGAAACACACAAACTGTTTAATGACGTTTATGTACTTGCAATAAAACTTAACATGTTGTTACGACGAGGTATAAATTTAACCTTTGAATTTCACTCGGTCTTCATAACCCAACTTATGTCCATCTTTCAGTTTTAATATATTTTGTACAACACTCATATTTAATAGTAAATACCAAAAACACTGTTTTACTTAATTTCACGACAAGTAGAGATTTACTAATAAAATGTTCACAAATAAAAACATTAAAAACAACGCGACAGAATTTACCGACCAACGCGTACCTAGTCAGCATTAAGACTGCTCGTGTTGTATTGAACTTCGTGCGATCGTGCGTTATCGTTACATGTGTCAGGGACATTATCCCCGCCAGTGTTTTCTGTCTTTTTTGCTTTCTGACGATTCGCGCATAAGTCTATTTCACTTTAATTCGTTGTAAATTCGGTCCTGTAGCTAGCTTTGAGGACAAGTTGTGGATTGACCCAAGATTTTTAAATTCTATAAATGAATAATGTAATGAATATGAATGTAGCTCGGTGCTCGGAGGGGATACGAAATCCTGCGGTCTAGATATTTGAATAGTATTGTGCATAGAATGAACTAGAAACTTTCATATATTTTTTAAGAATATTAAAAATATATATATATATATATATAAATAAATGTATTTATATATATATATATATATATATTATATATAAATTAAATATATTTTATATATATATATATAATATATATATATATATATATAATAAGTATTTTTTTTTAGTGTTTATTATTAAACTACAGAAAATGATTAGCTCTATAACTTTTTTATTTGTATGTGGGAGGTCATTGACCAAATGACCCTATAGAAGAACCGCCAGTGCTTTCCAGAGGTATCAAGTGGGGAGTAAATAATCAACAAATAACAGACAAACATATATTTAAAAAAATTTAATTAGACATGCAAATAAGTGATCCTTTAACCATATGAGTAGAGTTGACAAGTTGTGCAGTTATTCAGTGGTGTAAGAGCAGGTAGATAGATATCTGGTGAGGCAATAATCGGCTGGCGGATAAATCAAAGCGAGCTGCGACACTAGTCCATTGTTGTATGTCGTAGTGTTTACACGTTAATTTATTCATCATCTCTGTTGTATTTTATGTTGTTGTATTGTTGATAATTTTATTTGTTGTATTTTATTGATATTAATTTAATAAAAAAATATGTCAGATGTGCGCAAGGGTAAAAAAACGGCTATACGCTGACAAAGTGAATAAATTTATCAGTGAATTCCTGGATTTATTCTATAATGGTGCTACAATAATTTGTAAAGTATGCGAGACAGACCTGATATGCTGGGATAAATATGACTGTAGACGTTACGAAATTACTGTGCAGTATAAAACTAAAAAAATTGCGTGCCTTTGAAAACACAGTTTGCTGCACATACCCGATAAACAACCATTTTGGGAATTCTGGAATAAATACAATCCCCAGGTGACGTGACCAAGTCGCGCAACGTTGCGTGTACCAACTGTACGCAAAGACATTGTAAATAAGATCAAATGTGTATTAAAAAATACACGGCTGTGGTTATGTGTTGACAATGTGTAAATGTTATTAGTACGTGTATTGGACCCTCTTAAACCGAAATTTCCACTATTACTAGCTAGCAAAGTGACTCTGGTCTGGATATCCGGCCACTCTGGTATGGAAGGTATCGAAATAGCGGACTCCTTAGCCAGAGAAGGAGCACGATCACGATTCATCGGACTAGAACCAATACTTGGCATATTCTCAAGTACTGCCAAGATGGCTATCTCAACCTGGACTGAAAGGCAAACTCTCCAGTATTGGCAACAGTTACCAGGATTAGTTCATTCGAAGGCGTTTATAAAATACCCTTTGAAATCGAGAGCTAAGAAACTTTTAGAGTTAAACAGGATAAACCTGAAAACTCTAGCAGGCCTATATACCGGGCACTGCCGACTAAACTATCATCTGCATAAACTCGGCCTAGCGGAAAACGCCGAGTGCCGTCTATGCCTGGAGGATGATGAGAAGGCAGACCACATCTTATGCACCTGTCCCGCTGTGGAGAGGATCCGATTCTCAATATTTGGCAAAGGGCAACTGCTGCCAGAGGATCTGGACACATTCTCACCCAATAAAGTTATCAGTTTCATTAAGAGACTGAACTTATTGGGTGAAATATAATTCGGCGTGAGCCACAATAGGCCTGCTGATGGCCGCAGTGTGGGGGGTCCCCAGAAACCCCCACAAAAAAACAACCCACCGACAAAAGACTGAGTGTACTGGCCAAACAATTACGCGGGTGTTGCTGGAGACGTTAGAAAAATTTGATCTGTCAACAAGTCAAGTGTTGATGTTTTTGACAGATGGTGCCGCGACAATGAGTTTGGTAGGCCGTTCTCTTCAAGAACACGGTTGTACATGTTACGTGTAAAGTGCATGCTTTATATCTTGTGGCAGAAACTATTCGACAAGGTTTTCCAGAGGTAGATGCATTAATTGCAAGTACAAAAAAAGAGTTTCTTAAATCTCCTAAAAACGTCCTCGCGCATTTCACAGCAAGTGTCCCGGTATTCCCGAACTATAAAGGATTACATGACGCCATACAAAACTTACAAAACAGTGCGTTGTCGTAAGCGGAGTTACTGCAAATAGTGGACGAAGTAAATCGACTGCTACACGCTATAGGTGACGCAAAAAAATGAGCGCGTTAGGGAAAAGTTCGCACGTGTGTTAAAGCATGACACAGGTGTTACCAAATTAATTTGTGCTGGTACTGATGGTGCAACCCCAGATTCGTTAAGTGTGTTCAAAGACTACTTTAAGTATGCCTGTATTACATCAATAGATGTTAGACAGTCGTTCTTAAAATATAAGCATATTTTTTCACCACATTTTTTTGGTTACATAATTTTGAAACACCCTGTATATATGGTGATTCAGGTTTTATCTTGACAGCTTCACGAATTGATAGAACTCCCCAAAATAAGGAGGGTTTCTCTGATAAAGTATATTCCAAAAACGCTTCCTTTCCGAGATAGATGGCGCCAAACTTTACTATTTTAAAAAGTTTTTAAGAATATCACGGAAACGGTAAGGGTGACCATCCTCATATTTGGTGTGCTTACTTGGTTGGTCATAGGTATTATTTAGTGGTACAATTGTAACAATCCTCACATGGGGTGATACTTTATAAAGGGGGCGTGCACCCTAAAACTCACCTGAAATTTTTCTTTTACACCACCACCGGTTAAATTTGACCTTAAAGATTAAATCACCGTCCTTTTATTTTGCATTATTTTTGAAATATTTGACAAAATTCGTGACAGTGCCATAGCACTGTTGCGTAAATTTTATTTAATAAAAAATGCCAAGAACCTCAAAGATTTTTTAACAAATATTAAAAATAATTGAATAACATTGCAGTAAATAGTCAAAGTGCATACTTCTGGCTTTGATAAACTTTTGAGACCGTCGAATTAGTGTATTAATCACAGCGGTTATTTGAGCAGGATTATTTGTTATTTGCTCATACGCGTATCCTTTGAATTAATACTTCACGGGTATTTACTGGTATATCATACACAATGGCTTTCAGATGGCCCCAAATAAATAATTCAAAGGATTCAAATCTGGTGAGCGCGATGGCCAAGCCATTGGCCCGTCACCAGAAATCCTGATATTTTGGTGGTTGTTGCCTTGATGTCCAATCCAACGACGCGTGGATAATTTTCATCCAACCACTGCCGTACTTGCCGCCCATAATGCACAGGTGCTCCATCTAATTGGATCCAGTTTTCTGCGAGTACATTTAAGGGAACAACTTCAAATAAATCGTCAAGAGAGTTTGAAGGAATTCATGAAATAAATTCGCATTTAAACGAGGAGGCAAAAAATGCGGTCCACAAAGAACTTAAAACACCCTATCCATACATTTTCACTGGGTTTTGGGGTTGGATTAGATTCTTGTCCTAAAACTGTATGCAAAATTGAGGATTGACTTCTGCAGAATCTAAGACCCATCTATAAAAGTTGATACGTTTTTGGAATATAGTTTATCAGAGAAACCCTCATTATTCTGGGGAGTTCTATCAATTCCTGAAGTTATCAAGAAAAAATCTGAATCACTCTGTATATAATTAATTATTAAAATGTATCAAATATTTATTAGACATTATATAATATGTTATGTGCAGTTATTGTGTTTTTTTTTGAAAATATAAAATAGATAACGATTTAATTAGAAAAATTAATAATTAATTTTACTGCATGATTCCTAGTTTGCACGAAATGGTTTTCAAATGTGGCTTTTCAATTCCTTTGCATCGAAAGGCGGCAGAAATTTAAAATATGGCTATTTGGAAGCAGTATATTGGAAATGCATACATTTCTTGCTCACATTATTTGGTAAATAAAAAGTTGCATTGGTCAGAGAGAATATGCTGGCTAGTTACTATAGTAACATGCATGGTGAGCATTTCATTTTTAGGGCCGGTATATCCACCTCCTGGTAAAGTTACCGAACAGATAGATTTACGTGAGGTGTATGGCAACATGTTATTTTGTAGGTTGTAGTTAATAGTAGATAAAGAAGATACGGTAAAAACAGTACTGGATTCCGTTTTAAGATAGCCGCAGGGCATGCGCAGTTATATGAGATGTCAAAGTGTATTAAATCCTTTTGAAATCGTTTGTCAGCAAGGAACTCATTAGACGATAGAGAAGATACTCGCGTAGCACGCGCTAAGTCCAGGGTTCGAATCACAAACTTATTATTATTTTTTTTTAAATAAGTATTTTTTAGTTCGTTAGTAAGATTTTCCTTGCCCTTTATTATAGTTTCTTTATTTTCCTTGCCCTTTATTATAGTTTGGTTATTTTCACGGAATGTGCGGAAACGGCTGCCATGACACTATGAGCGGCACATGCGCACTTTTTGGAATACAGTGCTGTTTTTACCGTATCGTTAGATAAAGTGGTATTTTATTTGCACTGTGGATCAGGTCACTTCTGATCTAGATCAATCAGGTCAGCTATTTACATGTTTTATTTAAACTGATCTGAAATCAGTTCCCCCCTTGCCGATGCTGCTCCACCCCAGATGAAAAAATTACATGTGATCTTTAGATCAGTAATGTAGTGTGCTAAGAAAACCGGTGAACTGTGTTGCATGTCACAACAATAAATTTGCATATATTTCATAAAAAAATATCGTTGTTGCACTTACTATATTTCATAACATAAAAATAATGGAGGTCTTAGGAAAGGAAAATGTCTAGTTGGTTTCTGGATCATTTGTTCCCATTTTTTTTTTCAGGATTTTTAAAAAGAACCTACGTAAATCCGATATAATAAACATATAAAATAAATAGGGCTGTCAAAAATGTTCCGTGGGACAGTGGCGTACGCGAAATTAACTAATACGAAAAACAATACACTGTTACAATTTATAACAATGTATGTAAAACTTACCCTCTTAACTAGCTTGATGAACTAGCTTGCTTATCACAAACTGGAGAAGATGTATAGCCATTTTGCAGCATCAGGTATGTTTCTATGGTTGTCTCCATGAGTAATGTTCGCTTTGGTGAAAATATATTCTTATATTTTGAAAACGACCCGCGACCGTTCGACATCTACTGATGTAATACACGCAAACGTAAAATATTCTTTGAACGCACTTAACGGATCTGGGGCTGCACCATCACATATTTGTCTTAATTTGGTAAAACCGGTGTCTTTATTTAACACACTTGCGAACTTTTCTGTAACGCGCTCATTTGTTGCGTCACCTATAGCGTGTAGCAGTAGATTTACTTAGTCCACTATTTGCAGCTAACGACAACGCACTGTTTTTTAATTTTTTTATGCTTTCATGTAATGGTTTATAGTTCCTCGCAATATTTTTTAAAGCTGTTTCAACGGAAATATCTTCGAATTTTGTCTGGCTTTCCTTAATGGCTGCAACCTCATCTGGATTGAATTGTAGCATCACAGCTTTTATTTGTTGGAAATATTCAACATAATAAAAAGCTGTCTGCAACTATGTTCCCCAACGTATAAGAATCGGCTGTGGTGGTTCAGGAATACCGGGACACTTGCTATGAAATGCACGGAGACGTTTAGGAGATTTAAGAAACATTTTTTTTGTACTTGCTATTAATGCATCTACCTCTGGAAAACCCTTTCGAATAGTTTCTGCCATAAGATGTAAAGCATGCACTTTACACGTAACATGTATAAACGTACAACCTTGTTCTTGCAAAGAACGGCCTACCGAACGCATTGTCACGGCGCCATCAGTCACAAACTTCAACATTTGACCTTTTGACAGGTCAAATTTTTCTAACGTCTCCATTACCACCCTGGTAATTGTTTCGCTAGTACACTGACTTAGTCTTTAGTTAGCTAGTAACAGTGGAACTGTCGGTTTAAGAGTGTCCAGTACTCGTACTATAACATTTAAAATAGTTTTTTACAATCTGTTGTCTCAACAGATAACCACAGCCGTGTATTTTTTAATTCACATTTCATCTTATTTACCATGTCTACGTGTACAGTTGGTAGATAGTTACATAACGTTGTGCGACTTGGTAACTTCACCTGTGCATTGTATTTATTCCAGAACTCTCGAAATGGTTGTTTATCGAGCATGTGCAGCGGAACATCACAGGCAATCAGCATTAATAGTAAATCAAACATAAACTGTGTTGTGGAAGGCACGCCCGTTTTTTCATTATTATGGTGTACACTATTTACGTGAAGTCCACAAACACGCTTATCCCAGCACATCAAATCTTTCTCGCACACTTTACAAATTATTTTAGCACCATCATCGATTGAATCCGGGAATTCACCTATGAATTTATTCACTTTGTCAGCAAATGGCCGTTTTCTACCCCTGCGTACGTCTGCCATGCTTTATTATTAAATTAATATCAACAATATAGTACAACAAATAAAATAAAAACATAAAAACAATATGCAATATGCCCAAGTGACTTAACGTATACACAACTCGAAAGCTAATAATAGACTGGACTGGAGAAAGAGTTTTGCGATCAAGGTGAGTGCCGGCGACAGTCAGTACATCTGTACTCTACGACCATGATACACAGAAACGATTTGCAGCTTTAAAAATAAACGTGTGCCTCTCAAATACGCATTCGCGCCTTACAATCGAGGCTGCTGCACGTTTTATTTGCAAGTCGTGCAGGTCACTTTTAACCAGATGAAATGTGATCAAGTGAACTGACCATCGGTGCAAATAAAATACTGCAAATATATTAAAGGTTTCTATTTGGAATTCATACTAAAATGTCGTGTTATGCCTAATTATCTAATTACAACTTTTTAAAAGTTCTTATTTGCACTTATAGTCAGTCTAGAGACATGTTTTGATTATATACATCTCTAAAAATAATGGATTCTTTTTGTACATATTTGTCAATTTAAATGTCAGAAATCTGGGCCTATATTTTGAACAGGTGACAGGCAAACCTAGACAGTTGCCTCTGGTTTAATCGGTTACTCACTCTTGATTTTATCGACGACCTATTTTATATAGTTGTTATAGGCATTTAATTTAGATCATACTCTGTACGTATTCGGGACTTTCATTAATTCCGCAAAAAAATTTCTTTTAGATGGCACTAGTCACATGTTGCTAATGCGAATTAAATAAAGTTCCAGAAAGCTGCTTTAACAATAAAATATTTCTCAGTGTTTTTCAGATACCTGAGATAAAGATAACCATAACGCTGAATTTGTTTTCAGGGCTGTGCTCATTACACCGTTTCGAGGTATGTCAGTGATTATAATCATCAAAGGGCAGCATATCGAGTAGATACAGACTATCTTCACTGGGAGACACCGTTTCCCTCTGTTGTTGTTTGTGAGAGAAAACCACCAACTGTGGACGACAGTCGTAACTTCTTAACAAAGTACATAATAAAAGTTTTGATTTATTTACTCAATCAATGGGAGTGTTTAACCGACTGCAGAGGTAGCTGGGTGAAAATTGCCCCTCATTCGATATTTTCAAATTGCTCTTGGCGATATTGGAGTTTGACGAACTATTGGGACACCTTGTATAAAAGCATATACTATTTACATAAAAATCGAAAAAAATCATACTCTTAATTTTGCATCACTAAAAATCAATAATTGAATGCTTTTTAATTTTTGTAAAATACCAGACAATGAATTAAATTTTTAGAATAATAATTATAATACTTTTGCCAGTAAGGACCTTTAGAAATGTACACCCTCGTGTCATGAGTAACCCCTGAACACTGTGCGCAACAAAAGCCGTTATTCTCTTAAGGGTCGGTTTATCAATGCATAAAGTCTATTCGTTTTAAGCGCGACGTAATGGAATGCGACATTAAATGTAAAATTTTGATATCGTCCTTGAAACGGATAATTATTTTAAAGACGATTCTGTTGCGATAACTATTAAATAGTGAACTTTGTTAATTGAGATTTGAAGCCAAGCCAGCCCGTGGAATCAAGACCTCTACAGTCGTTCAGATATTTGAAGTTAACAGATTGATAAATAAATTGATTTATATTGTCGGTGTACGAGCCATTCAAAAATTGTCCTAATATGGTGTTTATTTTCTATAGGTATCTTGGAAATTTGAAGATCAATGAAATATATCTCAATGATGTAAAACAAAATATTTTTGAAGCGGCTTTTATCATTCCGCCATATATTGGTAACTTTCCAACAATATGCAATGCTGAACCTTCCAAGTGTTTGAAATCAGATTATTCCTATTGCACCAATGAGGTGGGTAGATATCTTATGATTCAGATGGGAACTGTTTTTATTGAGCAAGAATAAATGAAGTAGTAAGGACATTGATTGCCTGAAAGGGAAGAGAAAAATGCTGAAATACGCCTATTAATTTTCGAGGGAGATGTATAACTATGGTAAATTCAATTCCTTTACTGCATCCCTTATGCGGAGGAAGCAAACCCTTCAAAAATTTTAAATGGGAGTAGGAGTTAAGGGACACGTCATTTTAAAGGCCTTTTAATTAGGAGTTTGGCTTGGTGGCAAAAACTTTGTTTTTTAAATATCCCCATAGAAAATAGTCTAAAGGAGTAAGATCAGGTGATCTTGAAGGCCACTCAGTTGTATCTCCTCTTCTAATCCAATGACTGGCAAAACGTTAATTTAAGAAACTTAAAAAAAGTAAATATTGTTCTTATTTATTTAAATGACCGAAAGCCCAGGATATATCTACGTCATTCCTATTATTCGAATTAACGGTCAAGAAAAGCATATAAGTTTAAGAATTCTGTCATCAAACACAACAATCATCGTTCTCGCTTTAATGCAAGCGGTGTAAAAGACGGAAGATGTCTTGTGTTATACATTTCCCGCCCACATCTCGCGTCTTGCCCCGCACGTCCTGTCACAATATAGGTTTCCTTAACTATATTTGATGACATAACTGCTACTACCATTTAAAAGGTTTGAAATGGTTGCTTCCCCCGCATAGGAAATAAAGTAAAGGGATTGAATTTATCTCAGTTATACGTCCCCTTCGAAAGCAAAATTGCCTTATTTCAGCGTTTTTCTCGAAAATTTAGATTATATAAGAAGGAGGGTGGAAAGTTTTAAATGGGCCACACTGTACCATTTTTACTTGCTTTTCTTTAACTCACAATATAGTTTTTTCCAGAATGTTTGTCTTCAAATCTTGCATCCTCCATTTAACACACTTCCTGACATAACCATTTAATGAAATTTTGAACAGTTACTAAGGTCGGATGACAATACAACATTCCACCGTTACTTTTGCAAATATCCCCACGTAGGGGGGCGCGGGGGGTGAAAATTGAAAAATCTGCAAAAGTATGATAATAATTTAATGTATGATAATAATTTAATTAAAGTATGACTAAAAAGTAGAAAATTAGAAAAAATAGGAAAAAATTTGAAAATCTTGCCTTTCTTAGTCGTACTAAAAAGTAAAAATTAATTTCTAAAGGCCAAAAAAAAAGCAAGGCGTGCGCACTTTGTACAACTTGCGTACAATCATACAAAGTGCGCACGTCTTGCTTTTTTTTGGCAAAGAAATTATTTTTTACGTTCTAGTATGACTAAGAAAAGCAAAAGCAACAAACACAAATTTTACTGTTCAGTATTCCCTGTACTCTTGACAAAGGTCTAAAATGCCTAAACACGTGTAGAGTTTCTAATAAAAAATTTTTGAAACATTAAAAAGCAAATTTCCTTCATATATTTAAAATATTTAATACTGTTTCACAAGGAGCCAGCCGCAGAATCAGATCAGTGTATAATTTATATTTTCTTAAATCCAGCATAAAACAGTTTTAAAAATTTTGATTGAAACATTCGTGAATATGTCTATAATCGACTGCAGTTTACATTCACAGACAAACAATACCTCAAAACATAACACATATATCTCAGAGCCAACATTGAACAAAATAATTTTAAAATGTTAAAAAAACAACCCTGAATATGTCTTTACTTGAAACGACTTTGAATTTCTTCTTGCATTCGCCATTAGAAGGTGTCGCCCAAGAAAAATAATTTATATTTCTTTAATCCAGCATAAAATAATTTTAAAATTTTGACTGAAATATTCCAGAATATGTCTATAATTGAAGACCGTTCGAATATTCTCTTGAAATTTACATTAAAGTGTGCAGAAGATACAAACATCCCTCAATAAAAATAATACGTATTCGATAAAGCTGGCATAAAATAATTTTAAAACTTTAACAAAATATTCGTGAATATGTCTAAACTTGAAACTCGTTTTAATTTTGTCTTGCACTCGCCATTAGAGGGTGTAGTAGACAAACATCCCCCAAGAAAAATAATTTATGTTTCTTAAACCCATCACAAAACAATTTTATAATTTTTTTAAATATTGGCTTTAAGAAATATGTATTATTCTTATGAAGGGATGTTTATATCTTCTACACCTCTAATGGTGAGTGCAAGAGAATATTCAGACGGCATTCAATTATAGACATATTCACAAATATTTCAATCAAAATTTTAAATTTTTTTTATGCTGGATATAAGAAATTTAAATTATTTTTCTGGGAGACGTGTTTTTTTTAAATGATTTTCCAGCCAGCCGCAATGTACTTAATTGTTAAGTACACAACAAAATTTAATCTAATGCCTTACTAATTTCGTGTATACCGATGACTAACCTATCCATAACAAAAAAAAAAAAAAAGAGAGAATGGAATTAAAGATGATAAACGAAAAGGATATAACTGAGGCACACGTTTCCCGTTCTGTGGTCTATCAGGACATTTTAAATTAGACAATTGTACATAGAATGGACCACGGTTGGTAGGGAAAAACATAAGATAAACAAAACTAATCTACAGTTTAACTTCAGTGTCTTCTAGAAAATCTGTTATAATAATCAATCAGAAGTATTTCATTCAAAATTTTAAAAATTATTCTAAATTTAAGAAATAGGTATGCATTTTTCCTCTTTGGGAATGTTTATATATTTGCTACATTCACTAATGATGGGTACAAGAAAATATTTCTTTTTTGATAAATAGGGATGTTATTCAGAGACTCTAACTCATTTTAAAAAATGTTCTATTTTTACGAATAGCAACAAACGCAGTCCTCGTCACAAGTTACGCTTGCCGTTGTTTTAATCCTCTCTATTCATACACTGCAAAGTTCGGACGAAACTCTCCAGCCTCTGTGGTCTTCCCCCAAAGACTATAAAAAATGTCCTTGGTCTTCCCCGACATGTGTACATCAATAGTACTACTCAGGAACGATTGGTGGAATAGGCTGTTATCTTTAGATGCTGTTTTCCCGCAGATAAGTCAGTTAATAGCGCCTATAAAACGTAATCTTAGTTAATAAATTTGAAATTGGGTATTCACAACAATTTTTCAGTACAATAATACAAAATATCCAGTGATTCGTCCTAAAGAGAAAGAAATGTTTATTTTAAAAATGTCAAAAAAAAATTAGCTTTACGCGAATGTTTCTGATTGAAGTCAGTTTTAACTGTTCGTTTCCTGGAGTAATACTAGGATTTAAAAATGTTGGCTATTTTATGGTAACAAACATTTAAATTTATGTAAAACCTTAGAGATAAAAAAATCAGGAGAGAGCTACTAGTAATTAGGTCCATTGTTATTTAGTTCCAACAGTAAATACGTCAAAGAATCCTCTACTCTTCATCTCTTTTGAGTCATTTTCCTGTCTTATCTGTGGGATGCAAACTAGTGAAATTTAAATGTGCTCTGAATTCACGTGTAGTCAGAATGTTTGAATTTTGAAAAGTTAAGGACGATGTCCTTTCGCTGATAATATAAAACATAATTTAGGCACACTAATGCACAAAATTAAAATTGTAATAAAAGAAAAACCTCTTCTAATATTTAAAACATTCCCATTTTAATAAAGTATAATCACATTTGAGATTCTTTATATGCTTAGTATATTTACTGTAACATGTATGATACAGTGTGAATTAATACAGTACAAGGACGAACTAAATTATGTTTTCTAGATCAGAGGTAACTGTACAACTTTGCTCGAATATTGTTATTACAATGGAGAGGAATTTCCCTGTTGTAACGAATTTTTGCCAGTCGCTACAGTTTATGGGACATGTTTTGGATTCAATAATTATGCCGGAAGGTAATTTTTTTATTATTTTCTAGTGTAGTGTTGTGTAAGCTCACCGCGGTTTGTCCAGGTAATTCCAGATGAAGAAGTACGCCTTTGTCTTCGAGTTGTAAAACCATTGAACATATACTGATTTGAATAAAAACTGCAACATCTAGTATTAGTTAAGCAATTTATTTGAAATTTTTACAGAAAACGTATTTCAATGTAACAAATAAATGATTAAAATTTCAACAAAAGAAACTGTAACAGTGCGTTCGTTTTTGCTGTGATTTTATGTAAAAAAAGTGTACATTCCGAAGAATTCTTTGTAAATATGAATAAATTCTTGTCAGTTCTGCGTTTCTATTTCTGTGGCAAACAGTATCCATAGTGCCTAGAATTGACAAGTTAAAAATTATCGTCAGTTAAGTGACTTTGACCATGGTCGGATCATTGGTCTTTGGAGGAGAACCGATTGTGAAGGACGTGATCTGAAAATATTGACTGTAAGAGACAGGTTTCCACAGCACGACCCGTTCGAAATGATTGAATGGAAACTTTAGGACAAAAAGTATCTATGTCGTCTATACTCATGCACCAACTTGCATCCAAAAGGATATATCCCTAACTTATCTTGTACCAGCGGGTCCAGCGAAGTTCAACAGATAAAAGCAACACCACTCAACGATTGCAGCTTGGCACTTGGTCACTTGGTGGCGAAGAGAGAGAGAGAGAGAGCAAGAAATATCATTAGTGTGGGACAGAGACGAACCATCCAAACTCAAGTGTCAAGCTAGATTCGTTGACTATAAAACAACAATACAGTATCCTATTAAGGAAAGTAGGTACTCGGGACAGGGCTGACGAGAGAGGGGGGTAGACGGGGTTCCAACCTCGGGGCCCGACACCATCGCTATTAAAATAAGTTTATTAAATATAAATAAAAATATATTTTATTTTCTGTTTTGCGTAAAAAAAATGCGTATTTCGGATGCACACGTTATACGTTTATTATATAAAAATTAAACAAGTAGTAGGCTACACACTCATAGAAGTAAAACCAGTAGCTTATTTCTCCTTGTTGCTAGGCCTCGCCGCCGGGAACCTCAAGAACCGCTACTCTGAAAAGCATCAGTGTAGTAGTGACCGTCAGAGCGACGTGTATGTTATCAGCGAAATAAAAAATAACTCATGGTGTAAGTGCGTTCGCGTAATTGGTTTACTGTGACAATTGTATGCATTTTATTTTATTTTAAAATGGGGAACGACAAGAAAATAAGGGAATGGTTTTCCTTTGTAAAGGGTGTACAAATAAAAATTATTGTAGCAATGAAAAATTTTATTAATTTCCTCGTGATGGAGAAAGGTTAGTGAAAACTGTTATATTATGCATACATAAAACATATTGAATTTAGATAATATATTTCAAATTCAAAATTATGAGCATTAAAAAGTAGTGCTTTTGATTTTTCCCGAGCCGGGCCGAGCATTCCCCAACATCTATCATATTATTATTGTAAATGCAGTCTTCTTTTTTTGTATTTATTCACTATTAATAAATACGTTTCATTATTATTATTATTATTTTTTTTTCCGAATATCCGATACCGGTCAGTCCTCCCGTGGCCTCCGACGCCTCACGGGAGTCGCGCCGGCGCATCAACTACAGCCACTCCCCACATCCCGCAGAGTTAGGGACTGTAAATACCAGAATCGTGTGCCCTAAGCAGACGGAGAGAACCCAGAATGACCGCCTTCTGCATTTGGCCTGCCAGCCACTCGGCTGATTTTTGGCAGACCGGTATGATCTTCAGTTCCGAGAGCAGCGTAGGCTTTATCCCTCCGAGTACACCGATTATAAGGACGACCATCTTTACCGAGTAGCCTGGGTACAGCACTTGGAGCTCGTACCGGAGATCGCGATATTTGGTCCGTTTCTCCTCCTCCTTCAAGGTGATGTTTTTCTCCGCAGGTGCCGAGAACTCGATGACATACATCACCTTGAGTTGATGGTCGAGGAGGACTGTGTCAGGCTTGTTGGCTTGGATTAGCCTGACAGTCGGGAACGAGGAGTTCCAGTAAATCCGGCATTTCTCGTTCTCGACAACGGACTCAATATCTCCGGGGACGTAAGGCAGCACTTGTGTCTGGCCTCCCCCGTACGAGTGCCTTAGATGGTAGTATAGCACTCGTAACGCCGCGTTATGCCGGTGGATATAGGCCGAAATCGCATATATGGGGCATGCAGATAGTAAGTGCATGAGCGATTCCGGCGCCTGATGGCAGGTCCTGCAGTTGATATCAGGAACCTCTACACGCCACACGCAGTTTGATTGTACAGCTGGGCCCGTAATGGCTCCCCACAGGCCTTTCTCGGGAAAGCATACACTAGCTCATTCTTCTACTTAATGTTACCACCGTTGAACTCGCTTTGACATTATGGTGAGGCAAATTCCCCAGAGAGGCAGCTGTTCATTTATTTTATTACTAGTACATATCGGTATCTCAAAATATTGAAATGGATAAACAGCTCGTGATATTGCAAGAAATTCCTTGTTCCTATCTATCGAGGTCATGGATAGATTCCCATTGTGTTGCAAAGAATCCTGTGTACTTGATGAGATATTCTATAAATCTATCATGCCTTTTTGAAATATCTTTGCTTGGTTATCTATTAGAAGACCAAATCAGTATATCTTAACGTCCCACGGTATACAATAATACAGGGTGATTTACGTAGGCCGTGTATTCGAAGTTTTTCAACTTGCAGTTGGATTAGAAACTTGAAATTTGGTTTGCTGTCATAATCGATCATGTCCGTTCTACTTAAAATATTTTTAGTCTTCCAGCTAAACAGGGCGTGCCAAAAGTCGGTACCAACTTTCTTATTTTAAATAGAAACCTCAAAATGCAAGGAATATCTCGGCATTTTTTGATTTTTATTGTAAATCGATAGAGGTTGGAGTTAGGTACAGGGAATGCTTAAGTAACTCACCCTAAAATTCAATTTTCTTTCGAATGGTGTCAAAAAAGTAGTAGGTGCCATTTGAAAAAAATTTTGTTTTTGGCAATTTTTGAATGCGGCATTTGAAAATCGCCTGCATCCATATGGTATAAAATGGGACCATCTATGGGACATCAGGAGTTAGCCTGAACTTCCAGCTAACTGCTTCAAAAATTGGGTTTCCTAATTTTGAAGATACAAATTTTGTCGTAAACTACTACGGCGGTAATTATTTTTCAGAAAAATCGACATATTTCAAAAACTGTAATAGATAAGTTGACATAACTTAGGTTCTCTAAACTCAGAATTAGAAGGCCAATCGAACCATGTAAAAAATGTAGGTTTCCATTTAAAATAAGAAAGTTGGTACCGACTTTTGGCACGCCCTGTATAGTTAGAGGATTAAAAATATTGCAGGAAGAACGGATATGATCGATTATGACAGCATACTAAATTTTAAGTTTCTAATCCAACTGCAAGTTGAAAAACTTCTAATACACGGCCTACGTAAATCACTCTGTATAAATATGTAAATAGCTTGTAGCAGGAGTTGAGTCATCTGATCAGTTTGTAGTTCCTCATGCTAGAGAGATCCCATTTATTGGTACTAATCTCCATGAGTAATGGTTGTATATTATGTAGCTAGTTGATTCTATCATAAGGTGCATGAATTACTAGTTTAATTTTAATTGTGGATTGTTATTACCTTAATATATTGATATACACATACTTGTAGATCTGAAAATCAAAGAGTGACGAATTTAAAATGGAAGATAGTACGAAAACCCGGTTTAGGTGAAGGTAATTTAAGCTTATCGAGCAAACATAAGTTCATGTTTATCAGTGTTTTGAGTCCATATGCTGTACCCAATCTGAAAAATGAAATTAACATATTTGAACAATCTCACATAACATTATTGTCGGAAAAAACATCATATACACATTTTGCCAGAATCGAGGTAGGTAAATTTTGAGTCATACATGCAGGGTGTGGCAAAAGGAATATATCGTCGCTGTCAAGTAAAAAATTGCTATGTAGAAATTACCAAATTTCACAGCAAATATAAAACCTATTATGTGGGTGACACCTACATAGCATATTTTGTTAAAGTTTGCGCACATAGCAGATTTTAAAGTTGTAAATAAATTCAATTAAGCACGATTTCACACACAGCTGGTCTTAGAAAGGCTGGAGCTGTTAGGTGACACCCATATCACAAAAATGGGGTAATATAGTAGATTTTGACTTGACAGTGATGATATATTCTGATCTTATACTTACAGTGTACTGGGAACTGAAAACAAGGGGTCCAGTAGAAAATTTTACATCACTTAAGAGTTCCGTCTAATCTAATCACTGTGTCGGTAAATTATGATAAAAACACTGTACCGGGAGGTGTACCTTATCACCTAGCTGGCGTCTCGACTATTGGTCAATGTCACGTGCTATTAGTTCTAAGTTTTATTCAGGGTCGGAATCGAGTTTATGGTGATTTATTGTGAATTCGCTAATATCGTGAGAGAATTATTATTTATTATGTGTTGTGTATACATACTATTTTGTGAATTAATCAAAAGTGAGAACATGGACTATAAAAGAGAAAAAGAAAGCCTAGACTGAGAATAAGTGTTCCTAAAAAAAATGTGTTTTGTAATGACGAAGAATAAATATCGTAAATTATCACAACAATTTTCTACCCAGATTCGATGTGTCATTTTACAAATAATAATTTAGATTAGTGGTCGTTAATTTGATTTAATGTTCGTAATTATGGCGTATATTACTTGACAAACATTACAAGGCACAGATAAGCAAGAGGCGCCAAAATTCTTGCACCATAATTCACAAAACACTGAACAACAAAATGCAACAATTTTCTGAAAGTTACTTTTTGCAATAGTGTACCGATATAAACACTAATACAAACGTTATGCGAATGACGGTCCCCATTTTAAATAACCCTGGCTTTCACGCTAATTGTCCATGGATCGAACCCGGGATTCCAGGGTGCGAGGCAAGTGTCCTTACCACTGGACCACGAAGCCACATTTATCATAGTTATCTTGGGAGATTCTTTGGAACATTAACTTACAATCAAATAAACAATTATTCGAAAAAAACGGTTTAAAAAATATGAACGGTTAATAAATTACAGCCTTTCAAACAACTAAATAAAGCAATATTTATATTATCTGTCACGCTTGATAACAATTTATATTTGATATTTTCAAAATCTTTTCTTGATGCTTACATTTTTTATAACAAACAATTTTACCAAAATTTAAATATCTTGAAAAATAACTGAATCAGCATGAAGTCACGTTTTTGACAACTCCGAAATTTTAAAATGAAAACATATGAAAAAAGCCAGTGTATGAAAGAAGCTATATTTTATCGATAACTTACATTTTATTTAGGTAGGTTGCTCATTTTCCGAGACATAACGGATTAAAAACTGGTATGATCAAAACGTTCCTAAAAAAGTGGGACATTTTTAACTTAGCAAATCCTCAAAACTATTCAGCGTAAGTTATTCAAATTTACAGGATGTTTTATGCATTTGGTTTGACAATTCAAAGAGCTATTCTCTGCAACGGATTGGATGTAAGCGAATGCAATTTACCAGGAACATTCTTCACCTGGGACTTGTCAGAATGGTCTACTTGGTTTTGAAAAATCCAGGGCAGGACTTGGCCAAAATCTGCCCTCCTCGTTTTTGACAAAAAAGTACATTTTTCTACGTATTATTGGCGGATTCGGAAAGTTCAGAAAAAAATGCTATCAGAAGAGCGAATCAATTTTGACTGCACACCTAAACCGTTTTGGCAAAAAAATTATAAAACAATTTAGCGCATCACAACTAAAACTTTGACCCGGCATTAATTATGAAGCAGTTTGATAGAGTCCATTCAAATGCTTTAGATCCATATCCCTTCTGAGACATAGCAAAAAATATAGCAAAAAACCTTCCTACTTAGTCGATAGGAAGAAGCAAAAACAATACTATAAGAAAGATATATACACAGTTTTATTTTGAAATTGAAAAGAATAGTAACCTATGTATTTGCCAGTACCATTATCTGAATTTTCCGAATCCGCTAATAATTTTCCAGAAATGCAGTAGAAAAATTTACTTTTTTGTCGAAAACGAGGAGGGCAGATTTTTTACCAAGTCCGGCCCTGGATTTTTCAATACCAAGTAGGCCATTGTGACAAGTCCCAGGTGAGGAATGTTACTGGTAAATTTCATTCGATTACATTTAATCCGTTGCAGAGAATAGCTTTTTGAATTGTCAGAACAAATGCATAAAACACCTTAACCAGTGGTCAAAAAATGTTGTAGATCTAGACTTGCCTTGAAGTGCTCTATTTGATATTAGGCTATGTCACATTGTTCGTGAATCACCCTGTTTAAATAAGATGGGAAAAATTAATCTGCACCCTGCAGTGTGACCATAAGAAATTCTGTTGGCTATAAAGACTGCATCTCAAGTAGTTATTTCGCGTATATCATGGCAAAATCAGCTTGTGTGCGTACACCTCAATACTTTCATGTGCAAGAATGATATACAATACAAAATAGGTAATATCTTACCTTATACTTTTTGGCGGGTGATTTTTGCAATAATCAAAATTAGATGAACGTTGAACATGTAGCAAAAATTCCAGCGCCTGTCATTAAAGATCCATCTGTTGTCTGAAAACGACCGTTCCAGGCTACAGACTTAACTGGAGCATATTCAAAACACTGAAAGTTTTAAAACGATAACTTTTTTTACAGTATTTGCAATACAGTTTTGCACCATTAAACTATAGTTTCGGGTTATTTTGTATCCACCAGTCCACCGTATTTTGCGAAGTAACTAGCCGAGATATTTTTTTCCACAATAACACAATAAAGGTTTTAAGACTCTGTCTATCCAAATGCAATTGCAAACTGCTGTTTGGGGGGGGTCGCTATTACCACTCATTACTAATATACAATAAAATAACACGAGAGAAGGTTATTAATTAATTTCTAAAAAATCGTGGCCCATTGCATCACACAATTTCTATTTTTATTTTATTAGTTATATGAGAGTTGTACGTAAGCCTCTAACTGGAAGGACTACCGAAGATGCGGTCTTTATATGAACTAATGAACGATGATTCTAATACACAGACAAACAGGTTTATCGTAAAAACATTGCTTTTTAATACGTATATTTTAGGAAACCGTATCTTCGAAAGAAGATCAAACTGTGAAGATAGAATATAAAGGTTGTAGGCTTCCGAATGAGAATAATTTGAAATACTTCAATTTCTATTCTGAGGCAAATTGTGAAATTGAGTGTTACATAATGGCACAAAAGAAATACTGCAATTGCGCTGGTCACTTTTGCCCAGTAGGTGAGTATTTCTTACTAGGTACAGTCTCTTTAATTTGGGATTTCCTTGTTTACTTTAAAAGCGATAAATTTTAAAACAAACATCAAATACTCAAATATCATAGAACAAATGTAACACGATTTAACTTCTGATGATGTCCCAGATAAAATATATTCGATAGGACTACAGGGTACCTCTGAAACTACAAACGGTGTGTGGTCATACATTTTGTTCATGTTTCTACAAAACTGTAGCCGGCTTTCATTATGCTGGGACCTACAGACAACATACTATAATCCTTAAATTTAGGTTTATATGGTTCCATAGAAAAAATTCAAATACCTTATTACGGATGTATTTGTCCATATTCTTGCTTAAGGAACACCTGATTTTTCGAAAAGAGCTCGAAACATGTAGAATACTCTATACCTTAATCCAGCCGTTTCGTAGATATTTGTCATTTTATAAAAAATATGACGGGGTCAACAGTTTACAAGAACCTTTATAACTTTCTTCATGTAGGAGATCTTCATTTGCTTTTTGGCATGTGGAAAGAACACATGGTGAACTACTCTGTAAAATTAAAATAAATTCAATAATAGTATACCAACTGTTTCACATTTCACGTTACATTCTGTTAACTTCGAACAGGAAAAACTTTTTTAGTTTAAACGGAATACTTAGATCAAGTTATGTAAAACTAAAATCTTTTCTTTCTAGTATAGGTGTTGCTGGGGTTAAAGTTATAACTTTTTGAAATATTTATGAATCTCTTAGATTTTCAAGAATTTTGTCGTAAAAATTGCTATACACTATTGATTAGAAACAATCAACAATATCAGGAATTCTCTTAGGTCAAAAAATACCGGCACGTGTAAATTATACCTACAAAGACTTTTTAAATTTGTTTATTATTCATGGAGAATGTTGTAAAGTAATATCAACAACATGTAACACATTTCCTACTCTACATCAACAAAAACGTAAATGGTCACCAAACACTGTAAAAGGCATAATGGATAATTTTGAAACTCTGTCAAGGCTGGAATTATAAATTGGTGTAAGTATAAAAAATATATCCCAAACCCGAGATACATTGCATAAGTCAATAAATGTTCAAAATTCCGTCATCGAATCTGCCTGACTTTTTCACGTAGATTGCATAATTATTATTAATTATATGACATTCAAATATGGAAACATATTTTGGGATTTTCATTAAAATATAAATAAATTCGGCCACCATCTTTTTTACTTGATGTTCAATTGTTTTTCTATTAATGCAACTTGATTCCTTTTTGAAAATACCGTAGAAAATTATCCTATATTTTTTTGTTTCGCATCTCTCAAAATAATCTGAAAAATGGTGTGGTAGGTTTATTTAAATCACGCCGTACATGTAAATACGTATCGAAAAAACGTCGAGTCAATGATGGTTTTTACTTCGAAACCCACACGTTTTGATGAAACTTTTTTTAAAATGTTTGTTATACTACATTATTTGAAATCTGAAACATTCTGTATTTATATTGTTTAAACAATTACAAACAAATTATATAAACATTTTTTCCCGATTATATTTAGTAACGTGATTTTAATTTTGAGAATGTAGTAAAAAAAATATAGTAAATAAGCAACAAAATTTTCATTGAAAAATGTAAAATTTCAATTATTTAAACAATTTGTTCAACAAATTAGTGTTGACATTTGAACGCAAAAATATATAAATGAATATACATATATTTCATCCAAAAAAAATAGTTGAAAGTTTTACCCTATTAAGTTCAATGTTTTCAATTCTAGAACAGTTTATTTTCCGGATTTTTTGCTAGTCATCATTTTCACGTTCATTGCAAAGATCGTTTGCTGTGGTAAAAATACACATTGAATATTGATGAAATTATGTATAATTATTCGAGATATATTTATTTAACAGTACAAAAATTTAGAACACGTTACTTGCATTATTTTTTATTTTACAACAAGTTTTGCTCCTAAATTTCCTACACGCTCGCGTCGCATACAAGAAATAAACGTTTGCCATTTTACAGATAATTATTCAATCTTGATTAAATTCTGTGTGCTTATCCGAAACCTAATGTTTCTGAACGTTTGAGCCCTCTAAGTTCAATTAAATCAAATATACAGCAGTTTTTCCCCGGATTTTCCGCGCATCAGTGGCACGTTTGTCGCAAAGATCGTTTTCTGGAAATATACTTGTTAAAGATATTCATTGAATCATAATGAAATTTTATATAATTTGAAATTTCCTATTTTACAAATATTTTTCCCTCGGAAAATTGTCGGAAAATTATTTTGACAAAGTATTCGCAATCAGCGACCCCAATAACTCCCTCTAGGAAGTATTTTCTCGTCGAAAATTAGATTTAATATATTAAAGCTGTAAATGATGCAAAATTTAAAAAAAAAATCAAAATTTTCAAAATTAGAGTTCCAAAAATGTAATCCGACCGCCGGAATGTTTCTGATATTAAATAATGTAGCATCGAAATCTATTAAAAATGTTTCATTGAAACTAGTTCAGTTCTTGTGGGTTCTAAAGTTTTGACGATTTTTCGGCTTCATTGACTCGACTGCAGTTGATAAATGTTTTTTATTTTTAGGTCCCGAGGAAGCATGTAATATTACTGGCTTGGAGTGCATTAACAGAAATGAAAATATTGAGAAATTTAGAGAATTTAAATGTGACTGCTTGCCTGATTGTAGCAAAATCGATGTTTATAAAGTAGGAAGTATTGGCACATTTGATGACCCTTATCTTATGTATGTTAGTTGTCGAACTGGGAAGATATCTGTCGCAAAGGATTTTAACTGAATGGAAATATTTGTGTTAACAATATTAAATCACTGAAAAGGGTGGAGGTGCCGGGATTTTTATGAATTTAACACGCTGCGCACTGGTGCCACTATGGGCCGATGGTGGAGGCGCCGTCTCAAAAATCTATTTTATTTGTTACTATAGACACATGAAATTCGGTATACAGATATAAATAAAGGTCTGACGTTCAGCAGTGACGGTAAATAATTTTTATTTTGTTTTTATACATTTCATTTTATAATTGTATAATGATAACATACAGCGTGTAATTTATGTACATAATTATATGTAAATAAATATTTATTGTAATACTTGCAAGGCTTCTTCTTCAAGTTGCACAATCTTGCGTGATACAGATTGTCTTAAGCTCGTTATATAAGGGTCTGATGTATACAATAAAGTATGAAAGACATCTTCGTTAGTAGCTTTTCGGGAACATTTGCGAGGATGATGTAACCTGAAACGTTTATAATCCTTATTTCTGGATTCCTGTGCATCTTCGACAACTGGCCAAGTGGTAAAAGTGCATTATATCGAATTATGTTTTCTCCATGAATGAGTACTTTATGTACAGAGGAGGGCATATAGTACCATGGATAGTTGCTCACATATAATTCGGCTGTTCTAAAAGCATATTCACCAAACTTTTTGACATTGATTGCCATACCACTTGACATTGTCTGAAGTAGTATGCGAAATCTCATAATTAATTCTTCATCAACTCCAGTAATTTGTGCAGTGCAAGCAGAATTGGCAAAGAACCTTCGAACGGTATTTCCGTCATTACTAGTTCCGCTGATTTGTAGAGGTTTATCAATTAGTAATCTTAATTCATTCCGAAACTGCTCCTGTACATAAGCTTTTTTAGATTGCTTTTGCTTTTTCATGTCCTCTGAGGTTACTGATCATTTTTTAAATGATAAATTATATGAAACATGAAGTACTAACTCCATAAATCGACTCCATGCATGTAAAGATGAGAGTCCAAATCTATAATGTTCTTCATTCTCAGGTCTCTGTTTAACACGTTCCAAATTGTTCATTTCTGTTAGTTTTGCAAGACACATATGGCATGTGGCACTTGATGAAGTGTTTGTTACTACTTGTGTAACCTTACCATCTATCATTGTAAAGAACAGCTCATATTTAATTGACATCTGCTGTTCATTCTTCACTACAAAAGAAGGCAAAATAGTGCTTATTTGAGTTTCCACTTCATTGACAACAGATCTTGTTTTCTCTGGAGTCTCTTTTGAGAATTCTATTAAAATGGGCCTACAGTATCGAACAGAGGACGGGGTTGGATTTTTCCAAACAACGTTTTTTGTGACCATCTACAATTTGTAGTGAAACCAAGGATGTTACAAACAAGTTAGTATCGGATATTACGTCACTTTCACCAGACAGTATTTGCTTGTACTCACTTTGTTCTGAAGATCCATCACAGCCCCATTTACTGTATAATATTAATTGTAAAAATTTGGCCACATTCACAGAATCTATTTTGATTATTCTCTTACATGTGTGATCTAGAAGAGACTGCAAATTTACTTTAGCACCAATTTCAGTTACTTGCATATGCTTTGGATAACATTCTCGCTTTGCTTCTGTAAGTTTGGTATATGATGGGAGTACAGTACAGTCTTTGTCTTGTAAACAGGTTCTAAGGTATGTATATTGGTTTTTCGTTAAATCTAAATCAATGAAAAGAGCCAAGGCCTCTTGATTTGTGAAAGGCTCAACAGAAGTATTACGTCTTAATAATATGTGGATAAAAGCTTTCCTTTTTTTGTGATACAGAACGTAGTTCCTGTATAATTTCTGATTCCCATGTCTCACCAATTGAACGTAATCCCTGAGTATATGAACGATAAATCTGATCAAGTCCAGAGTCTCGAAATAGTTTTATTGCTTTTCGTTTCTGTGTCTTCTCTGCGAATTCGTTAAATGACTTACATGGTCTCCCTCGTGGGTTTTCAGATAAGGAATGGTACAAAAAATTCGCCATTTAACCATTTGTCGTTGCTGCGTAAGAACACATCCCTTTTTCTTCCGGCTTTATTCCAGCGTATCTTAAATTCGGGCAATAAGTGTTTCTGAATTTTGATGATAACACATTGCAACTGCTCTTCAGAAAGATCGAAATGCTCCTTAACATACCGTTCTGCTGTTGAATTATGTTTTCCGTGCTCTATAAAAGCGTCACATATGTTACGTTTAGTAATTTTGAAATTGTTCATTGTTTACTGTCGTAGGTACAGCTGACAGCGGCAAATTATTGATTACTATTAATTAATGCTGCTTGTATACATTAATAATAGCCTAAAATTTTAACAAACCCAAGTTTATATACTTTCCTAAGGACAATGGTAACCGCAGAATACACATCCCGTGTATAGGTGAAGAAGAAGAATATTTTCTCTTTGGTTTATTTTTCATGGCCAAAAAATATTTTTTTCAAATTATATCGTAAACCATTTTTATCGATATTCCACTTTCTTTAATAAGTTTAACAACTACAAATATTTATTTAATTTTATCTAACCGCAAGTCATTCGTAAACATATTTTGTCAAACGTGGAATATGGTGGTGCTGCTAAAAAAAATCAGATGGGTCCGTCCCGATATACGATTTCTAAAATCCAGGCGTTCAGTGAAATGCTATGCTCTGATTTGTTGCAATTCCATAATGTATATGTATTCTTTATAACGCCGTATTTTGCAAATTCATAATTCTTACGGAACGAGTATTGCAGATTTTTAAGTATCTTGTTGATTTCCAAGAGAAGCGCAAAAAATCAAAATTTTTTTTTTGATCTTACACAGGATCGTTTTAGTTGTCAGATGGTGAAAAAAAAACTTACCCGGGCGAATCCTGCTAACAGTTAAAATGTTTCTTGAAATTGAGAAAGTCATTTCAGTAACATGAGACCTTTATCATTTTTTCATTGTAGTAAGGGATAAGCAATATACAAATATTTTTTATGTTTTTAATACTAGAAGAATTGCTCTTTGAAACGGTGTATAACACATTACCCTTTATTTAATTTTTAAGCACAAAATTGTGTATTTAAAATAAGCATCAAAACAACACATCTAAATCTCTCCATATTCCTACTTTTGAAGTCTACTAACTGAACCCAATCAACATTTAAATAAATTACCGAACCGAATTATAAAAGTTTGATGTATTAGTTATAAGAAAATTCAAGTTTGTGTTCCTTATTCGGTTTTTGGTATTTTTGAGACGGCGCCTCCACCATCGGCCCATAGTGTGGTGTAACGATTAGTTTCCGACTTATATCCCCCAATTTTTTATAACAGACACTTGGAAACATCCTTTGGGGCGTGTATATAATAGCGGTGGATTTTTGGACAATGTGTTATTTAAATATCGACAACAATTGCTATATAACCTTTTCTGCTATCTCCACCCATGCAGCAATTTTACGACCACATATGTACAGAAATAACGTTGAAAATCATGTTACCCTCGACCTCTGTCCGATTAAACGACGCACACACGGCACTAATATTAAATTTATTTATAATATGGTAAAATAATAAATATAATAATCTTGCATTCAACCCAGAATGTGTTAACCTAAAGAAAATGTCCTGTTTCAATATTAAAAATAGTTAATTTTTTTTAACAATCATCGTGTTTTTAGAATTAGTGGTACCACTGTATGCACGGTTATCTGCGAATGAAACGCACAAATTTTCGATAAGAAATAAAACACTTTCATCAGTTTATCATGAGATACTTTCCGTTTTTCCAAGTTCTGGTGGGAACAGCTGTGGTGTTGATTCCAGTAAACACAAGTTGTCCAATAATAATATTTTTGGTTAAAAAATATACACTTAGCCAATTTTGGTGTAAAAGTTGTCAGTCACATGTCGATGTTGTAAAGATCCTGATTTTATCAAGGGTTATATCCCGAGTGAATCAAATTTAATCGGTTAAACTGTGTATGTCACATAATTTTAAACATTTTGCTTAGCAAATGACTTGAGTGTATAATAATTTGATATCTAAAATTATTATACATGAAAGCATTTGCTAAAAAGCAAAATTTTAAAAATTGTGACGTACACAGTTTCTGATTAAAATTGATGCATGAAGGATATGTGTAAAGATTATTTCCAGAATAGAAATCGTTATAGACAATAAAATGCACAGTTTTTATTTTATTAATTTTTATTTATTTCATAACAATTATAAGATACAAATTACATTGACAATTCGTTATTTTTTTAATAAAGAGACAATTCAAATTAATTATTTTTCGTTGTGTTAGTACAATTGATAAAAAAATTATATTTTTGATATACAATTTGAGCTTGTTTTTCTTCATTAATGTTTTGAATAGTAGTATGTTCTGATGTTGTTTTAAAAGTACTTGATTCATTTTGTATTTCATTTGGAATACATCTTAATTTATTTATCACGTTTAAATGATGTAGGGTATATATTTGCAAATACGGTTTTATGGAATTTGCATTTGCCATGGCCGGTTATTTTGATAAGCTCTTGCTCCTGTGTTCCATTCTTTATTAAGTTACTGACAGCTGTGGTTCGATTGAAATGATTAGTTATTTTTACAGTTGTTATATCTAAACCGATTTTTGCGGCTGATGGAATGTTTTCATTCCAAAGCATTATAATTTTTTTATAATTTTCTGAATCTAATGCAACTGAAGAGGCTTTTCTTTTCATGATATTTTTCTGTAAATATCTTCTTTTAGCATTACGAGCATCCCTAGCGCACTTATATAAATCGAAAATGACGTATTTTAAAAAAATACATACATTTCCCGAAGCATGTTTGCAGTTATGGTCCACATAGTTTTTTATCACATTTTCCTTATTATCTTTACTATCTCTCCGTCTCATATTGAAAGCCCAGTCTTTAAGTACCAACGCAATATAATCTATGATTGTAGTAGCTTCAAATTGGCATCCTGTTTCATTACAAAAATCAGTAAATTGTCCCCATAGCGATTTGTGCATTTTTGTTGTATTAATATGAACGCTTCTTAGGATTCCTTTGTCAACTTCGGTATGTGGAACATTTCCGAAATAAGTACTTTCTTTATTTACATCAATTTGACGATGTAGGCAAGTATAAATGATAATGATAATTCAAACTATCAGAATTGTTAAGTTGGTGAGTAGCGCATAGCAACGACAGGTCAAAGCTTACTTTAGACGTCAAAAATAAATGAACAGCTAGGTGAAAAACAAATATTTTTGCAAAATAATCACTTATTTAAACAAGTCACGTGGTACAAATTTCATGTTTCGTATTGGTTAGATTCATGATGAGGGAAATAATTCATACCAATCATGTTTTGTAAAAATGGATATCTTTCCATGTTATGCCATTTCCAATTATTAGTAAAAATATGTATAAAATAGAGAACTTTCCATTCTAGGAGGGGGAAGAATTCAAAAAAAATTTAAACTCAGCATTATCGTTCCAGCGCCCACCTTGAGATACATTAGATATACAAGTTCTGAATTGGATCTTATAGGTGAGTGTCTAGGATATGAATCTTGTCGTTCTAGTTTTTCCTGTGTAAAAATTATGTCTTTTTAATGTGGCTTTGGATTTTCTACCACCAAATTTTAACTTTTGTTTGCTACCTATGATTTAATTTTTCAGTTTCCATTGGCGGAGCAGTGTCGTTCTTCTTGGGAGTCAGTTTTTTAAGCATTGCGCAAATTTTATATTATTTTCTCGTACGTTCTATAACCGACTGGGATAGACACAAAAATGCGTTGAGGAGAAGGGAAAAAGAAAGAAAAATGGACGACAATTTTGCTACTGCAAGACGGAAGCTAAATGTGCCCAAAATGGAGGAGGATATTAAGAAAAACATAAAAATGAAAATTGAAGAAGGTTATACCGGTGATAGTTCGAGGAAAGAAAAGTATTACTAGAATATTCTAAGTCTCTACGTCTATAAATAATTAGCTATTACTTTTTTTGCGGTGGAGTTCAAATAGTCACTACATAGCAATTTTCCAAAAAAACACTATGCAACTTTTGTGTAACACATTTATTCTTATGTTTCAAATAAAATATTAGCAACACAGCCATCAAAATATGACCGTTTCGCGTCTAAGTTGCACACACATGAAGAAAATTATGAAATAAAATGTATTTAATATAAATGAATATTTATTTCATATACCTATATGAAAATAAATCTAATCTCTGTGTAAGAGAAATATATGATTACTGATCAAAGTATACTCTTTATTTCACTTAAATATTTCTCTACTTGTTCTAAGAAATAAATAATCTCTCAAAAAATAAATATTGTAAAAAAAATTGTATTAAATTCAGATCACGAATAAAAACTATCGAATAATTCGATAGTTGGTACTTATTCGAATAATTCGGTATTTGAATTACGAATAAATGAATTTAAAAACGTTGGATTTAAGAATGGAGCTTATGAATATGAATAGATAGAGATGGTACTTTATTCTTAGATTAGAGACACATTTTATTATGTGATACGATAAATAGTGTAAACAAGAAAATAAACAAAACGCAAATGCCAACTAACTGATGATGACATGTGACTGATACAAGGCTAGGTCGATTCCGATTCTAAAGACCCATTTTTTATGAGTAGTGAAACTCGGTAACATTAATTAGTAAGTTCATAAAACGTAATTTCGACGAATGGTCCTGTGAGGTTGCCTCCATGGTCACCTGATTTAACACCTCTTGGTTTCATTGTTTGGAGTAATTTAAAAAATATTGTCTATGCAACCGCCGTTACAACCCGTGAAGACCTGGAGCTACGAGTAAGACGCGCAATTAATAGCATAACGGCCCAGCAATTGGCGAACTTTCTTCGAGAAACAGCTATGCGAGTTCAGAAGTGCATTGACGTTAATGGACAGCATTTTGAACAACTGTTGTACTGTTTTGTGTTAATTTTTTTGCATTCCAAAGCCACCTTATGTATAACAAGGTAATCATCTGTTCACATCGCAGAACAAGTAAACAAGAAATTAGAAAGGGTTTTACATAACAATCCTAGTTTTGTCACAGTTCATCGGAGAGTAGACCTACAGGGCAAAGATGTTGATTGTTTAGGACCTCAAATAAATATGGCATCTTTCTATTTTAAATAGGCGCCAACAACATGTATCGAGATAGATCGTTCGTTTTCAACATATAAATGGATTTTTGCAGACAGGCGGCGGATTTTAACAGCAGAACATATGAAGCAACTTTTGATAACATACTTCGTTCGTAAGAAATAATACCTCAGCAATAGCTGTGAATAAGTGTGCAGTCAGCTAATGGCAATATACTTTCACTTTACTACTCCCACTAGTCATTTTTAAAACAACTACCTTACAATGTAAGCAACTAAAAGATACTAGTTTGCAGTAATAGTTAAAAAAAATATTTAGTTTTAATTGGTATATAAATTAATAACAAATATTTCTTTGCACTGACCCAATTTTTGACTTCATGACTCGCCGATATCCGAACTCTGCAAATAACTGAGTCACAATTTTTTGTTTCCTGTCGAATCTTATGCTAAACTGTAATTTTAAGGTTTTGTGATTTTTATGTACTTAATCGCATTGTTTTACCTCTTCATATTTATTACACTGTAAAGATAAGAACCTAATGAGTGGATAAACATCTTATGAAAGTCCATTGTTTTCATCTGAACAGTGTTTCGAAATCCTAAATTGGTTGTTTTAAATTGTTTGACCTATTTCCCATTCATTTAAAATTTAACAGCCGATTAGGAAATTTAGATCTAAATTTGAATACAGTTTTATAAAATGGTGAAATTATGACTTAAATTAATTATTATTTGTTATAAAATTAGCTCATAATTATAACAACAATAATAATAAAACGTCGCGTCGATATATCCCAGTAGTCGAGGAAATAAAGCACTGAACCTCCGAAATTTCCGCAGCAAGACGGATTTTAATGCGGTTTTTTGCATTCGATTCGTGAGAGCATCAGGAAATTTTGTGAACTAATCTGATGAATAGCAAATGAAAAATTGCATATTTTTGCATTGTAAAAATGCATTGTTCAAAGTGCAAAGTCCAAATTTGTTACTCGGAGGTTTTCGGGATCGCTGAACACGAATATCACGGCGGTAACGGCCTCCGAGGTACCTGGAGCCCTGGGTGGATACTATCTACCTCATCTCCTGGAATTTCATGTGAACTTGTAATATATTTAGTTGAAACTCATTACCCGGGGATTTTCGGGGTCGCTGAACACGAATATCATGGCGGCAACGACCTCCGAGGTACCTGGAGCCCAGGGTGAACCTCATCTCCTGGAACTTCTTATGAATTTTTAATATATTTAGTTGATATTCGTTACTCGGGGGGTTTTCGGGGTCGCTGAACACGAATATCACGGCGGCAACGTTCTCCGAGGTACCTGGAGCCCAGGGTGGACCTCATCTCCTGGAATTACCTTGAGTATAGCATCATTTTTATACGAATTTGCATATATTACTCAAAATTATTTATTTATATATTATAATGAAGATGTAGATTCAAACAATATTTTTCAAAAATAATTTCTGAATTCTGAACTCCAATTGTATTTGTAATGTTTTTTTGTTTAAAAAAAATACCACAAACTTATACAATGAAAAACCTTTATTGTTTAATTACACATTGAAGTTTTCTTCTTCATTCTCTTCGTCTGCAAATCCAGTTCCAACCGATAATTGTTCTTCTTCTAAGTAATGTTCTACATTAGAACAATTGCAACTCTGTAGCACTATATAATTCGGCCAACTGACGCCACGTGTGGAACTAGAATGAGACGCTGACGCCTTACCTGAATTCTCATCGTATCGATCGAGGTATCGATGCTACCAATACTAAGCGCGCCAAACTCAAAAAAAAATGTTCAGGCTCCAGTAGACAAAGTTGGTAGTATTATAATATTTAAGTAAATAATTTAGAGTAACGTATGCAAATTCATTTAAAAATGATGCTATACTCAAGATAATTCCAGGAGGTGAGGTAGGTAGTATCCACCCTGGGCTCCAGGTACCTCGGAGGCCGTTGCCGCCATGATATTCGTGTTCAGCGACCCCGAAAACCCCTGAGTAACAAATTTGGACTCATTTCAATCAATTTTTACCGAGTTGCAAATTAATTATTCTAAATGCACTTTGAACAATGCATTTTTACAATGCAAATATGCAATTTTTCATTTGCTATTCATCAGATTAGTTCACAAAATTTCCTGATGCTCTCACGAATCGAATGCAAAAAACCGCATTAAAATCCGTCTTGCTGCGGAAATTTCGGAGGTTGAGCCGTTTTTAGTGCTTTATTTCCTCGTCTACAGCATGGTGTATTCGATAAGAGCATATAAACACTGGGTTTATCGACCAGACTAACATTCGCTTTTCTAAGGTCAGCCGAGCTCAAGTCCGAGATCGAAGGATTCATTTTGGCCTGCCAACAATTGTTACCTAGGTCCATCGTAGTTGCAGCCCTCTGTATCTAACACAAAATCCTAGGATATTCAGAGGGTTACTTGGTGACTTGAGAGGCGGCTAAGAAAACATCTTAAAAAAAACATCTAACCGCATCTTTCACACATTGTTTTCTTAAGATTTTTGTCTATAATGTGCTTGTTTAAATAAAGCAATTTAAGATGCATTTGACATTTTTTTGGTAAACAACTTACATGTTCTGTGAGTCGCATGTGCTCATGAAGATACAAATTCAGATTTTTTAGTGCTACCGACAGAAAGTAGGTGCTAATTATTGACAATTGTTTTCGTACTTATTTTAAGCAATTTTCGTTTATTATTTATACATAACATAGGACTACTTGACTTATTCGGATTCAGACGCAAACTGTACTTAAGAGAATATTTTAAAATATTGTCCAACTCTGTATTGATTATATCTGTCGCCTCTTCATAAAGAGCAGGGTCAAAATAAAAATAGAGTTTTGTATGATCTGCATAGAATTGAATCTTGCTTCTAGTTATCAGTTTGTGAAGATTAGAAGTACACAGAAGAAACAACAAAGGACCCAGAGGTGATCCTTGAGACGCGCCTGAAGTAGCAGCTTGATACAAAGATTTTACATTATTTATAGATAGTTTTTGGGTACGGTTTTTAGATAACATATAAGAAAACTTAGAGTGGCCCACTTCTATATACAGGGTGGTGCAATAGTGCGTCGGACTTCGATATCTCGAGTTCTACGATAGCTAGAAATTAAAAAAAAAGATACAGGTAAACTAGATAAAAAAGTTTATAACTGGAAATTACGACGAAATTACAGGATCAAGTGCCTTTTTTTACATGGAATGCTATGTATATCAGTACATTTTTTTAATTCTCTTTGTAGACTCTATTCATTCCTGTATTATTAATGACTATCTTTCATCCAATTGGATGTAATGATTTTTTTGTTGAAATAATGCCATCTGCAGATGCATATGCATAAAAAATCACCAAAGTCACAATTATGGGTTTTAAGAAAAACTTATGTGGATACTAGTTACGAGACATCTGATTAATGTTTTTGAATCATTTTTTACCTCCTAAAATTGTACAGGGTGCCCAAAAATTATCTTTCAATTAAGAAATATTTAAATTGAATTTTCTTAATTTTTTCAACGATGTGATGTAGAAATGAAAAACGAACATTTTTTTGTAAGTACTTTCCTATCGCTAATTGCAACTATTTTCGTTTTATTGAGCAATAAGTACAAAATTCAAGAATAAACTTAAAAAATAAAGGTTTCTTTAAATAATTCATTAGAAAAAATTATAACAAGTGCTCCACATGTTGCCCATTTTGATTGACACACATCTCTATGCGCTTTTGAAATGAGGCCATTTAGTGGGACCATTTCTTCCAATCCACTGAAGTTGGTAAATGGTAATGGTAATGGTAATGGTGGGGAGGCTGACACCTGGCAAGTGGCCACAGACGGGCCCTTTTACCAACCCCCAGCTATCCCTCAGCCATGCTTCTCTTGCTCCCTCATCGAATCTTTCCGACCTTCTGATGAAGGTCAGGATGTCACTCATTGCGAGGGAGCTCATCTCCTCCCTTAGTAGCGCCTCAGAACCGAAGATACTGTGTCTCAGGCGCCCAAACGCTTCACATTGTCCCAGGAAGTGGTAAGATGTCTCTTCATCACTCCTGCATCTTGGACATGTAGGGTCTTCCTCAATACCTATCAATGATAGATGCCTCTTAAGTCTGCAGTGGCCTGTCAGAACACCGATTAAGAGATTCAGAGTTTTACGACTCCGTCCCAGCAACCAGGCCGATCTCGATTTGTTCGGCCCCGTCACAAAATCTCGGGTTTGCCTGCAGGCCCTGTTGGTCGTCCAGTGGTCCTCAGTGTCTCGTGGGCCCACTCATTGAGGGCCGTTGTGACCTGCCTTCTTGAAATACCTAACATAGGCTCAGGCCCGTGACAGGGTTCCTCGGCTCCGAGTCTAGCCAATTCATCGGCCTTCTCGTTGCCCTGGAACTCCCATATGTCCCGGGACCCATACCAGTCTCACTTGTTTATGCCTGGCCAGCTCTTCTAGGGCATCCCCACACTCCTGGACGAGAGCTGATCTCGTCCTGGGGGAGCACACCGCCTTCAGAGCTGCCTGGCTGTCGGAGTATATATTATCTGTTCCGCCCCATTCCTAACCTCAGCCCTACCTGCCACCGCTAGGATGGCGTAAACCTCTGCCTGGAAGACCGTGGTGTACGAGCCTAGAGCAAAGCTCTCCTGTACTTCTCTGCCTTCCAGATATATTCCCGCCCCGGAAGACGATCTAGTGGCCAGCCGAGATCCGTCTGTATAACACACCAGAGAGTCCGGGCGGAAATCAATTCTTCCTTCACTCCACTCCTCCCTACTAGGAAGAGTGGGTGTAATTCCTTTCCAACCTTAGCTGATCTTTCGCTTCTCTCACCTTCAGGACAAGAGAGGGATTTCCTCTCCGTCAGTCCGGCAATTGCTGCGTGACCTTCAGCTCTGCCTGAACACTGCCAGCTCCCAGAATCCCGCATTCTCAGAGAGGGCCGCCATAGCCTCCCTCTTTATCCACGAGGGAAGCGTTGGCAGGCCTAGCGGGAACCTCCAGAGCAACTGTCGGTGTCGTCCTCATTGCGCCAGTGATCCCTAGGCAGCTAGTCTCTGGACTTTTGCCAGCTTTCGGGACGTCATCGCTCTGTCCACACTCGGCCACCAGACCATGGATCCATATTGGAGCCTAGGCCTGATGACCGCCGTGTACAGCCAGTGTAGGATCCGTGGGTTGAGGCCCCAGTTCCTACCTACTGCTCGGCGCAATTGCCAGAAGGTCGCAGTCGACTTTTTGATGACGTTGTCGATATGCGGCCCCCATGACAGTTTGCTATCTAGGGTCACCCAGGTACCTAACCCTCCTGCACAAGCGCAAGAGGTTTACCGTACATGGTTGGTGCCCTAAAATCATCTATTTTCCTTCTCTTGGTGAATAGGATCATCTCAGTCTTAGATGGATTGACTGAGAGACCTGTTTCGCCACACCATCTTTCTATTATTCTACAAGCTACCTGCGTTCTGTTGCAAACGACATTTAAGAAGCGGCCGGTCACTAGGACCAGCCCGTCGTCCGCATATGCCTGCGCATAAAATCCTTCCAAGTTAGGCGCTCCAAGAGACCATCCATTATTAGACACCATAGATGGGGTGATAGGCAGCTGCCTTGTGGACAGCCGCCCCTCACCCCGACGTCCAATTGGCGTCTCCTAAAGCAGCACTAACTCGTCTCTCTTCCACGCAGATTTCACCCATCTGACCAGTACTGGAGCAGTACCTCTAGTCCGAAGGGCATCGCAGATAGTAGTAGTCCTTTGCTTTTATCAAAGGCACCCTCTATATCAAAAATATTGCTAGGGTGACCTCCTTATGCAGGGAGGGCCCTTTCTACCTTATGCACGACGGCGTGAAGGGCTGTCTCCGTGGACCTCCCTCGCCTATATGCGTGCTGATTCTTGTGGAATGGGTACCTGGCTAGGACCCCTTCCAACAGATATCTGTCCACTATCCTTTCCAATGCTTTTAGCAGGAAGGACGTGAGACTGATCGCCCTAAACGATTTGGCAGCTGTGTAGTCCTTTTTTCCCACTTTGGGGATGAAGACCACTTTAGCTGACCTCCAGGTCAGGGGAACATATCCCAGTGCCAGACTGGCCACAAATATTCCTCTTAAATGCGGTAGAAGAATATCCAGGCCCTTCTGAAGCAGAGCTGGGAAGATCCCGTCTGGCCCCGCTGCTTTAAAGGGCTCGAACTCATTCACTGCCCAGACTACAGCTCCATCCTTTACAATCTCCTCGGCAAGCCGCCAGTCAACTGGTGGCATCGGCCGCTCCGAGGGTACTGCAACGGCAGGGCGTTCGCCCGGGAAGTGAACCTCTAAGAGGTGTCTTAATGACTCCTCCCTAGAAGTAGTCCAAGTCCCATCTTGCCTTCGTAGTGATCCTATTGTCTCCCTTGTCTCGCAGCTGAGTATTTTCATCAGTCTGGCGGTTTCCGGTAGGGAGTTCATTTCCCCCACAATACTGCCGCCAGCTTTCTCTCTTGCTACGCCTTAGTTCCTTTAAAATTTCTCCTAGCCTCCTTGAAGTCGTCCCATGAGGAATCCGTCCCTCTCTTGACGGCTCGATTGTTAGCACGTCTGGCCGTCCGGTGAGGTCATCAAGCGACCTACTCCACCATCGGGCCCTACGTACTCCCACGGCCTTGAGTGGGCAGGCTTCCTCATATGCTGAGACTATATGACTTTCTAGGCTTTCTACCTTTATGTCCAATTCCTCAGGGGAGATAATCCTCCTCCCCGGTTCGTCTTGAAGACTTGCCAGAGAGGAGATACCTCTCCCAGTCAGTTTTCCTTGGATTTCTTCGGAGGGTGTCCTCTGTCCTATCGGACCCAATCTCGAATCTAATCATCCTGTGATCGGACATCGAGATATCTGAGTTACCCTCCAGTCAGAAATTTTTCCATCAAACTTTGAGAGACCAGCGTAATATCTATCACTCTTCCTGGCGGATGCGATTGATAAACGTTGGCTCTTTTCCTCTGTTCATAACCTGTAGGTTCGTCGACGCCAGGTACTCTAGTAGAGCTTCGCCCCGGGTGTTGACGTCGGAGCTGCCCCACACTATATGATGAGCATTGGCGTCGCATCCAATTACTAATGGAAGACCTTCATTCCTTGCAAATGCGACTATATCTTCTAATTCCTGAGTAGGCGGTAGTCGCGCGTTATCATATGGAAGATAAATACTGCTAACTACTACCTTACATTTAATATTTCTTACCTTATATTCTAGGACGACTGTTGTAGCATCCTTGGTTCCAAGTTGGGGCAGTGGCACCAACTGCAGATCCTTGGAGGCTACTATACAAGTTCTTGGTCGGTCGTCCCCTCCTTCCTTTCCGACTATCACCTGATAGCCGGACATTCCTAATCCCCCTAACTCGATTCCTAAAAACATAGGGTTCCTGAATTAGCACAATTTCCCCAGTTTTACCTGTCAAGATGTTCACCAGTTCCCCAGTAGCATCCTGACTGTGCTGGAGATTTATTTGACTCACCCGCAATAGGTCCATGGGGGGATCTGCATGGTGCGGGTTTGGGTGGCCTATTTCCCTTTCTCCTCGGTCGGCCTCGACATGCCGACTCCGGAAGGCCCCTGGCGAGTGGCTCCACCCCAAGCCGATAACCTGCGCATTGTCAGAGTTACCAGCTCATAGTAGAGCACCCACCCGGCGTCCTCCAGGTGTCTGATCGTGTCTTGGCCAACCATGAAGATCAGGTGCCACCCACCAGGACCTCCTGTTGTCTCCAGATGCCGCCATGCCCCAATGTTGAGGGAGCGGTTCTGGAGAGCCAACACTCTAAGGACTCGGCTAAGGTCGACCTCTTGGCTTCTCAGCCAGAAGCCAACCCTCTCCGGCCATGGGGCATCAGCCGCTCGCAAAGCGCGGAAGCTGACGTCTCCCTCGACCAGAGTTGCCCAGTCCCTCTAGGAGCCAACGTCTGGAGGTTTCATCCTCGGCAGATATCAGGAACCAGCCCGGTTCTACCCGGCCTGAGTTCCTGAAATGAAGTTCCGGACCCTGAGGACCCCCCTTCGGGGCCCGCCATGGTCCGCAACATCTCCTCCACGAGATGTCCTCTCAGACGCTCTGTTGGTAAATAGTATTTAACTGGTCCCTTACTAATAATGTTTTTGTAAATTTTTTAGCTGTTTTCGTTATTTGACAAGCAATAAAATCTCAGTTTAGTATAAATTGTCTTGCACAAACGAACATTTATCGCACTTATCGGTCGTCAGTTATCATTTGTATTAAATTTAAAATACTTCGAGTTTTACAAAATGAATTTTAATAAAGCGGAACTTGTAGACATGACTTTTGTTTTGTATGAGTCAGACAATAGTATATTGTTTTATTAGGATTAAAAGTGACACTTTGTTTGACGAGCAATTATGTTTGTATTTGCGAGGCGAAGCGCAGCGTAGCCGAGCGAACGCAAAAGTTGCGAGTCAAACAAAGATACTTTAAATCCGAATGAAACATGTTATTTTTTTCTTCAAACGCAAAAAAAACTCGAAATATTTAAACATTAAGTACATACATAATTATTTTCGATTAACAGTTTCATCGTGTTGCTTGTGACAAACACTATGTGATTGCTATGGATATTGTGTGGTTGCTAGGGATGCCAATAAATATAAACAAACATTCTATTTAAGTAAATAAATTGTGATTTATTATAGTCCATTATTAGAAAAAAATGTCTGATTGTGAAGATTTGTCGAGTATACCAGCAGAGGTGGTTGAAATTGCTAACGAAGTGACTTTAAATCTTCTACCACCAAAGTCGCGTGAAGTGTACGAGTGCTCATATAATCGTTTTATGCAATGGTGACTTGACAAGAATATAAAATCGTATTCGGAAAGTGTTTTATTGGAATATTTTGCCAGTCTGTGCTCAAAAAATGAAATGTTCCACTTGTGGTCACAGTATTCAATGGTGAAATCGACACTGATTCTCAAGAATGGCGTAGATATAAGTAAATTTTCCAAGTTGAATGCATTTTTAAAAAGGCAAAGTAATGGTTATACCCTTAAAAAAGCTAGGGTTTTAACGAAAGACCAAGTTGAACAGTTTTTGGATGCTGCCCCTAACATACATTATTTAATGATGAAGGTATGTTTAAAATTAACGAATGAAGTAGGCAAATTTTGTGAATTTTTATTTATAGGTTGCCTTAATAATGGGAATTGCGGGCGCATATCGTTGTGATGAACTAATTCATTTAAAAACTGATGACACTGAAGATGTTAAGTCTGCTTTAGTGTTCCTCGTACTAAGATCGGTAAGGGTCGGTCATTTACGGTTCTTGGAGAAAAATATTTGAGTATTTACAGAAAATACGCTGCTCTTCGGCCAAAAGATTTTGAAGAAAGTTGTTTTTTTTATAAAGTATCAAAATGGATGATGTCAACGGTCAGTAGTCGGTATTCATAAAATTAGTAGTGTTGCAAAGGAAGTGGCAAAATATTTAAATTTTCCAAATGCAAATGAATATACTGGACACTGCTTACGTCGAACTTCTGTCACTTTTCTTGTAGATTCTGATAGTGATGTCACTTGTCTTAAAATACATGGGGGTTGGGGGTCGAACACTGTTGCAGAGGGGTATATAGAAGAATCTATAGAAAATAAAAAAAGTACAACAAGAAAAATATTTCGACTCGATGAACCTAGTACTAGCACCAATGGGCCTAGTACGTGTAATAGTATCAATCCCTTGAATCTCGATAATACAGCTGCTTGCAATAATGTAGAAAATCAAGGAAAAATTAATCAAGAAATGTGTTCCCACGATACCACTAAGAGTGTAACAGTTTCAGATATTGCTACCACCACCGTTAAAAATGTTAACAGTGTCGATTCTTCTGGTTTGTTCAATTTTTATTCAACTTGCTCAAATTGCACTTTCAATATTACTATCAATAAATAATAATAATTGAATGAATTTATATATCTAGTCTAATCAATAAGTTTTGTATTTCATTTCATTGTTTAATAATTTTGGATTGTAAGAATTTCATATTTTAATTTAAATAAACTGAATTAATATGAAAATGCTTAATTTTTACCTAAATGTACTTTTAATACTAGGATTAAAAATACTTTTAATCCTAGGATTAAAAGTGTTGACATTTTTATATTAGTAACAAAAACATCAATTTCTGTGTCAGACTTAACCATTAAAAATGATGACTCTTGTGACGTTTGAAGAAAAAAATTGTCTGCTTGCCAATACAATTTATAAGCAAAGGACTCCTGAAAGAAGGATTCCTGATGTCAGCAGCTTCCAAAACTTTCTCGATAGATTTGTGGAAACTGGAAATGTCGAATATAAAAAAAGTGAAAGAATAAAACGTGTTGTGAACGAAGAAAATGAGTTTTTCGTGGCGTTGGCAACGGTTGTGAATCCCCATATTAGTCAGAGAGACGTGAGCTCATTAGTAGAAATAAGTTGTTCGAATCTTAAAAACAAATGTTTCATGCATATCATATTCAAATGCACCAGGAACTATCTGATGACGATTTTCAAAGGCGTCTACAGTTTTGTAATTGGGACAGAGATAAAATCCAAGATGTCGCTTTCTTCAGTAATGTTTTATTCACTGATGAGGCAACTTTTCATAAAAATGGATTTGTTAATAGGCACAATTTCCATTATTATGCTTCGGAAAATCTTCACTTTTTTAGGCAAGTTGATAACCAGCACAGATGGTCCTCATAACGACAAATCTAAAAAGTCTTAAAAAATTGAACTAATTGTAAGTTAAACTACCAGGTTACACATTTATCATCAGTCCTATAGTAGTTATTTATGTATAATATATTTGCATTTAAATTTTAAAATGACAATGAACAATATTAATAATGCATTACGTATTTGTTTGATATGTACGTTTATAGTTTCTTTAATGATGTTGTTTTGGTATAGCGTGAAATGTTACGGTGTACAATTAATAAAAAAGTGAAAATAGAAATTTACTTTACAAGAATTAATTTAATTTTCTACATATTTATAAGCTGTCATGAGCACTTATAATTATAAAACATTACGAGATTGTTAATGGAAATTTAACATCCAATTGGCCATGAAATGTTTTTTTAACGATATCCAACATTAAATATTCATTGAAAATAATGCCTCATTCTTGGGAATTTTTTTCACTAGATTATTTATAGAAATAAGTCATGTCGTATAATGTTGACGATATTTATAGAAATTTGGAAAACAAAAACAGCTGATTAAATTGAATTTATGACTTGAATTGAATAATAATATTTTATTATTCAAATCAAATCATAAATTCTTATAATTATAATTGTTAAAAATTTGTTAAAATTATTATTTTAACAAATTTTGAACAATTATAACTATAAGAGTATATAACAGAAGTATTGATTAAATAAATGTTTCTCGGTTGATACAATTTATTTTTTTAATAGAACCATATTTTGTTTATAATTTTCAATAGAGTCCTCAATTCTCTATGTAGCCATACGCTAATAAGTTGTTAAGGGACAGAAAAAAATCTGGGAGCGCAGTAATAGGCAAATAATAAAAAAAACGCCAAAAAGGATGTTGTTTTAAGTGCATAACATCCAATAGGTACTAGTTTTAAGATTTTAGGTAAACAATTAAATTATAAAAAAAAATAATCAGAATAGAAAAAATAAACAGATTGTTTAAATCAACAAGAAATATCAGATAATAAATACAGTTTAATAAAACTAAAAAACACGCTTTTAAAGCACATCAAACTAAAAAGTGAAAAATAATTATTAATATAAACTGAAAACAATAATGAACGAAAAATACTAGTATTATTGTGAAAAAAGCGTGGGTTGCTCGATATACGAAAAATATGGCACAAAGCGCCCCACGCTTTTTTCACAATAATACTAGTATTTTTCGTTCATTATTGTTTTCAGTTTATATTAATAATTATTTTTCACTTTTTAGTTTGATGTGCTTTAAAAGCGTGTTTTTTAGTTTTTTTAAACTATATTTATTTTTCACTTTTTAGTTTGATGTGCTATGAAAGCGTGTTTTTTAGTTGTTCTAAACTATATTTATATTGCTTATTGATGCTGATATTATAACATATTACGTCCAACAGATATTTCTGAAAAAAAATATATTTTTTTATTTCAGCCATGGGATTTGAACTCACGCCCAAGCAGTCCGTCGTTTCGCGTCGACTAAGACTTGCCCGCTCTGCCAACGACCGACCTGACAATCACGGAATATACTTAAAATATTAAGCGTCTTGCTCTCACGCAGAGTTTACGTGAGGAAAGGACTGGCGATCCTGATCAGTATAATGATATAAGCTTATCAAATTATTGTATTGTTACCGGTTCTTCGTAAGTGCACAAAGTTTCAATCAAATCTGTCCGTTTAAAGTGGGTCAAAATCGAGTCCAAATAGTCGGTTATAAACAAACAAGCAAACAAATAAACAAGCAAACAAACAAGCAAACAAACATACAAGTGAAGCTAATAAAAGCGTGTTAAAAAGGTATTTCATATCAAAAATTTTAAATATTAAATGCTCGAACTGATGCGTGTTCGTAACTTGGCATTATTTTAATCAGAATTCTCTTTGTACAGTCGAAATCATCTCTGGCATATCTCCTGTATCATTTATTGAATGCTGTGTTTTAGTTCATATAAGTTACTAAAGCAAATTTAGTAAAAGGGACTTTTGAGAAATCCCCACAAAAAATCTAATAACGTAAGGTCTGGAAATCTTGCCGGCTATTCAGTAGGTCCTCGTGTGGCAATCTAACGATTTGGAAATATTTCATTATGATATAAATGTACAGCAATGGCATAATGTAGTGTGCTATATATAGGGTAGTCCAGTTTCTCAGAGACAAACTTCAGAGATATACACCATAACTAGGATATGGGGTGTTGGTTTCATTAAAAAAATTATAATTTAATATCTAACGGAAGACAGAAGCTATCATTTTCAAATTTGACACACTGACTTTCAATGTAAATTCGTATTTACATTTCAAGTCAAAAATAGTAACGGAAAGTCGCTGGTGTAGATATGGAGGTTACATACCACTTTTAAAGAAATAAGTGATACGCCACTGGACATTTTTGAAAAAAAAGTTTTAACTGTTTAATTGCCCGTGGCATTTTAAAGAAAAAGGTGTTTGGTAAAATTTTGATAGAATAAACCGTTTCCGATTTGTTTGTAGTTAAAATCTTTTGTGCAGACGTTCAAGATCATCAAGAAAATATTCATTCCACACCATCATGAAAAAAACGCACTGTGTACTCTATGTACACAGCGCGTTTTTTTAAAATGGTATCCCCTCTACGCCTAATCAATATCAAGAAAAAATTTAAACTAAAAATTGCTTTAACTGTAATCCATCTACCTCAATGTATTTCTCTCTTGTTAACACTGTAGTAGCATAAATCCTTTCTTTAAAATATCCCAAAACATAAAAGTCTAGTGGGTTGAGACCCGGTGATCTGGGTGGCTAGGCCACTGGTGCAACGCCATTAATCATTTCATTCCTAAACGATCAATCCAACGCTGTGGATAATTTGCATTTAGCCATTCTCTTATATCGTATCACAAAACAGCGCGCAAATTCTCGATATAGTCAAGCATATCCATTTTAAGAAATTCATGGAATAATTGCGAATTTAATCTTGGGGGTAGCAAATGTGGACCACAAACTTTATTATGAAAAAAACCCAGCCAAATAGTCACACTGAATTCATCTTGAGATGATCAAAGTCGAATTTCGTATGGATTTTTGCGGGCCCAAACTTGCAGACTGTCCTGCTCTAATGAATGTCGATTCATCTGTCTACAGAACTTTATGCAAAAAGATCAGGATTTATTTCTGCTGAATTTAAACGCCACTGGCAAAAATTGAAGCGCTTTTTAGCATCCCCAGGGCGTAATTGTTGCACCGGCTGTAGATGATAAGCATGTCTGTGGTCATCTCGTAACGTTCATAGTATTTGTGATTTCATTATTTGCAGCTGCTGAGCTGCTCTGCTAAAGCTAAGCCTCTGATTATTATTAAAAGTTTGAAGAATACGATTTCGATTATTATTTCTGCAAATTCTGTTCGGTTTATTATTTACTCGCAAGCCAAAGTTGCGAAAATGGAGATGTATTCTAATAAGAATGCGAGAATCTGGAAGTCTCCTATTTGGAAAACGTTTTTTATACTAACGAACTAAGATATACACCATTACATTTTGTAATAGAGTATATTTCTATAAAAACGTAATTTGGTTTTATTCTTTATACCATTTTCTGCAGTACTGAGATCAATGCTCAATAGCTTTCCTACCTTTACTTATCTTTCTCTCACTTCATCATTGTTATACCCACATTTGTTAAATATTACTCATAAATATTTGCATGATTGCATTGCTTTAATCACACTGATGTCTAAATGCAGATCATTGCGGTCGTCATATCCGATTGCTAAGTATTCATATTTGTTCAAATTCGTTGTAATTTCGACCCGTTAATATGCTTCCTTTAGTTTTCTAGTCAGTAAATGAACGTGGACATAGTTTTTTTGTGTAAGAAATAATATTTTCAAGATGTTTCTTCGTGTGGATATTAGGTTTTGGATATTATAATATTTTACTTATGTGTTAGTTTATCTGCCAACAATTTCATGTGCTTCATTTATGATGAAAAAGGGGGGGGAAAAAAAAAAATAAAAAAATAAAAAGAAAAAAAAAAACAAAAAAAACAAGTTTCTCTAAAATTTCTCCTTATAGGATCCAAATCTTGCTCATTCTTTGCTATCACGACTTGGTCATCCGCAAAAAGTAGATTGTAAAATGTGTTGTCTTCTACTCTAAGATCCACATTTCCGAATTTTCTTATCCACCCTTGTAGGACTCGGTCTAGACAGATTTTATATACCTACGATGGGAGATAGACAACATTCTTGCCTTAATATCTGCGATGTTCTGGAAGATTCTGTGTGTTATTAATTTTTATTGCGGAAAAGTTATATTTGTAGTAATTGCAAGTGTCGTAGCTTTGATTAGAGATGGCTTTATTTCCAGGTTTCGCATTTATATCCATAGCTGAGATATAGGGATTCTATCGATTTTCTAAATCCGTACCTTCGTGCTGAAATTAAAGTATTCGGTAATTCGTTATGATTACACAGTTCTACTAAATCAGGAACTCCGTACAGAAAACTCCTGTGAAAACTGTATATAATATTTACCACTTTTTTTTAAAAAAGAAGGGACCTTTAAGTTAATCCTCAACTACGCCGATTCATACCAATATTTTCGGGGTCGCTGAGTATGTATTTCTTGTATTCAGGGTGGATTTTCTGTTGACCAATATCTGCAATTCCAAAACAGACTTAACACTCGTAAAGAAAAGTTCTTAGAGGCTGACTTAATTTTATAAAATACAGAAATGTTTTTTATGTACACAAAAAAAACACAAAAGATTCCTTAAAAACTAATAAATCAAAAATAGTTTTGACTGAATTTCTAAACTTTTCGTACCGAAAGATGGGCAACTAAAATTAAAAATCGACATGTCCGATTTGTTTTCGATCACCTTGTGTCAACAGAAAAAGTAAATTTAGTTCCATACTTTTCAAAAAATACCGTATTTATTGTCAAATACATGCAAACTAAAAAGTTAGGATTTCAGGTGAGTGATTGTTCATATTTTTCATGTTGTACTAAAGTAGGAAATCATTACTTAAAAATAGAAAAATAACAATTGAGTAAAAATAATTAATGACAATATTGAAAACATTGTTTTTTAAAAAGTTTCTAAAGATAATTATTTACATAATTAAAGAAATATGTAGTAAGTAATCTTTATACAGTATAATAATTTAGAATTCTTTGGATTATAATTGCATAGCAATTTTCAGGTGATTTATTTCACTCACTGCGATACATGCTAAGGAAAATATACAGGGTATTTTCTAAGTACGAGTACACATTCAAAGAAGTGATTCCTTGGGTTATTCTAAGAAAAAAGTTATTCTGAACGTGTCCGGAAATGCTTCCAAATGGAGCTTATGGCTTTTGAAGGGCGCGTACAAAAAACTAGTTTTTTCCATGTAATTAAAGAACTGCTCAACTAGCATTTCGTATCTCTATAAAAGCTGTAAGTATATTCTTACAGCTTCCCGGGACGTTCTTACAACCATTATTATTATTACAACCAGTAAAGACACTTTCCGAGTGTATTGCGTACAATATTTTTTCTGCAATCGTTCTTGCTAGTCTCAAAAACTTTTTTAATTTAAAATCTTTTGCAAATAAGATTCATAAAATTCAACTGACATGAGTCAGACGCTGTTGTCTACAGACTACTGTTGTCAATCAAAGGTGACATAAGGGATGTGTAAAGAATTTTCTTTATACCTTTCTGAAAACATCATATTTCATGTCTATTTAGGTAGATCCAAAACTCACATTTTGCAGAATGAAATAGAAGACAGGGGTAAAATTTTAAACTTGAGACATTTAATGGTTTTTTACGTCTTCCTCTAAAACTGTAGTATCTAATCTTCCTAAAAGGTATAGATCATCGATTTATAGAATCTTGTCTAATATGTTCTAGAAATTCACTATTTCTTAGAGCTCTGTCAGAAGGTGAAGTTATAGAATTATTAAACAAGTTAAAGAACTGGAGCTTCTCTGGGGCAGATGATTTATCCAAGTCATTATTATTAAAGACCATCGGTTTGTACATAGTTCGCCCTCTAACCTATATAATCAATTTGTGTCTTGAACAAAGGGACATATCCCGGTGAATAAAAAATCTATTATGTCTCTTTTTAAAAAACGTCAGTCCAACCCTGATTAATAATTATAAAGCGATCTGCCTACCTTCGCGTTTCAAAAATTATTGAATCTGCTGTTAATAAGCAATTACTCTCAAAGCAGGCATGGCAATCAAAACTTGTAGCGCGCGCGAGTGGCTGTACTGATAATTGTTTAATTCGTTATGTATATTTTGTAACTATTGAAACGAGTCCAAAAAATTCGTGGATGTTCTACGCATTGTGGAGAAATTTTTCGCAGTGAAACAAAATTTCGACAAAAATTAAAATTTTGACAGCTCTGCGAATAGAAAATTTTTGTCAATATCATCGAGATTTCAGCAGAAGAAAAGTTAAAATATCTTGGAGATCATTTATTGTAAACAAAAGAAGTTTATGTGCAAAATGAGGATCTTTTAATAACTGATAAATCTGATCCCTTAAGGGGCCTAGTCGGGAAAAAGCTTCGGATAGCTGTGTCACTCTTTAGAAAATTTTTTATACACGCGCTGCTGAATAATTTTGCTCTTGACTATACCTTCTCTGGACGTTTTATTCACCGACTTCATTGAGGTGCGATTCCCGATAGAGGTAACACTTCTTTGCTCCATTTGTAGTGACAAAGATACTTATTTAGAAAATTCGTTTTAACCAAATAGTACGGAATAAAAGTTTGAAACTTGCTGAGCATAATTATGAAGATTCATTCTAGATGACATGTATGAATTTTACCTCGAATTTTACCGATTGATATCATAATTCAGTAGCTAATCACGTTCAAATTTCACTTATATTTATAGTATTAATTTTTCCTACATAAAGTGAAAATTAATTAAAATAGATATATATGTACCCTCTGGTACACTTTCAACTACTGATCCTCCAAATTTGGTGTAATTTGACCAAACCGTATGGAAGAAATAAATTTTAAAAAATTACCTTACAAACATTGGTTCGATTAGCCCTCTTAATATTTTATTGTAAAGGCTATAGTTTCGTCGTAAAAATTCATAACTGAAAAATTTAGCGCGAATGAGCCATATCTAGACCATAGGTGAGATAAAATTAAAAAATAATCTCAATAATAAACCTCAATCTAAAAGTAGCATCCACCAAATATCAGATTTTGGAAATTCATGTTTTAAGTTTTGATTGACAGTTCAAAAATTGTTCAAATTAGTGACAGTTCTAACAACCGATGCCCCGGTAAATCACTACAAACAAGACCTTTATTTCGAAGACTAGCTTCGAGACAACTTTTTCTTAGAATGACCTCTGATTTTTTACACGTACTTAGGGAATAACCTGTATAAGATCTTATTTCCATAATTTTAGTTTCTTGCTAAATAAATGTCTCACGTGCGCTAATGGGTCAATAATATATGGTAAAATATTCGACGAATAAAATCTTATTTATAGAGCCGTCGTTGTCCAGAGACAATAACATCCAAAAATCATTTCCAGTAATAAAAAGTTTATCTGAGTTTATAAACATGTTATTCAATAACCTGCAGAAACAATTCTCCCATGCTAAATACCAGTATTCATTCTAAAACTTTTTCTGCATCAAGGCTATTTGATAGTGTGTTTCCGAGCCGAGTTAATTAAGTATTCTTCGTCTAAAAATACTGGGAAGGATTTGAATAATTCATGCCCAGCTTGCAGGTAATAATGGCTTCATGGCCCGCTGATAAGATGAGAACCAAGACAAGGCAATTCATTGTTGCACTTACTAATATAATACTATTATATTACATGTCCAACACGGTTTAATGTTCTTAAAACGCTCATAAGTGCTTTTTATAGTCTTCTGTGTTCGGAGACGTAAAAATTAGCAGAACAATGGATTTATGGTTCAATGTCTATTACAAGCCACAGGCGTCAGACAATGGACAACAGAGCATAGTTCTGGTTTCTTGGGAGTAAATAATAACAATAACATTTATAAAAAAAGAATCAAGTTTTCCATTAGTTATGTTATTACACTTGTACTAGTTTTCACTATAATTGACGCGCATTTCGCCAACAAAGTTGTCATCATCTGGAAATGTTTAGATTAATTTCTGCATCATTAGCATACGTGGGAATTACCGATCGGTTCCTAGGGATGGCTTTTACATATATAATATAATATATCGCAAACATCTACTGAAACATTCCCAAAGTACAAAAACTTATTAAGTTCATTTTATTTAATGTTACAATATTCATGGTAACTTTGTTTTGTCAGAACGTACTAAACCGACGGAATCTACAGTAAATTCTTGGATTCGCGATATTGCCGATTTACAATTTGATGGTAGGCAATTGTATTACACTAGATGTAACAAAGCAATATCGTGGTCATGCAACACAAATATTAATAGACATATTTCCTCAGAAAACCATAGGTGGCTTTACTTACAGTGACACGCAACGTAATTTTAACTTAGATTTTAACTTTGGATAATACGGAATTCGCTAAAAAAATATTTTCACGGTATGATATCGTTTTATATATGCATGCAAATATGACACACAACCACCTAAAGCCAACCCTGGTTTTACGTCATATCCCATTGGTAAATCCTACCTCTGATCATTACTAGCGCAAGAGACATACGTTTCGTGGTTAATCTTTTCAGGGGATATGAAAACGTACTAATTTGAACAAGTTGGTAATATACAAATAAACAATATGGTACCTAAAGTAGACCCCTGAGGCACTTTTCTTTTAATTCCCTAAATATACGAATTTTGCAGAGAATGGCATACGCCTTCAACATTACTGATAGAACCACTCGTATCTACTAACTTAATATCATATACCAATAATATTAGCGAAAAAAGTGCAAACGCATAATACGTAATAATTAACGATTTGCAGATAAGAAAGTGTGTTTCCCTGTATTGCTTAATTATTTAAAGGTAATAATAATAGTAATTGAATTCTACTAATAACGATTATTGTAAATCAAGTTAATATTAAAATATTTCATGATAATAATTACATAGTAAAAATGTACAAAATTATAATCTTTATATAAAAAAAACACTTTGACTCAAATATGGTTTCTACATCATATTCATATGTAACAAATTTTAAAAATAATAATTAGATATTAAATTACTTATATAAATGTATTGCGATAAAGCTACAGTATTTGTATCAACATTTTTCGTCTGTTTTTGAAAAAAAGGTTCAGTAATCGTACTACAGTTATTTTACCTAAAATGCACAGTAACACAGAATACTCGTAACTGCGAAATAGTTGTAATATGATATATGAATCTGTATTTTTACTCTATCCAGTAGCAAAAGAATAGAGAAGTAAAGACTCAAGGGAGCTACAACCATTCGAGTGCTTTGCCGACCAATGAACCGGTTATTTTTTAACCGGCAAAAAGCAAAAATAGGTAAATATCAAATATGCCATTATCAGAATCAATTAACCTATTGAAAACTTAAATTCATTAAAACTGTTTGGTGGCAGCTTGGGAAATATATTTTTTTAAATTTCCGGGAAACCATAAGTGAAAATGAACTTACTCAGCTAAAAAATATTAGAAGTATGTTATCGGGTTCCTGTGTAAAATAAGTAGATCTAATTCCAGAAGCAATAGCCTCTTTTAGATATGCAGCTGTCAGATGGGGTGATGTGGAGATGTTCTTTTTCGATTATAAATTAATATTAAGTGACACGTGCCGTAACTTTACCATGGAAAATTTTAAAAAGTTGTAATAATTGAACCATTTAGGTACTTATATCAATAACATAATAAATATTGTGAGATTTTGTATACTGTTACATATTTTATTATTTAATTATTAGAATATTTAATTATTTATTTTTGTTTTGCTTTACGGTTTTAAAAACTGTTGTCTTATACTAATCGATATTAGTTTTATAACAAAAATAACAGTGGCAGCCAAAAAAATATATATTTTTGTAATATGTACCTGAAAAGCATATCTCACTGGAATTAAGCCAGGAGGCTTTATTACAGAAATGACACTAAACTGAATTTTTAAAGACATTCGGTAACCACGCGTTTAGTACGAATCTAAAAGATCGCTTACTAGTTGCTTGTATTTCTCATCCTTCTTGTTCCCTAAAAATTTCCTGACTATGCTTACAAATGAGTTCCAAGCTCTGAGTTCCAGTCTGCTGAGTGTTCCTTTAAAATCTGCATCGTCTAGCAATTTTCGAATTTGAGGACCAACAAAAAATGCTTTCTTTAAGTTTGGCGTCACTTAATTGGTGAAAAAGTTCTCTTAAGTATTTAAATCCTTCACCCTCTTTATTCATAGCCTTCACAAAATTTTTCATTAGTCCAAGTTTAATATGAAGAGACAAAAGAACATTTTTTAGAGCCTACAAGGGGGCACATATTTAATATTACTAGTTCTTGGTTCAAATTCTTTCCTTTGCAGCCAAATTGTTTCATATAATATTTTACTGCACGACTGTCCCACAAACAAAGAAAACAGCAATATTTTGTAAAGCCTCCTTGAACCTCTACTAAAATATCTATTGCTTTTAAATTCCCACATATTTGCCATTTGTATTTGTTGCAATTAATTTTATTTAAAATGGTGTCATACTGTCATAATCCTCTTTCATTGTTACTGAACGGGCAATTGGTATAGATGGTTTTAAATTTCCATTATGTAGTAATACAGCTTTTAAACTGTATCTATGAATAAGCGCCAATCAGAAGGGGAATGCTCGATAGTAAGTTCTTGCATTAAACCATAAATATCAAAACACGCGCATAGTGAATTTTCCATATTATAAAATGCGGAAAATGGTTCCACTCCTTATGTCAGGAACCAAGAACTGGTGGTTCTTCTATAGGGTCATTTAGTCGATGACCTCCCACATACAAATAAAAAAATAGAGCTATTCATTTTCTGAAGTTTAAAAATATATAATATATAAATTTTTTAATATCCTTAAAAAATATATTAAAGTTTCTAGTTCATTCTATGCACAATACTATTCAAATATCTAGATCGCAGGATTTCGTATCCGCTCCGAGCATCGAGCATCTACATTCATATTCATTACATTATTCATTTACAGAATTTAAAAATCTTGGGTCAATCCACAACTTGTCCTCAAAGCTAGCTACAGACCGAATTTACAACGAATTAAAGTGAAATAGACTTATGCGCCAATCGTCAGAAAGCAAAAAGAGACAGAAAACACTGGCGGGGACAATGTCCCTGTCATGTTGGGTTCTTAGTTAAGGGATCTTTTTTATTTGAACTGGTGTATATAGCACATGCTGGCAATTTACTAGCAAATTGTCAGTGTTGCGTGATAATACACTAATTCGTGTCGACTTTCTCTTTGCCTAAATGACAGACGTAATTTTGACACAATATTTTAGGTATTATTACTTTTGAGTTTTTTGGTAGTATGCCAATATCATTCTTACAATTTCTTTTAAGTTTATTTTATTTTCTGACCAACCATTTTTTATTAGGTGCATTAATTCTAACATTTCAATTAGTTTCCTCGACTGTTACATTTATGTTCTCTGTTCCGCTTCTAAATTTTTATGAAAATGTAGATCATATGGATTTAATTTAATTTTTTCGTTATGCATGCTTACAATCATCACAGTATCAGACAACTGTTTCCTCAGTATTTGGTCGAAAATTAAAGATAAAATTTGTACAATATTGAATAAAATCAACTTAAGCAGAAAAATCAGAATGGGCGTGATGACGGTTTTAGATTATCAAATTTGCATATTTTGCTTTATGAAACACTTCTGTATGCTTATATCGTTCGTTTAAGATGCAATATCACTTTCTGACACAACGAGATTTTGGCGTCATTAGACTTATGGTATGTCAGTCTGTAAGTCACAGTTTATTTGCCAAAAAAACTTATTTGTTTAATATTCAATTTAAAACCAAGTGAAAGCTGTAAACATAGTTTCAAAACAAATAAATTACTTACAACGTCATCTATTTATATCTATAAAAACTACTATATAATTCTTTGCCGCTTGAATTAAAAAATATTAATAATTTTAATTCACATAAACTTAAAATCAAAAATTTGTTAGTAGATTTTGCATTTTATACTGTTGATGCCGTTTTAAACAAATTTATATTTGCCGATAGCTACTTTTATATTATGTATATATACATTTGTGTATAATGCGTGTATATATGTGTATATATAATATACATATACAAAAATATGTGCATATGTATGTTTGTTTGTATATAATTGTTAGACTGTGTGTGTCTTTTAAAACTAACTATTTATACTGATTTTTATTTACTTAGTTTATATGATTTTTTTGATACCATTTTGTTTTGTACAATGGCTAAGCCTATATCATGTATAATGATCTAAAGGACTAATAAAATTAAATTGAATTGAATTGAATATATTAAATCAGCTATTTTAGAAATAAAAAATCTCGTATCCCTCAAACATAAAAGCAATATCACGCCATGCATTCCTCCAATTCTGTCGGTTAGGAGATATTGCCGTTTAAAGCAAGAGTGTGCTCCTTTTACCACCCATCTCAGCTAAACTAATTTGTTTTATGGTTACACTGCATAAATAAAAGCTTAATTTCTTTTGATATAGCCTCCCTAACCGTAAAACTACTTATACTGGCTGAGATTGGTGGAAAAAATAAATACACCCATTGTAACCTAATAGTAGTATCACATAAACTACACATTTCCACCAATTTTGCGGGTTGAGCGGTATTGCCGTTCGAGTAATGTTTGTTATTTTGATTTTCTGTAAACCCGTTACTGGGTTACGAGCTGTTGCATCTTAAGTGACGATACAGCATTTATTTAATCACATTTAATAGCAAAGCACTCCATCTCGATATTTTGAAAATTAATTAGTCAATATTCACTACATGCTTATTATATGAAAAAATTTCCAACGACGTTCTTAATACAAATAAAACCATAAGTGGCCTCATTAGATAACCTTGCGGCATACCTAACATATAACGTAATTATTATAAATTTTAGAACTATTTTCTTCCTCGATATTTGTAAATATTAAAAGATAGATGTTGATAGGACAGTTGGTAAATCTGCATCAAGTTCTTTCTGACATTCTACTTGGACAGAGAGTCCAATTAAATATTTATGTGATTGAATAATTGTTACACACAAATATGTTGTATTAATTCTGAAAAAACTCACTCGAAGCCTGCCAATGTGTAAATATGTCAGTCATTATTCTAGTAGTCGATAATTTAAGTAGTGTGTTTTTTATGTTATTGTTTAAATTGACATAATTTAAAATTTGTTTTAAAGCCGCGAGGCAAAGGCGTGGATTTAACATGTCTGGCTGTTAAAGAAGGAACAATTCATCTTTATGAGAAACTTCAAAGAAGAATGTAAGTAAATTCCTCCGCTGTCGCCCTTTTTTATTTACAGTGTTCTGGAATGTGCAGATAATTTTCATATAACTATTGATAGTACAAAATATTTGAGAAAGAAAAGTTAAAATCAGTAAAGGGCTTGTTCGATCAACAGTCACAATTTGCTTACTAATTCTAACGACTATACATCGATAAATTTTTAAAAAGCTTGTTTAAATGTACTACGCATAGTTAGTAAAATAATTGAATTGAACTTATTGTCTACATGGTACTGTTAACACACAGAACTTCGATACTGGGTGGAAGAGAATTCATACTGGATAGAATGTATGGGCAGGTATAATACGTAAACGATTTCTAGGACCTTATTTCTTCTACGAAACACTGACTGGGCATTTGTATTTGGAACTTCTTCAATTTGAACTTATGCCCGCATTAGTAGTTTTATATCCCAAGCGAGATATGAGATATGCCTCTTAATAATATTTGGTTTCAGCAAGATGGTACTCCTTTTCACTATGATGTCAATGTTCGTCGGTACTTGGAGAAAACTTTCCTGAATAGATGGGTTGGTAGGAGATGATCTATAGAGAGGCATGCAAGATCACCAGACCTAACTCCACTTAATATTTTCTTATGTGGTTAGATCGACAGAAATCTAACAACACAGAAAACTTAAAAAAAACGAAATCGGCAAGGAATCCGTCTTAATCCACAAGATTTCGTTACAAACATTAATGAGGAGTTTATTTGTCGTAATAGAGAAGGTCAAGCGGTCAATGAGGCACATTTAGCAACTAAATGTGCCTTTAGAACTATTAGTTTAGTTGATTATACTGTACGTTTTTAATTTAATTAAAGAAGGTTTAATTTTTATCTTAATTATCTCAACATTTTTGTCTGTAGCAGCTCATTTACATCTTAGTTCAGTTCTAGTTCAATTGACCCTCTGCCACCCTCCATTAGGGAACATGATCCGCCCTGTATGTAACCTTTTTTAAATAAAATATAAATAAGAACATTAGTAATTTGAACACACGAAAAGACACATTGTGAGGAACTATCGTTGTCATTATTAGTTTACGTACATATTCTTGTGAGGTGAAGCCAAGGCAAGGTGAGTTAGTAGCCTTCCTGCTGAAAGATGTTATATCATCTTGCCGAAGACAGGAGTGCTGCAAATTCGTGGTGGTGGAAAAACTTTCGAAGCGACTAGTTGGCTAATGTTTTGCCAGTTTCAAAACCAGAAGATTTGCCAGAAGTTCTTCAGTAGACGGTGAGCGGTTCAGTCGAGTGCAATACGGGTAGTGACTGAGTTTTTTGAAATGAGGAATGATTTGTGTGTTTTGGCGTTAGCCATCTTTGGTAAGTAGAACGAATGTCTTTCTGTAAGAAATTTTATTTATTTTGGTAATAATTATGGTGAAACTGAAAGTGATTCTAAAATATGAATATACAATCTACGGAGTAAATTGAACATCAGTATTAAATATTCATGTAATACAATATAATATATCGGGCGTATTAGTCTCTTAAAAAAATATGTATTCAATGTTTACAGCAAAAATAAACCATATTTATACGGAAACTTAAAGATGTGAAGGGACAAATAAATACTTTAAAAGATATTTTTGTACATATTCATGTTAATTTTAATTACTAGAGTTATTTTTTATGATTAGTACTACAGACAGATCATTTATTGTAGTTTGTTTTATTGCGGTATTACATATCATAATCCCACCTAACAATTTTAGGGCCTATATCTCAATTTATAAGATATAACGAAACAAAATTTTTGCTTTGTACATAAAGCGTAGCTATAAAATCTTTTCAATAAAATGAAATAAATTTTTTTTTTCCAATATTTATGTATATATTGAAGATTTTAATTTAAACAGTCGTCTAATCCAAATCTATGTACATTCAGAGTTTATATATAATTTAAAAACAAAAACACTTATTTCCAGAAAAATTGCATTAAATTTTGAAAATTTTTGTTAATGATTTTTTTCTACAATTATGAACAAAGCAAACGAAAATAATTGCAAAATGAAGTGTTACATGTACTGCATACAACACGAGATCGTGGGATCATTTTTCGTTATTAAATAAATACGTTTGTAGTTTGACTTACCGTTAAAGTCGCCAGTGGCTTAAACCTTTGACGACTTATTAAATACTCTAAACGGTCATGGTTTACTGTAGGATAGATTTTACATATTTGGTGTAATTTGAAGAAAACATTGAACTAAGAATTAAATGTACTAGAATAGTAGGATAGTAAGGATAATTAATAATAATAATAATAACACCACATGAAATTACAACCCCCTTTATCCCTGAAGGTCTGAATGACGTGTGTGTATAAATCTTTTGAGGAAAATGTTGAGCTTAAAAGAGTCTGAAAATAAGAATAAAAATTTTAACGCGATATAATTTGCTATATTTTGTCTCAAATATGTAAAAAAAAGTAACCGTATCATTAATTAAATTGCAAGGTGAAGCAAGTATTTAACAATTATTTTATACGCTGTTATTCATGTGAAACTTTCGTTAATTTTCATACTGTAAATGCAATCGCAATTTTATTAGATGTATATCCGATTGATTTGAAATATTCAAATCATTCATATGTCTAAAGTTTCCGTTGACATCGTTGTCACATCCTAAGAATTCCCATGCCAGTGTCAGCACTTCCTTGAGACTATATGATTTTCATTAATAATTAAATGGACTATTCGTAGAAATAATATACAGAGTGTTTTAAAATTATGTAGCCAAACTCAAAGGAAATGTAGGATACCTTTAACATTCTAAACAAAAAAGTACTCTCTAAATTTTGATATACGTATCTGTCTTTCCTCCACCTTTCAAAGGGTGTAACTTCTTTAATATGTATTGACCAAATATTTAAGACTTGTTAATTTATACTGAGATCATCATTAAATTGGAAAGCGAATTGGATCTCCAATATGGGGGATTTCAGTAAATTGCTTGGAGCAGATTGGTGGAAAGAATTATCACCAAAAGGATATCCTTGTTTCCACTAAATAAAATAAAAGGAAATGGAACGTCTAGAGGACGTTTTTTGTTAAGCTTTTGTTCTGGACTGATTTCTACTGCCTCTATGTATTAATTTAATGGGTCTATTATAATAACATCTATTATTTTTTTGGTTAAATTAAATTCTGGGGTTGGTAATTTTACTTGTTACAGTTGGCAGTATAGGCAAAATAATTAAATTCTATGTATTATACAAAGCTAAGTAGTTTTCCAAAGTAGACAAACTTGAATACTCATACAGTTAATTTATATTTAAATTTATTTAGTGAAACTTAACTTTAGGAGTCTGTAAATTTAAAACAATTTAATATGAAATTTAAAATGAATTTACATAAAGCCATTATAAGATAATTAGTAATACAAATTCGTTTTATAAGTATTTGTATAGACAAGTAATTTTATTTAGATTCTCTTTGTAGATAAAAACAATTATATTTTAATAATTATTATGAACAAGTAGGTATGTCAAGTATTTTGCTTTTTTCGATTTAGTTTTTCTAATTTTGTTTTTCTAACAGGTGATATAACCGGAAAAATTGTTGGAAATCGCTTTATCAAAGGTTTTATTAACATTAATTTTAATTTTTTAAAGTTAGAAAGAAGCAGTAGAAGTCCATGTTAAAACTTCGTTCTAGATTTGTTAACATGCATAATTAGCGAAATGTATATTAATTTGTAATCGATAAATATTTTTTTTGTTTGACGAAAGTACATTATTTTTAAAGTTTTAAGTAAATATAACTAGGTTAAAGTCACTAAAATAAAATATTTTAATTTGTCTCGCAGCTTGGTACTTTACATGGTGACTTGGTTACATGTCGATTACCCCGAAAACTGTTTCTAAACATTGAAAGAAAACGTGAGAGAATATTCGTAATCACAAGTTATGTGTAAAGTCACAAAATTTGTAATTACGAATGTTGACATAAAATTGCTTGTGGTAATTCGTGTATAATGTTTAAAATTGTCGAAATAGACATCAATTTTTTATACATACTTACCTACGCATTAAAAATTATACTGCATATTCGGAAATTGTCGCAAATATCATTTATTGTATCGTATAGATATCGCAGTAAGTTTGAAAAACTACCAACCGTTATCAATCTTTATTTTTTAAGAGGGAAAAATTGTAGCTCCAGTAACACTTCTTTTTTCTAGTCACAGTAAAAGATTCTAATATACAAAAAAAGGGACTAATTTTAATAGCAGCATTTGAAATCGAATGAGAGTAAATTAATTGTTTTAAATTCCCCCATACGGAAATGTCCAATGGACTTAAATTTGGAGAACCTGAGACACTGCAGTTGATTCAGGTGAATCTACTCGGGGCTTATGATAGGTCGCAAGTATTCACGACCAACCGTATTGAAATGTGGCGGAACCTCTTTGAACATAAACCACGAATTTGTTTGGTAGTTAACGTTTCTGCAATTTCGACCTGTGGCTACAGCGCAAAATGTAACCTGACCAAAAACTCATTAATGATACCTAACAGAAAAAATTTGTTCAAAAGTTTGTTATTTAGCTCTTCTGTGGGGACACAGCATAATACATTTGTCTAAGTTCTTCGTACAAGTTTTTTTACGATCATAATAAAATCATAATTTCCACAATTTTTTTCAGTGAAATTCATAAATTCTGAACCTTCTGCCCGATTTGCATAATTAAACAAGAAAAATAGTTCATTGTGTTTCTTATAAATCGTGTACTATTTATAGAAAGTGGATTGACTATTTAACCTTGAACTTTCACTTATTGAACATAAAACGGTTGGATAATTTTGCTATTTAACTAAACGGCCATATGCAAACAATTCCTCTACACAATTTAGTAAATCAGATGGTAGTATAATAATTTCTGTTTCTATATCTCCGACCTTTATTGCTGAAGATATATCAGTGAGTTATAACGGGTGATTATAAAGTAAGGGATATATTTCAACTTATTATATATTCTTAACAAATCAAATTAATAGCAAAAAGTAAATGGAATCTAGTTGCTTACATAATGGGATTTCTGATGTCAAACTCTAGTTACCGCAAATGCTCGATATCACTTCCATTTTGTTGTTGTAAAATTACCAACCATTCCTCCAAATTGTATACAGCACTATTCAACATTTCTGGTTGAATTGCACGAATTTGCTCTCTAATACTGTCCTTTAATTCCTCCAGCGTTGTTGGCCGTGTTCTAAACACCAAATTTTTTAAATAACCCCACAGCCAGTAATCCGCTGGGTTAATATCAGGCGATTTTGGTGGCCATGAATTTGCAAAATGTCTGTTTATAACATGATCTTGGAAAACCCAATTCTTTAACTGGTCGGTAAATGTGCGGAGGTGCTCCATCCTGCATAAAAATCATGTTTTCAATTCCTTCGTGCTCGTTTTGCAACTGTGGAATTGCATAATCCCTTAACATTTGCAGGTATCGTTCACCAGTAACAGTTACAAATACGGCCTCCCCATTCTGTATTTCCTCGAAAAAGTATGGATCAATGATGAAATTAGCCGTGAAACCGCACCAAACGGTGACTTTTTTGTCATGAAGGCCTTGCTGAACGGTTTCATGTGGATTTTCTGTTGACGATATTCGACAGTTTTGAGTATTAATTCCACCATTAAGAGAGAAATGGGCCTCATCTGTCCATAAAATACGTTATAACCATTCAGAGTTCAATTTCCATCTGAGCCAATACGTGTAATGAAAAATCGTACCTGAGAGCAAAATCTGCGTCCTTTAATTCAAACAGCAGTTGCAGTTTATAGGGATACATTTTTAGGATTTTCCGTAAAATTTTCCAAACCGTGGTGTATGGCATTTGTAATCGTTTTGATATCGCATTCACACTATTGATTGCTAGCGGATTAGTATTGGCTACGTTTTGATTTTCCTGAAGAACTTCTGCAACTTGGACATCACTAATCCTAGGTCTTCCTGACCTCGGAAGGTCTTTTACAGACCCTGTTCTTTCAAATTTGCTAATCAAATTACGATACGCCTTCATTTTGCACGGCCCTGCTCTCAAACTCATTTTCGTACGAAATCTTCGTAATCCAGTAGTGTAATTTTTACCGCCTTCGTAATAACATTGCACTAAACCAATTCTTGTTTGCAGATCCATATTGAAATTGTTACAATTTACGTTACGCGAGTTTTATTTTGAGAACAATTCTCTAAATTACGATTATTTCGTTTGACACTTGTATCAATAGTTGTCACGACAATTCTTTTGTTTTCCATAGATACACTAAAATCCAATTATTGAGGCAACTAGATTCTGTTTACTTTCTGCTACTAGCATAATTTCTTAAAACTATATAAGAATTTAAAATAGACCCCTTACTTTATGATAACCCGATATATGTTTTGATTATTGTATAAAAACTTGAATTATCTTGTAAAATGTACCCAATATGTTAAAATTGTTAGTACTTGTTAGAATTTATAGACATTATAAAAAAAATAATCTTCACCACAGACGAAAAATTAATTGCCCTCATCCCACAGGTCAAGTTTATAATAAGAAGTCAGGGCTTCTAGACGTCATTAATTAATATAATATTGAATTGTTGTAAGTTAACTTTCTATTATGACACAAGTAACAAGTTAGGTTATGTTTACATTATACGATTGCTGAATGATTGTCTTTAGATTTACGCATTATAATATGATGATGCAGCCTCTTAAAATTTGTAAAAACTTCTATCAGACCCCCGTAATTTATCCCAATGTTTAATTCTAACTTGAATTCAAGTGTAATAATAATAATAAATATCTTTGATAATGACAAAATTATGATAAATTAATAAATTATGAACAGCAAATTAATTCACGTAAAATGTTTACTTGTTCGTTATTATTAATTAAACTAACTTACGGTTTAGAATAAAATAGGTTCCGCTGTTTTGAAAAATGTTTACAAAAAAAGTTACAGAGTTTACCTAAAATTCATGAAAATTGGTTTTCGTGATACTTCGGTAAGACGTATCGAAAAGAAGTTTTGACCGTCGGCATTGAACTTCGACCTTAAAGATCTACAATTATTTTTAGTGTTTTTCCATATAGTGAGCCAATGAATGAAACTCTTCACTTCGACACTCCCTGTATTGATAATTCAATTAAAATTGTTATTTTATTGTTAATTTATACACTATGTTTACACATAAGTACAAATTACCTATGCCACCTGGTGATTCACAAAATCTCGTACATAAATAAGGAACTGTTTTATGAAACATCATTTGTTGTAACCTTAAACTTTAAAATGCGTTGGCAATGAAGTGACTAATGTTACAAAAACCGTTTAAGGATGAGCGCTTCTGCAAAGACCTGTTATTATTTTTTTGTTGAATAATTACAGATACATATCACAACTATTTACGATTTGGGAGTGTAGTAAATATTGTATTGTGTGTAAACCAACACAGGCCAGTAAAATTGGGATTGAACCTGGAATAAAGCTAACTTTTTCAATTCTGGCTGAATATTCCAAGAAATTGCAGTAGTGGAACATTCCGAAAAACGAGCGGCCATCATTGTTTTTCCCATCTCCATTTTCAAATTTGGAAAACATATTCTGTCTAGCAATTAACTGATTGATTATATCTAAAATATCTGATATGCCACAAATATTTACTTCGATTACTTGCATACCACTGGAGAATACGTCAAGAGATTTTATAAGTTTTTATCACATTATTGCAACAGTGAAAGAGTTATTTTTACCATCCTTATAAAAGGAAGTTGTATCACATACGTATGACTGCGTAAGCAAACAAAATATTGTCAGTTATTTTCTTTTTTAATGCCGTTTGCAGCTTCTTAATATATTTTTTTTTAGGTGGAATGAAAAATAATATTAACTGAAAATTTTTTGCTAATTATTATTTACTAACTTTTACAAATCTTATCACAGATAAGTATAACATATATCTTTTTAAACAATTATTTTCCCGGCTATTTGCCAAAACGCTGAAACTTGGATTACAAAAAAAGATAATATGCACATTATGTTCAGTACAACTGACTCAATAATGTTATTTTTAATTTCAACTATTCTGTCTAGTAAAACCAAAAATAAATAAAACACAAGGTACTCACCAGTTGACACTCACTTTAAAAAACTTCTTGCTTCTTCAGGGTAGCCAGCACATTTAAAGAATCCAAATTAAGAAAACTTGGCAAATAGCCGGGAAAATAATTGTTTAAAAAGATATATGTTATACTTATCTATGATAAGATTTGTAAAAGTTAGTAAATAATAATTAGCAAAACATTTTCAGTTAATACTATTTTTCATTCCACTCTATATTTTTACTTTTACCAAGAAGAGGAACTTAATTTGTTTTTAAATTTTTTTTTTGTCCAGGCCTCAGTAAAGGTATATCTGTTTAATTATGGTCCAAAAGTAAAACCGTCAACTATGATTTTGTCACTGATATCCATTGATATAGTAATGGCTACTACGATCAAATAGTCTGCATCCAAACTGTCACATTTAAAACTGATTTCGGGATTATTGAACTAGAACTCTAATAAGTTTACCAATTTTTATTTGTTTAAAGATGAAACTAAGAAGTGGATTTTGCAGCCATAATTATACTGAACATATTTTAGCTTTTTCGAACAGAGCATAAACAACTCCAGGAATATACAAGAGCTACATTAAACAAAGGATACATCTACGAAAGGAAAGAAATATCTGTGTAACATAACTGTTCCAGATGACTTCGGCCCTAAAGCGTTGCATCGAACAACATCTATTTTAAGCAATTAAAAAATACACTTGAAAAAGATAACAAATTTCTTTCGTGTTATGAGTATGTAAATTAATTTTATTAGGTAATTAAATTGTCTTGAGGGCTTGAAAGTATTTTACAGAAATTTGATTCAGTATTGAACAACAAAAAAAATAGAACTCAAATACTACACTAAAATTTTGATATTGAAGTACTTGACCTGACTATTTTTCACACAGTCCCAAATAAGAGTGATATTCCTTTATGGAGAAATGTGAGGTTTCAGGTATGTCGGCATTTAAAGAAAAATCATAATTTCGCTATTTATTTTCAGATTTTCAGAAGTGCACTAAAATGTCGGTGTTTAAGAGCTCTAAAATTATTGTATCTTCATAGTTTTTAATAAGACGCCGAATAAAAAATTATCCACCAGAAGCTAATATATTTATTTTACTTAAAAATACTAACGGTATGGGCGTATACTAACAATTTCCCTGAGTGAGAACGGCATCTCGTTGGCACACTATCATACTACTTAAGTTACGTAATTAAGAACCACACTCAAGGCTACAGTGATCCTCTTACTTTTAATTCCTATTGCACATTGACCTAGTCTATGTGAACATCATTCTTTAACCCTCGAGATATTTTTCTAAACTCGTTCTAATGTTTAAAACTAATGACGGTATTAGCAATTCGAAAAATTCGGCAAGGTCGTGGGAAAATATGTTAGTTATTCTCTTGGTTTAGTCCGAGTCGTGTATCTTCCAAGGAACAAAAACAGTCTTTTAAAGTAAACTGTTGCAAGTGCGGATCCAAGGGAGGTCACTGGGTGCAATTGCCGCCCCCCCTGGGCCATCAAAAGTCTTATTGATGAAATGACATTACCTTTTGAAAATTCACATAGAATATATAAATATTTTTGGTAATTATTGTATTAGAAAACGTCCGATTTTTGATTTTTTTTCTTAACATACCCATTTTTGCCTGCTGAACACGATTTTCGGGTCTTAAATTCCCGCGGGGCTATACTTTTCGAGATATTGGGGAACACAGTGCCAAAATATCGCGTTTTCCCACTGCCTGTTACAGTATTTATTCATAAATTCAACAAATTCACTTTAATAATATTTGCCTGCTACATTCGTTGAAAAATGCACCAAAATATAACAGAATATTCCAAGGGGACGTAAAACCGGTATGTTTCTTCTTTTACTTTACGCTCATCCTGGTAGTGCTATAAAATTTGAATATCTAGTTAGCTGCTTCAGTATTGCCAACCGTCCAAAGTTACTACAATTCGATCAACATATTTCATAGCTTACTTGTGTGTTCAAATTAACATATTTATGTAAAATTAGGTTATATTTTGTATCATTTTTCAACTAATATAACAGGCAAATTTTATTAATGTAAATGTGTTGGAGTGTTAAAAAGTAATCAAATCTCTATGGATAATCATAAGTTAAAAAAATTTGTGAATAAATGTGACATTTTTGTTCTTTAAGCCTCGGACGTTCTCTAATAATTACCATATTTTTAATACTGCTTTGATTTAAGTAATTATCATAATAAAAAACAAATGTTTTCAAAATTTAGGAAAAAAATAAGCATTTTAAATGTCAGCAAACTTTCAAGCATAATTCCCTGGAGTGGGTTGGAACCTTTGATGTGAAGATAACTCCGACGTTTAAAATTGAATTTTAATCATCTCCAGATGATGCTAACTTGGTTGGCGAAACGAGTGCTGTATATGGTGTTTTGGTGTTAAAAATTATACAATATTAATTTTGTTCAATTCTTCTTTTAACATCGGAAACCATGTTGTACGAAAACCTACAGAGCAATGGGATAAATATTCTTCTTCATTCAATAATATTATTGCTGATTCCTTAATATTTCTTTTTTTTGCTGTTCGCTGTTTTCGTTAAAACTTTTGCCAAGTCCCAGTTTATTTTATATCCATTTTCACAGGCATGTTCGAATATTTTCGACTTTTTAATTTCACCCTAACATTTTGCGCTCACCTAAATTTACATTTACAGGTCTGATGACTCCTCCATATAATATATATTACACTTACACGAAATATTGTAAATATAGTTTTTGAATTTTGCTCACAATTTACCGGTTTAGTTTTTATTTGAATGGCTCTGAAAATATTACTCATTTGAAACACTATCCTAACATGAAACTTATCTCCAATACAATATAATATTTCAGATAAACATTTTCTGAGACGCGACTTCTCTCCATTTTGTACTCTACAAAGGCACTACACTGAACAGAAAATATCGTCTGTATCGTAATTAAAAACACTAACAAGGAAATCTGTCAATAACGTAAACAAACACCGTCTTTGCACTCGCTTTCTAAAATAATTTGTCAAACTTAACTCGTCGGCACGGGAGGGTCACAGCTCCTCGGGAATTCGACCAATGGAGAAACGCTTGCCCACCTGCTGTTTATAAAGACGTGTCTGGCCCCACCCTAATGCACCTAATATTACTCATATGACGTTCAGTTGAAAAATTAAGTGTGTATTTTACATTTTCTTCTTATTAAAATAATATATTTCTAATCCGTACATAATCAGATTATTGTTCTGAAAATCTGTGTGAAAAAGATTAATTTACTAGCATTCTTTTTACTACAAATGTAAAGTATGACATGTTTATAGACGCAAGAATTCACTTTATATTTGGTGGCGGTGGACGCCCCTCATCGGTGCCGATTTGATGTGAAAAGCTTAACGTGTAAGGTTACTGTCAGAAATTACAGTTTCTTTTTATTGGTGTTATTATATCGCGCATAATACGGAATATAATAGGAGGGTTAACTTTTCTCTATGTTAAGTTTTCTCTATGTCTACTTATGATCATTTATTTATTAAAGATAACAAACAATATCTTCGTTGTATACCAATTATTTTAGAAACAAGCATAACGGACTATTTTTCCATAATTACACAACTAATTGAGCCTGAAAGAAAACGAACTATTAACTGTGCAAATAATACTAAACAATACCTAAATAATGAAAAATTAATTTCAGAATTACAAAAAGAAAATTGGGCAGGGGTATATTCGTGTGGTAATATTGATAATGCCACAGATCTATTTATTGAAAAACTAAGATTAAATGTATCAAATTGTACAAAAATAATAAAAATAAAAAATAAAGATCTAAAAAGAATCGTGGATAACCAATGGATTAGTAAAATCAACAAATATAAAAAATGATTTCTTTAAAATTATGAAAAAATATCCTATAGATGAATATAAAAGCAAATATAAAAATATAGAAACAAATTTAACGATCTAATAAAAGCTGCCAAAATGACTTATTACCAAAATAAAATTAATGAAAATAAAAATAATACATCAAGTCTATGGCACTGTATGAATGAAATTATTGAAAATAGAAACAAAAAACTGGAAATTTTTGAAATAAAGAATACAGACAATAATATAATAACGGATAAGAGAGAAATTGCCAATGCTTTTGTCAAGCACTTCACAGAAATTGGAAAACAATTAGCAGATAAAATTAAACAAAAAAACAAAATATACTGCCCAATATTTGCAATAATATACCACAATCAATTTTTCTTTCAGAAACAAATGAGAAAGAGGTAATAGAGACTATCAATAAATTAAGAAATAATAAAGCACCTGGTATAGACAATCTGAAATCTGAAACTCTGAAACTTTTATCAACTTACATTTCTAAACCTTTAACATTTTTAATCAACTGGGCATTTAACTCAGGCCAGTGCCCTGCAGCATTTAAAATTGCAGTAATAAAACCCGTCCATAAAAATGGAGACAAGTTGGATGTGACTAATTACCGGCCTATCTCCCTGATTTCAAACCTAGCCAAAATATTTGAGACATTGTTGAAAATACGCATTACGAGTTTTTTAAATAAACATAAAGTATTATCTGAAAGGCAGTTTGGATTCAGGGAGAACAGATCGACACAAGATGCTATAGTTTACCTAACTAACAGAATTAGTAAATTCATTGATGAAAAATCCCCGACACTATGCATCTTTGTCGACCTGCCTAAGGCATTTGATACAGTTAGTCACAGCCAGCTTCTTCATATACTAGAAAACATTGGCTTTAGAGGTGCTCCATATATGTTAATGTGTAGCTATCTAACAAATAAAAAACAATGTGTTAAAATTAGTGATAACCTCAGTGATATCGAGATAATGGAATATGGAGTTCCTCAAGGAACAATGTTGGGACCGATTTTGTTTGATATCTACCTAAATGATCTATACATCATCTCGGTGAAACGAGACATACTAAGTTTTGCTGATGACACTGCTGTTATTTATAAAGCTTCTGACTGGGATGCATTAAAAGAAACTGCCGAAGATGATTTTAAAAACATAATTGAGTGGTTTAACAACAGACTTTTAACCATCAATTTTAAAAAAACTTACTATATTTCTTTCACATCCTATTCAAGAAATCTATCTACCTTCAATGCTCTAACCATTTGTAATGGTATAGAAAATATTAGTATCGCCTCCTCCAATAGCCTTAAATATTTGGGTATATATTTAGATTGTCACCTGAGATTGGATACACATATTGATTATGTTATCAAAAAATGCGTTCTATTCTCTATAGGTTTAAACATTTTTCTCAAATATTTAAAATTGAACAAATGCGCATATTGTATTATGCACTAGTAGAAAGTCATCTTACATACGGAATAGTCGCATGGGGAGCAGCAATGAATATCCATATAAGTAATCTAGAAATAATTCAAAAATTGATCCTAAAAGTTATTTATAAAAAACCCTATACTTATCTTAGTAATGACTTATATGCAGTTACAAAATTATTTGATATCCGACAATTATTTTTTATTCAAACGGTAATTAGACAACACAAAAACAAACATGAACTGCTACAGATTGAACATAATTATAACAGTAGACATAAAGTAAATTCAATCGTTGTTCCAAAACAGGAAAAAAACATCTTACAAAGAAGTTATCTCGGCCCTAAATTATATAATTTATTTTCAACTGAAAATAAACGCTAAACTCTGATAATCTGCTCAAAAGCAAAATAAAAAAATGGATCAGTAACATACCAAGACAACAAATACATTAATATGTAGACCTTAAAAATATTTATTGTTACCAAAAACTAAATATTAAGCACTTATGTTTAAATGAATTAATAATAAAATCACATTATGTATTGTTCTTCCTTTTCAAATTTAAATTTTGTCATAGAATACACCATTTGTTATAATCTCCAATTACATCTAGTAATAAGTATTTTTTTCCCAATATTCTAGGTAAGAAGCAGTTTAGTACTCAATTGTATGTACCTATCTCCAAGGATTACCTTCTGTGGGTTTCCCTATTTGTTTACTAACTCTAATATTACTTAGGTAAATTATTCTGTAAATATAAAAATTTATTGATTTGGTGAATAAATCTTATTATTATATTATTATGGCTTAGGACTACAAAATTATGTCACGTGAAGTTGTCTGACATATCGGGTGTTGTCATAGCAAAAGATAAAAATCGCTCAACTTTATAAATAACACTATCTACATAGTATACATAGATTATACAGACTTAGATAAAACTTTTTATTATAAGCATATCCATATAAGGTTTGAGGAGCCTATTCATATTTCTTTTACCTATATCCCTTTATTTATATATGAGCTTTCGTCCGAAAAAAATATACCGAATTTAATCCATACTTTGTTTCGACATTGTATATCAATTTGCCGTGAAGTTTATTTACTTAATACTGATTTTAAGTCGAAATATCATTTTTGACACAGAACTAAGTGATGAAATAAGTCTTGTCGGCTTGTAAAACATATTTTCGACAACAAATAGGTATTAACTTGTACATGCACTTCTGAAATATAACCTATGTTGTTTGTAATATATTAATAGTAATAGATGCGAATAGAAAGTGCGGAGAAAGTTGCATTTCTCTTGCAACTGGATGAACATCAAGTAATGTGCAACGTCTGAGTGAGAGACGAAAGAACTTAACCTTTGTTCTAACCATTCAAAAAGCGACAAGGAAAGTGATATATCATATACTGAAGTCGCGACAATTTATTAAACAGAATGTTTTTAGACATGAGCGTCGATAACTTTTAAGGGGGTCATCAGCCCATTACATTATTCTTTCGTTTCTTGAAATAAACCCTGTTACTTATGGGGGAATGGTAGCCAAGTGGGTAAAGCACTTTTATAGCTATTTACTCGGTACTGAATATCGATGGTTCGAATCTATTCCGGAGCAAGTTTTTTTTTTCCTTACGGGTTGCGGTTTAAACTACCCGCTGTACTGAAGCTTAAGCTTATTGTACCCCATAGTCTCATTACTCCATAAGACCCGTTCTATTCCAGAAGGCGAGTATACAGTTTATGGGAGCTCTGGCTATTTCTTCCGGGGTTAAAAGTGGTCCCTCAAAGTGTATTAGTCTCATTGCCGTTAGGGCTGGGCATTCACATAAGATGTGGTGGGGAGTTTCTTCCTCTTCACCACACATCCTGCAATCTGGATTGTCTTTCACCCTTATATTGGTTAGGTGTTTGTTTAGTGTGCAGTGTCCTGTTAATAGTCCCACTGCACACCTCAGCTGTTTTCTGCTCAGCTTTAGCATTTCGTTGGTCCTTGCTCTAGATATTTCTCCGATGAACAAGCGTGACTGTCTCATTCCCGGTATCTCTATCCAGTGCGAGTAGTGTTTCTGTCTTAATAGTTCCTTTACCGATCCTTTTGCGGTGCTATAAGGTACCCCGCAGGTCGGTTCGGGACCTGTTAGAATTGATTTAGCGCCTTTTCTGGCTAGCATGTCTGCTTTTTCGTTTCCCGTATTTCCCTGGTGTCCTCGTGTCCACTCCAGTTGTACACTGTTGTGTTCTGTAAGTTTCTCCAGGGACTCCAGGCAGTCTTTTACTGTTTTAGATCGTATTTCTACTGCATCAAGAGCTCTGAGGGCTGCTTGGCTGTCAGTGATGATGCGGATTCTCTTATTTTTGTTAGAAATTTTATTTGTAATTTGTTTTGGATTAAGATGGGAGAGAACTGTCAATGCCATAGATATGGTTCGGACTCCACAATAAACTGTAGGGCCCCGTCTCTCTTTACTCAACACAAAATCCTAGGATTTTCTCGGATTTACTCGGTGACTTGAGAGGCAGGTTAAGAAAATATGTTAAGAAAACATGTGTCCAGTTTCTGCATGTCAACTGAATTACCTACTTTACTTGGTATTTAATACTGCCATTCCTACTTATTACATTATATGGTAAATCTTATTTCATTAATACACGAAATCTTGAAACATTTGAATTAAATCTGTCAGAAACTACAACAGAAAGTTTGTAATCATAAATAATACCTTTTCAACAGATTTTAACCACCAAAATACAGTTACATAAACATAGGAAATATGACAACGCCGGATCTACATTGAACAGGCGTGCGATATTCCATTGGTTGTTTAACTGTCCGCAATTATAAATTAAACTATTTTTTTCATTCATTTATTTCATATTGGCCTAATTCCGCTACTAGAGCCAATCACCAACAAGAGGATACGAGCTACCCCAATCTGGAAATTTTGCTGAACCTCTTCTCTATCGAAAAATAGAAATTGTTTACTTGCCTGACATCTGGTATAACACCTACACAGCCCTCATTATCTAAGATTGCAAAGCTGCTGCATATACGTTGATGTATGTTCACTCTACTCGAAGAAGACAAGAAGTTGCTAAGTTTCTGTCACAAGGTCAAGTCTTAGTTTGTGAATTTGAAGACTTGTGTTTTTATTTGTCCCTAGCTGGGTTATTATTCTTTTATTAAGTTGGGCGCCATGTGACTTATTGTCACGAAAAAAACTCTTATTTTTATTGCCTTGGTATTTGATTGTAGGAATGGAATTTTCTCAAGGTCGATTTTGGTCATGGAGAAGTAAGGTAGCCTGTTCTTATCCTCGTTGAATATTTCTGTGTGCCTTGCTGCACGACTAGCCTCAGCCAGACTTTAAGGGTTTAATCAAGCCTCATTAGGGCTAAAAAAAATTTGCATCGGGGTCCCCGGCTTGGTTTTTTTCTAGCCTGAAAATGACTTTATGAAATACTGAAAATATTTTTTTCAGTCAGCTTTTAGGCGAAAATAAAAATGTCTTTTTTGGTTTCCTGTAAGTGCCTCTTGAATTCTGAAACTCATTTGTTCAAAGTCGCTGAAGGCCAAAAATATTTTGAACAGACGATTCCTTACAAAATTGAATTTTACTGACGAGATCAGGTGATTTGTGAAAGTGTAAAATTTTTTGACTAAGCCGTTAAGACCAAAAATAAAATTGGACAGGGGGTGGTCCTTTAGATGTACGTAAAATTCACAATCACAAATCGCTTTTAAAAATTTCTTGAAAAATTGTCGAAATTCAGCAGACTGGACAGCAAGTTGACCTACAATTCGAATACTACTAGCCTGCCTAAAAGGTTGCGCAAGACTTCACAACTTTTCTTAATAAGGATCGATTTGTAAAACCAAAAACAAAAAAATTATTAAGAATTTGAAAAAAAAATTTGTTTAAGCAGTGTATCTTTTTTTGCTTAATGTGATTTTATTAAAATGAAAATAAATTTAAAAATTTATTTTCAAACGACTAAGTCGAAAGTTATTAAAAATTTGAAAATGAATTTTTTTATGTCCTGGTGGACTAACAAAATGTTTTGATGAAATTTATTTTTTGTAAAAATTTTGACCGTCGATTCATGAAATTCAAAAAAATTTCAATAAATTCTGAAACCTTTATGGCAGCGTAGTAAACATCCGGGAAACTTAGAACTAACCAATTTTATGTTGAATAAATGAATTTTAATCGAGTGAAGCTTTAATTTTTAAAACAAGTTAAATTTTTTTTATATAAAATGAGGTTTGAGAATTTTCTCAAAAGCCTAGCCTCGCGAAAAATTAATTTTGAAAAATAATTCAAATAAGTCTCGAAGTATGCAAGTCACTTACTTACCTGTCCTTGGAGATCTCAGACGATGATGTTCTTTTGCACCAACGTTTAATTTTTTATTAGTAGACCTCCTACATCCGTAAGAGCCTGCTTGTGGTTTTCTAAGTTTAACAAATAAAAAACAAAGTAGAGTTTTACAATATAACCTGATGACGGAAAACAACACAACAATGATTGTTGCCTGAAATTATTACTATTAATTTGTCTTAAACTATTTTACTTTAATATTAAGTGTTATTTGTTTAATTGGATTTGGTAAAAATTATTTTTTAGGTGTGTGCGACTAGTGCTATTATATGATACCAATGTAGAAATTCAGCTTTTACTATTTTATGATGGCTTTGGCCGGTGATAATTATTGGCTTCTGTCGACCACTGAAATTAAAACTTTGTAGGGCCTCTCGGACTGCAATAAAATTGTTCATACCGGTTTGTAATTATTGTTTATGAGCTTCTCCATGAGTTCTGGTTATTTTTATGTTTTCCAATGCATCGCGACGCTGGCCGTTGCGCTTATACTGCGGAGCGGTTTTTTTTAATGAAAATTAATTTTACTATTTTGGCTTTTAAAAATCAGAGAATTGATATAAAAAATACTTTGAACCCGTGTGATTTCGGTCTCGAGCATTTTTTACATGTTTCTAATGGCTGAAGGCCTTCTATGTGATCTGGGTGATTTTTTTGGCAATATCATTTTTCAAGCATATTAAATTTTCTGTAGAATTTTGGTTCTACAACATTTCACTTGGGTTACCATCCAAATTACTTACTGTGACTATGGTTGCTTAACTTTCGTATCGAAATACGAGTATGAAACCACAGATGCAAGAAATAACAACGTGATAAATGTTTTAGTATGCATATAAAAATTAAATCAGTCACCGACATCGTATTTAATGGCAAGTAAAAGATTATAGAATTCAAATTATGAAGCAGTACTACAGCTGGTAATAAAAAGTCTTGAAAAATTTCGGACACATAATCATAATATTTTAATGTATATGAACAAATATGACTTGATCTGCTTTGGAGTGTTTCATATGCTACTTAAATTTAATGTAGTCTTATTATTGAATCAACTGAATTACCAATTCACAAAGCACCCATGTTTTCGGCGCCAATGTTTTTAGAAAGCGAGATAATATTTCGAGTGTTTCATTCATGAATATATTACATATTAGTGAATATTTATGCCTTCTTTAAACAAGAATGAATTAACTATAAAAAAAGTAGAAAATTATTTTTGATCTTTGTGTACAAGTTTTCATTCATTAATATTAAGAGAGATTTCAACCATTATCGTCAATCAGGTGTTCTAAATAAATCTGCGATTTGTCAGTTTAGTACAAGCATAGTCGAAGCTATAGTTATTCTCGAAAGTTTATGTTAAACGTATTCCTTATTGATTCAGTGATGTAAGGGCGTTCTTCTACCCAAACCCCAAAAGTCGATGAGGTTATAGGATGAACGCGTCAAGTGGATGAGAAGAATTCAAAAAAATTGAAACATTTTTTGTACAGGAATATAAAATAACTTGACATACATAAAAAATTATGGACAAATTTCCCTCATATATCGAGTAATAGTTATTAATAATATTGATGCAAAATTTATGGAAAGTGAGATATATTACATATGAGTTCATGAGATTGACAGATCGAGACATCCAGATTGAAATCGAATCACTTCAATGTGGAGGAAATCATTGTTGGAACCACTGAAGTTATTGAAGTATACGAACAATTTATACTACATCAGAAAATGTCAATCATTTACTGACAATCATCTCCACAAGTCAGCGATAATTTGTTTTAATGTTAATGCCTTCCTATTTTATTTAATTGTTCTTTGTTTGATTGGCTCACAGGAAAAATGCTAGATAAAGAAAACCTTATTAATTATTTATCTCAATATAATATAATGCTCTTATAAAAATTATAAATTTCTCCATTTAAAAAAAAAACTCCCACGTATATGTATTTTCAAGTTTCGTATGCTATAAATAAAATATTCCAAAGATGGTACTGGTAGCGATAAAAACGAGATAAAAGTTCAACAGAGTGATAAAGTAAGTAATTAACTATAGTAAATTTATCCACATTACACCCAGGTTTACAATGCTATCATACAATAAAAAAAAATCATTCATAAAAACGTTAAAAATAATAGGTCCCAAAATAGCTCCTTGAAGGGCGTATTGGAATATTCGAGAATAAATGTTACATCATTTATTTTATTCATTAAATCGTTAATATACTAAATACACATCAAATGTTACATCTTACATCCTGTATGTGATTGCTTCTTATTGCCAGAAGCAATTATTACTTCTTGTGCAAAATAATAGTAATAAAATTATCAATACAACAAAGTTGCATTTATCCGGGTACATTATGAATCCACTTATGCATTATATAACATCTATAAAGCTTGTTCTAGTCGTTATGAATGTATAAATAACATTAACATATACCTGTGCTTTTTTACATTAACAAACTGTGAGAAAATAAAGTTTCAAGTCAATGAAGTGATAGTAGACACGTTTTAAATGAAAAGAAAGTTTTGTAGATAAAAGATACGTTTATTATAGAACGCTACCATAGGCGTCGGAATATAATTTCGGGGTGTTACCTCTTCATTGTATAACAAAGCTGCAAAACACATGCAGAGTTTTATGTATTAATTAAAGTACTTCACCCTCTCTGCATTGGGAGGAATGTTTAATAATATAATTGTCCGTCCACTGTTCTACAGGAAAAACTTAAATATGGAAACAATTAAATATGCTGCAAAACACGATTCAAATCTGAAGGAACCACGAGAAGGAAACGTCTTCTTTCAGGAAGATGGTGTTTACTTGTATCACGTAGATTAAGTAGATATTTCCCCAATAGAAAAATTGGTCGCAGAGTACTTACTGAATGGCCAGCACGTTATCCAGATTTGAATCTGTTATTCTCTTATTCTGAGCTAGCGTATACTTATCGAAAATATTTGAGGTTGAAGGTTTTACGCGGACACACTATATATCTATCTAAACGAGCATATAAAATGTTAAAATTTTATTTAAAAAAAATGTTATCAGTTAATTATTCTGATCATAAGTCAATATAAAGTATAAATGTCTATTTCCATTAAACCTAATATTCACCAATAAATTTAAAGTGGTAGAAAGTGAATATATTAATGAAACTGTTATCTAATAATATATATTCCATCTTATTTATTGTTATATTATAATATTCTAATAGAAAAGTAAAGCCATTCACCAAAATTTCAACTCGTTAATTTAAAAAATTCTTACACCACTTGAACCCACTATAGTCATTATTTCTAATGAGTTTCCAACATACCTAATAGAAAGTGTCAAAAATATTACTACTTTATAAAGAAAGCAACCATACAATCTTAGCAATTATCGTCCAATAGCAATCTTATCAATATTTACCAAAATTTGAAAAACTATTAGCTACACGTATAATAATTTTTTTGGAATCAAAGCAAATGTTTCAAAATGAACACGGTTTTAGATAATACAAATCTACCCTGACTGCGCATTTAACTATTCTTAATTATATTCATAAAAGTTTAGGCAAAAAATAACAAAGTTCTTGCCATTTTAGTCGACTTCTCGAAGATTTTCGATTGTGTTGACCATCAAATTCTTCTCGAACCTATTAAGGCATGCGATGAGTTACTCATATTTAAGTGGCAGGAAACAATTTGTGGATTGTTTTGGAGAGAGATCCGATAAACTTATGGTTAATGTAGGAGTACCTCAAGACAGTGTATTAGGACTCTTGTGATTTATATTATATGTATATCAACAATTTAGATAATTTCATATCTTCATATTATGGTGCGTTTTCAGATGATATAACAATTATTCCGAGCAACTTAAAATTATTTTTAAATCAGTGATCGAATGTTACAAGAAGAAGCTAAATACAAGCTTCTTCATCCAGATAAAACACATTATATGCAGTTTCATCCAGTTGCATCAAGGCAAATCTCTAGCTTATTATTGCAGCATAACAGAAAATCGATCGAACACTTTACATCCTTTAAACTATTAGAAATTCACATTGACTTATCTCTCGGAAAACTTACGTGTCCTCTGTATGCACAAAATCTGCAAGTAATTGTTTTGCTTGGTGTTAACACTATAAAAACTTATTATTTCGCCAGTATGTAATCGCATATAATAAATTTTATCATATCAGAATAAAGTATAAAAAAGTATTCTCATCTATATGCATTAATAATTCATTTTTATTTCTTGTAATTTATTTTTTTCTGATAGATTAAGCAGGGTCCATATACATAATCATAATAGTTGACGTATGACAATACTAAAGACTCACACAATAGCTGTTTAGTTTCAATATGAAGTATATTTCTAAAAGATGAAATCAGTTTAAAAGAGCAGAAACATTTTCTACAAATATGAGAAATAAAATTAAAATTTTTTCAAGTATAAGCCCTAAAGTTTTAACATATTCAACTTGTTCGATATTTATATTGTTGATTGACAGTTGAAAATTAGCAAGAACTCTTAATTAATTAGCAATACCAAAGATTATATTTTTAGTTTTATTTGGATTTAATAAAAGTGAATTTTGTAACGTCCAAATTTTTATTTCAAACAAGTCATTATTGATTTTGGTTTGGGCCTCCTTAGAATCTAAGAGGTCAAAAGCAAAATAAAGTTGTACGTCATCATCATACATATGAATAGAATAATATTTTATAACATGCGGTAAATCCGTCGTATAGATATTAAATAGTACAGGCCCCAATATCGAGCCTTGGGACACTCCAGAAGTTAATTCGCGGTGATTAGATATTTTTTTCCCATTTGAAGTATCGAAACAAGTATATTGGAAGCAGTTACGTAAACAAGATGTAAGCCACATTAAAATACCCTTTATTCCGTAAAATTTAATTTTTTTGCTAACAGTTCTGTGTTCAGGGAATCAAATGCTTTTGACATATCTAACAGGATCAGAGAAGTTAATTTATCAGAATTAATCGAGATCAACACATCATCAAGAATAGTTGTTAAGGCTCTAAATGTTCCATGATTTTTTCTAAAACCAGATTATGTTTTAGGTATCATACCATTGTTTAGCATATAAGATGACAATTGTCCATGGATAACATCCTTCGGTATTTTTGAGGGTACCGAAAGTAAACTAATAGGTCTAAGTTCAGAAATATAATGTGGTTCATTTTCTGGTCTCATTAACAAGAAGAGGAATTATTAAATAATGCATGTAACAATTAACAATTCGTAGTAATTAAATATATTTTTTATACATTTTTAAGAATAAAAACAGTGAAAGTTTCATAAATCCCAGAATGACCACTAACACAGATTTTTAATTTTCGTGTCGTCTAGGGCTATTAAAACATTTACATAATAAGGATAATAAGGATAGGAAATGAAATTCCGCTAATGATTCAGTTGTATAATTTGATAATAATTAATAATACCTACAGTACTTATGAGTATGATTTCCCAAGAGTTTGTGACTGGAATATTAATGGTTTTAAAAAATACCACGATTATTGTGTCATTAAAATTCTTCGTACTGATGCTCGGGGCGTTAACCGGAATGCCATTTATGTAAAATAAATAATGGGAATGTTAACAGTAGCTGTGCCTTCCTCATAGATATTGCAAAACTATATGATAAATTGGCGTTGTTGATTGCCAATACATATTCAACTTAGGTTTAATCTATGGAAAATGTGATACAAAACCAGAAGTTGTACCATCTCTTGCAAATTTAATAATAATAATAATAATAACAATAATAATAATATTCATTTATTTGCCCAACAGAGAATCCACTTACAGGACAAAATGTATGAAATACAATAAGAAAAAAAATATTATAAGGATACATAGTAGACTTAACTTAAACAAAGTAATACATATAACTACAATAATATAGCACTGGAGGATGACAATAATATAATAATGACAGCAGTTTAGATCGAGTTATAAACATAATTAGTATTCACATAACAATAATGGTGGGGTAGTTAAGCTATGGATAAAAGTGTCTATGAATGGTTTCTTTTAAGGATAGAACTGAACAGAGATTAATATCACACAGATCAGATACAGAGTTAAAATTATGAGACATAACGTAAATAGGCGACTTTTTGATGACATTGGTTCTTGCATTAGGTGTGTAAAAAGTGATATTTTGTCTGGAATTGAAAGCTGGCACTCTAAAATTAAGAAGTTCAAGAAGTGGTGTGCAGTCAATTTTATTATGAAGCAGATTGTGGAGAAAAATTAAACTGGTCATAATCCGTCGAGTCTTTAATGATGACATCTCGAATCGAGATAAAAGTAATTCGTGGTTGAAGCCTCGACCAGGATATACACGATTATTATTATAAGCTAAGAATTTTAAAAATTTTCTTTGGATAGATTCGAGATATGTTGAATGGTTCTCATAAATTGGATACCAAATTAGAGATCCATACTCCAATTTGGAACGTACAAGTGAATAATAAAGAACATTCAACGCAGCGTCGTTAGTGAAAGATTTACAATTTCTGATAATGAAACCTAAAGTTTTTGAGGATGATAGTCCTAGATTGTTTATGTGTTCGGCAAAAGATAACTTATTATCAAACAGTATGCCTAAATCTTTTGTTGAATTTTGCCTATCTAACACTTGGTCGTTTAGAGAATACTCATATAAAATTGGCTTGTTCTTTCGCGAGTAGCTTACGACTTTACACTTAGATACATTTAGATTAAGTTTGGAAGTAGTACACCATTCTATAAGCAAGTTAACCTGGGATTGTAAGAATAAGCAATCCTGTATTGTGTTAATCTTAGCATATATTTTTAGATCGTCTGCAAGCAGGAGCTTATCACAGTCAATCACTTTAGTGACATCATCAATAAAGAGAAGAAATAAAAGCGGTCCAAGATTGGAGCCTTGCGGAACTCCAGACGTAGCCGTATACATATCCGACTTAAACCCATTGTATGCTACGTACTGTAATCTATTATCCAAGCAGGAAATAAAGAAATTAATCAAACTGCAGGAAAATCCAAAATATGCGAGTTTAGATATTATAATAGAATGATTAATAGTATCGAAGGCCTTTGAGAAATCCGTATACACCACATCCACCTGTCCCTGCGCATCTAAGGTTTCCGATATGTTTTGCTGATTATCTTGTATAAAAACGCTATTAAAATAATTTGCAAAACCATTTACAATGTTGTCAGGGGTATCGTATGGAATAGACTTATTAAGGTGCATCTTACCTGGTATAGGAACGTGTTGTGCCTTTTTTGTTGTGGATAAAAGACCAGAATTGATTTGAATCTGTTATGATACTATTTTCAGTTTTTTTTATATATGTATTGTAAGCCTCAGAGATTTGAACTTTTATTATTGTACGCAACCTTTTGAAATCTTCTAAATAGGTATGATTATTTGTCTTTCTATGTTTATTTCTCTAAAAGTTCTTAAGTTTAATATTTGTTATTAATTCAGGAGTGTACCACACAGGATACACACGTTTTCTACTTTTGTAGAGGAACATATAAATCAAATAACGAATATAATTTAAGATAGAAACTCTCGCAAGCTGCATCTACGTCTGAAAACTCGTTAAGAAATGACCAATCAATGTTAAGTAAAGATTCATATAATAATGGAAAATTCGCTTTACGAAAGTTATAAGATTTAATAGCATCACCGCTGGCAAATATTGTTTGCTTGGAAAATTTGGCCGACAAAGTCATATAAAGCGCGGGATGATGTGGATCTTCTCTAACCAATGGTGCATTGTCATGAATTACGTTACATTGTATGTTTGGCATGATTAGATCCAACAACCGATCATTTGCATTTGATATCTCATTTTTCTGGTTAAGATCATTAAAGTGAATGAAATTTTTAACTAATTGAGATCTGACTTCAGAGACACTTTCATCATTAAAAGTGGTTACATTAAAATCGCCCATTATTAAGACATTATTTTGATCACTTATCATATCATTAATGTTACTTAAGACGTGACAATTTTAGACCATCTGATATAATGTCAGTTACTTCTGATAGGACAATAATAGTTAATAAAGTTAGGAAACTGATAATTCTCTGAAACAGAAAAAAGTGTGGGCTTCGCTTTTCTATGATCAAAAATTGTTTCGGTTTTAAGAATGTGTAAAGTAGTACAATCCTATTGGTTTCAAAATTGTTGTTTCTTAATTGGGGTACGTAGTTTATAAGCAGTTACTTTAGTTTGAAAGTATGACCATTAATATGTTTACAATTAACTTAGTTTGCCATTGAGATAATGACCATTTTCTAATTTATATTCAATTGTTAAAAGTATTTAATGTAAAATATTGGTATCTATGAAACAAAATAAGCTGGAAGATACTCAGGAATAAAGAAATATTAATAATTTCAATCCTTATATAATAAATTATAAATTGTATTGGCAAATAAGACTATAAAGAATTAACGAAATTACAAAATACTTGGTCTTCTGCTGACTGCAATGTCTGAAAATTATTTAAGCTTATTGTTTATTACCTAGGTCGTTATTATTTTGTGTTTTACAAATCCTGTAATAACGCGTTGGCAAAAATAATTTTTTGAAAAGTTGCTTTTCGTATTGATACAAAATAGTGCCAATAGTTTGACCTAACAAATTTACATTTTATTTAACAAATACACTTATTTTCATTATTAAAAAAAAATTACAGTTTTATGTTGAGTGCCTGGTGAAAACGCAGTCTTAAAAAATGTTTTCTCTTGACTGAATATCAGTAATATCCCCGTTATTATTACATATTTAACCTTAAAAATCATGTTTTTTATTTTACAACACATTTAAAATATATTTGCAATATTTGCACATTTACATAGCAATTATTAGTACATATTAAAACAATATTTGTTAAGAAAGTACAATTAACATTAACGTGAGTATGCACATAAAGTCAAAGTTGAGAGCAAATAATTCTTATACAGGGTGGGGCAATAGTGCGTTTGACCCCGATATGTCGAGTTCTATGATAGCTAGAAACTTGATTTAAAAAATGAATAAACTAGACAAAAAAGTCTATAACCGGAAATTATTTTCGATTATACAGGGTGAGCCAAGACGATCCTACAGGGTCAATTAACATTTTTTTAAATGGAATACCATGTATATCAGAACATTTTTTGGATTCTCTTTGTGGCCTACTTCCACTCCTGTATTATTATTAACTCTCTTTCAGCCACTTGGATATAATGATTTTTTTTTGTTGAAAGTATACCATTTACACGTGTATATTAAAAAAAATCACTACAGTCACAATAATTATCGATTTAAAAAAAAAATATGTTAGTACCAGTTATGAGACATCTGTGTGACGACACTCAGCCATTTTTATTACCTAAAAGTATGCAGGGTGGCCAAAAATAATTTTTAAATTTACAACTATTTGAACTAAATTTTCTCTAAGTTTTTTCAAATGGAACACCCTGTATATTCTTGGACGATGTGATATACGTACATCCCTATAGCTATTTGTAACCATTTTTGATTTATTGAACAATAACTGCAAAATTCAGCAATGAAAATTAAAAATATAAATTTTTTTTGTAATTCAAGAGAAGATATTATAAAAAATGCTCCACATGTTGCCGATTTTAATGGACACACATTTCTATACGTTTTTGTAATGAAGTTTCTACTGTTCAAAAAATTACCGGAGTGATACTTTTAAAACCATTTATTATCATTTCCTTCAAATTTTGGATTGTTGTTGCTGTGATGTTTTTATGGGCATAATGTAACACGCTTATTATAATACATTCACTTGAATTATTTGAAAAAACCCTCATTTTTAGTTTTTATTGCTGAATTTTGCAGTTATTGTTCAATAAATTGAAAATGGTCAGAAATAGCCATAGGAATGTACGTACAAAAATGTTTTTCAATCCTACATCACATCGTTCCATTTGAAAAAAATTGAGAAAATTCAGTTCAAAAAGTTGTAAATTTAAAACTCCTTTTTGTCCACCCTGTATACTTTTAGAAAGTGAAAATGGCTGACTGTCATCACACAGATGTCTCATAATTGGTACCAACATATTTTTTCTTAAAATCGATAGTTGTGATAGTAGTGATATTTTTAATATACACGTGTATGGTATAATTTCAACAAAAAAAAATCATTACATCCAAGTGGTTGAGAGAACGTCAATAATAATACAAAAGTGAAAGGACACCACAAAGAGGTTTCAAAAAAATGTTCTGTTATACATGGCATTTCATTTAAGAAAATTTTCCTTGGCCCTGTAGAATCGTCTTGGTTGACCCTGTATATTCGAAAACAATTTCCTGTTATAGACTTTTTTGTTTTGTTTACTTAATGTTTTAAAATTAAGTTTCTAGCTGTCATAGAACTCGAGATATCGAAGTCGGACGCACTAGAGGTCAAGGAAGCGATTGAGTTCCTTGATGAGCAAAATCGGTCCCAATGTCTAAAAAAAAAATATTAGTGACATTCCACCAATGTGACTTTTTTTGAAACGTCAAAATGTGACTTTTTTTGAAACGTCAAAGTAACTTTTTTTGAAACGTCAAAGTGACTTTTTTTGGAACGTCAAAATGAGACTTTTTTTGAAATGTCAAAGTGTGACTTTTTTTGAAACGTCAAAAAATGTGACTTCTTTGAAACGTCAAAAATTACTTTTATTATAAACTCACACACGTCGAGTTTTACTACGGTGAGGAAGTTCTGATCCCCAAGTAATTGGCAGCGGTTTTTTAAATAGCGACTGTTATTTATTTTCACATTATCTAATGAAAGAATTAACTGATAATATTGTAAACGGATTTAAAAATAAAAATTACGTAATATCAATTTTCCGCGACTTAAGTAAAGCGTTTGACTGTATTTCTCACATTGTATTATATTATTGGATAAGTTTACTTTCATGACATTGATAATACAAGTTTAAATTTAATCAAATCCTATTTGTCAAAAAACAAACCACTTTCTTTAATGAAGAAAGTTCTGGTTTTTATCAGTTAAACACGGGGTACCACAGGGATCGATACTTGTTCCGGTGTTATTTATTATTTATATAAATGACTTAATTTATACCAGTTTAAGTTGTCGTTTCATTATACGCCGATGAAACCACAATAATAACTAAAAAATATATGTCTACTAGATGAGATGGCTAATAAAGCAATAGTAAAATTGGTTCAGGGCCAATAATATTTTACTAGATGACGCATAAAATTCGTTATTTTTAAAAATTTCTGGAAGTATTTACTTGGAAACGTCATCTTCAGATTTTGTAGCTAAAAAAACTTAATAAAACGTTTACATATTTACTAAGAAATCTTGTAAATATACCATTACAAGTGGTAAAAATAGCTTATTTCAGCCTCTTTTAATCGACACAAAGCTATGTAATAATTACTTGGGGCCATTCGCCACACACTGATCGAATATTGGTTGTTAGGGAGATTTAAGGAGTTTAAAATGTTAACGATTCCATCTGTATATAACTATGAGTGTTTTCTCTTTGTTAGACAGAATATAGATCCAATATAGCCTTCCAAATGATACACACTCTTAATATATGGACAGTGACATTAAAATTAACTGCACAATGTGGTTAAAATTTTTTTTATTGCGATATAAAACTCACATTCAAGTGGATAAATGTGGTAAATACTAGGACCCAAGTTAGACGAATTTAATGTACATAGGTACATGACCTTGAATGCATAAATTGGTAGTCAACAACTGTAAAGAAAGTTAGTATCAGGTGTTTTTTGTTTCCTCTGATTAAGTGAAGATATCACTGTATTTTTAAAAAATTATAACTAAACATATCCTTTATGTTTAACCTAATTACGTATTTTGCTTTTCATAATTCACTTGTATTCCAGCTATTAACATGGATATGTGTTACAAATTAAACATGAAATTACCTACTTTCTTTTTGCAGAATCTCGATTTGTAATCACTGTTATATAACTATATATAAACAAAATATTACAATTTCAATTAAATGTACATACCTGACTCGGTCATCCTCGTTCATTGGAAAGTTGTTTGTTAATACGGCAAATATACGAAAAATGGGGCAACTATTTTTAAGGTTAATTTGTGTAAATATTTCGGATAGATAAAATGATTAGTCAATTAATTTTGTTTCGTTATAAATATATTTTCAAGTATTATACATCTAAGGTAATAATCACGAAGAAAAAAAATAATGTAATATAAATTAAGAAAATAAAATTACTAAAGTATGGTACATTCACATTTAGAATAATTTTACAGAACTGTATTAAGCAATGATTACAGTAAACCACGACCAAGGGATTAACCTAAGTTAGAGGAGTCCCATTCGCAGATCGGTTTCTGGCTATTAGTTATCATCAAATCAGAACAGGCGAATGCATATATTAACGACCGACAATAGGCTACCACTAGATGGTTTTATAAGCTTTTGTTTCAAATCGCTGACTTTTGTTATCCCAGCTTTGTTAGAATTGGACTCTTCGTAGTTGGTTGCTTGCTTGTTTTATACTGATGATGGTTAGTGGCGAGAAATCGGTCTGCAGATGGCGTAGTGTGCCTATTCACACGGGTAGGCTTAACCTGCAATCAATGCGCCTGGATTTCAGTAATTACTTTGCCTGTGGATGTTTTTGATGATCATTTGTGTTATATTTTGTCATCCCCTGCATGAGAAAAACTTATTTGTGATGTGTTGTTTCATCAAACTTATCACATCAGCTTTCGGGTGGAACTAAAAATCCGAAAGTCGACTTCGTGGAATACTTGAATCGCTCGTTCAATTCATCTGACTTTTTGCAATAAGGTGAAGGGTGAAGATAATCCTCTCTGCTACTTTGTAAACTGGCTAACAAACATCAAATGATATTAACATATCCCCATTTTACAACTGGATATTATTCACTTTACTAATGAAATCGCGAATCAATGACTAATTACTACTTACCCACGTATATTATATAGGTTGGAATAGCCAAATGGAATAAATTCAGTATCTCAATTGTAGATATTTATAAAAAATCCCGAGACACGTCGATTTTGGATTCGAAAATGACATCCTGCAACGTAAAAATTTCATCCATAAATTTAACCCCTTCGAGTGGCAGCTGCAACCCCTAAATTTTTAAATAGGAAGTGGGAGCTTGTGATACCTCATTTGAAAGGTCTTTTAATTCTCTTATCAAAAGTGCTACGGTTTTAATATTTATTGCAAAAATTAACAGTAGAAAAATAAATTCATCTGCTTGACGAAATTCGCTACAGCAAACTAAAAAGAAACTTAATTTTAATGTAGATGTTCAAAATGAGTCCCTTGAACGTCTTGGTAGCTTCCTAATCTTAAATAAAAATGTCTTCTAACATTTTCCAACATCTGAGGCGTGACCGACCTTAACGCAACCGTTATTTTTCTTCTCAAATCAGCTATATCGCGTGGCTCAGTTTTGTATACCATACTTTTTACATATCCCCATAGAAAGAAATCTAAGGATGTAAGATCAGGAGAACGTGCTGGCCATTCTTTTTTATAAATATGTACAATAATTCAGACACTGAAATTATTCAATTTGACTGTTCCACACTGTATATATTATAACTCCTCTGAAATATTCTATTTTTAAAGAAGCCATCTAACTTTTACACTATTATGCAAATTATTTGAGCCAAAAAAAAATCTGATCTCGTGTATTGGTGGTCAGAAGTCATTATTCTACACACTTATCTTAAGTATTTATGTAATGATATATGCAGTGGTTTGGAAAGAAAGAATTGCTTTTTCATTAAATCTGACATTTTATTAATATACCTAAGTAATAATTAAAATAAGATTTTTTTATTAAGTTGTTTACCAATTATTAATTACCTACCGACACATGATATATCTCTTACTAAAGAATCCCATTACATAAATTAGAAGGACATCAACATCTAAAGAAAAAAATATAAAATTGTGTCTATTTTCTATGATTATGTAGTAACATTAATTATTTTTATTTATAGATTAAAAATTATAAATTTACCAGTATCAAATTAAAAATAAACGCACCCGAAAACAACGCTTATTAACAAATCATTACATAACATTAATTCACGGCCAACAGCCTATTCCTCGTCTGTGGTAATATTATTACTATTTTAACTACCGTCAGTTAATAATAAATAATTTGGATTGTTTTACTTCCTGAGGAAATTATGTATTCCTGAAAAAAATTTTGAAAATTTTTATTGAATTTTTGGACGAATCTCGAAGAATTATGACTATACACAAAATTTCAGACAAAAAAAATTGTCTGTCTGTGTGTCTGTGTTCGAGATAGCAGCTACAGTTTTTGAGATAAAGCTTTCAAATCTGGTACACACATTCTAGAGGTCATGGAAGAGATTGAGTTCGTTGACCAAAATCGGTCTAAAAAAAATATTAGTGATATTCCACCAATGATTTTTTTTGAAACGTCAAAACGACTTTTTTTGAAACGTCAAAATGTGACTTCTTTGAAACGTCAAAAATTGTGACTTTTTTTGAAACGTCAAAAATTTTTATTTATTATAAACTCCACCACACGTCGAGTTTTACTACGGTGAGGAAGTTCTGATCTCCAAGTAATTACGTAGCAGCGGTTTTTTTAATAATATAATCTACGTTATTATTTTAAATACTTATCTTTGTCTATTATAGTTTTCTTATTTGTAACATCACTTTAAAATATATTTAATCTCATTGTTTTCAGGCTGTGTTTCCTCCCAGCAACAAAAAGGTAATCAGGAAGACCCATGCAAAGTAAAATCCCGAGTGATAGCAGATGAAACGTACTGTGATAGATATTGGGAATGTGTGAACGGACAACCAGAACTGTACGATTGTCCCAATGGGTTAGTTTTTGCAGGAAAAAATAGGGGGAGTGACAGAAGGTTGCGATTATCCCTGGAGGTCGAATTATTGTGAAGGAAAACAACAAGCAAGTAAGTAAAAATGATTCAACAATATTCTACCTAACTGAACATTCAAATAAAAAAAATTTCTTACCAGATATCCATGTCACGACACATTGTTCTAAATGTTAGCCTGAAAAACTATTTTTTCTTGTAGATCCACCAATTGGCAAAGAACACTGCGGCTGGTTATACGGTATCTTCGGACACGAAACATCGTGTACCAGATACTGGACCTGCTGGAATGGTACGGCCACAGAACAGCTTTGTATCGGAGGTCTTCTTTACAATGAACGTACCCATTCCTGCGACTGGCCAGAAAATGTCGACGGATGCCAAAAACACCGTAAGTATTTTTTTCTTTAAAATTATATTCTTTTTGTATAAATTTGACCATCCAAATACATCAGGTAATAATTTTATGAATAAAAACAAACATTGGAAATCCATCATCTTCGAGGTACCTACTATGTTTTGTTTGGTTGGGTATGTGAAATATCAAGTGACTGATTACAATACATTTGCAATAATTTAATGCATATACGTAGAATTTTGTCGAAGACAAGTATATTAAAATATTTTTTGACCCTGATTGAGATTGCTATATATTTCTTTAAACGGTCTTGTAAACCTAAGCAAGTCAGTTGCTCGGTCAATTTGTCCAGGTTATTTTCAACACATGTTGTTCATATGTGTTTTACTATATCTAATTTTGTAGGTTGTCATTTCATCGTTAATGTTTTGTGTCTCTTTAGCCTAGTTCACAAAGATTTTTTTTGTTTTACCTATGTATGACCCTCACTGTAATATGATACATAGAGTTTTTGATATGTCTTTAGAACTCTGATCCCATCTGGTTCGATTATTTCGTGAATAATGGAACCAAGTGTTATACAGGGTGCGCCACTTAAAACTCCCCAGACTCGTAACTTTCTTATTTTTTAAGCGACGACCATGTTGGACACATCAAATTGTAGATATTTTTAAAGCCTTTAAACATACATACAGGGAGATTTAAAAAAAAAATTAAAAATTGTTACGAAAGGAAAATTAATTTCCTTGAATATTTTTTTACCTCACCCTGTATATAAATTGTGTTAATATTTTCTTATAAAGGTTTTAATTAGCTTCAATTTATGTTATTACGTCATTTTCGAAATTCTTTCTGGTTTTAGAGAAAAAAAGTAAAAAACACTCTTTTCGATCCCAAACTGATTTTTTTTAAATAAATTTGAAAAAAATACTATGCTTTATTTGTAAAACACATATAAACAATACTTTTTCTGACATATTTGCATAAACTTCCTCACTTTTGAGGAGGTCTGTACTATTTCTCTTAAATTTTATAAATCAACCATCTTTGGTAGTATTAATATTCATTTACATTTTTTAAGTTAGCCATGGATGTTTTGATATGTCATATTCAGACAAAAATCAGAGTTGTGTCAATTTGTTTGCAGTTACATATTAATTCGTCCATCACTCGAGCAACAAATCGTCATTTTGAATTTTGAACAATATTTGTAATGCAATTTCCTTCTTGGTACATTTTAATAAAAGCTTGTTTTTAAAAATATTTTTTTTTATTTCTTGTTGCTGTTTTGTTATGATATGTCTTTTACAAATAAAGGATACAATTATTATTTACATTTTTTTCAAATTTATTTAAAGTAAAAAATTAGTTTGGAATCGAAAAGTGTGTCTTTTACTTTTTTCTCTAAAACTAAAAACAATTTCGAATATGACGTAATAACATAAATTGAAGCTAATTAAAACCTTTATAAGAAAACATTAACACAGTTTATGTACAGGGTGAGGTAAAAAAATATTCAATGATATTAATTTTCTTTTCGTAACAATTTAAAAAAAAAAATTTCTCTATTAATATAATCAGTAGTTTAAGTTAAAAAATTGAATTTCTTTTTAGCACTTTGCAATGACGATGCCAACGGTAACGTTCCCTTGGGCAAATCCTGCAACCGTTACTGGCAATGCCAAGGAGGTTATCCACGTCTTCAGAGGTGTCCAGCGATGTTAGTCTTCGATCGCCACTCCTTAAGATGTGTAGTGCCTCCAACTGATGACTGTGACATACCTAGCACTCCACCACCACCACCACAAGAAGAAGAAGATGCAGAAGACAATGTACCACAGAACAATCCAAAAAATAAACAAGGGCCCAAATCTGATTTCCCCAATCTTCCTCCTGGAGCACTCCCTGTGCAAACCAAAAGCAGGCCCAGGAAGTAAACTTTGAAAATTCTAGCTTTAAGTCGAGAAGTAATTTAAAAAAGAAGCAAAATTTAAGATTTTGTTCACATAATCTACAAACAAAATTCGTTTCGTAAATCTACTGCAGATTTAAATTATTTTTAATTGGTTTCCCGCAGTCATATTTATTATTTAAAATTATTTAGACTAACTCTAAAATAAATAAGATACTGGTGCGTTTTGTAATTTTTATAGTTATTAATTATATATTGGGTTTTATTTCAGAGACAATGAGGGCAAATATAATTAGGAGTAATTGGCCTAATGTTACAAACTCAATATATCGTCAGATATGAACGGACTGTTAATTATTATCAGAGGATATATCTTGAAAATAGACATTTTGAGACGGTTTGGTTCATTTGAAAATCTCAATTTTCTTGATTATATCGTCGATATCAAGTTCTATTATAAAGCCTACTTTGCAGAATATACAAGGTTCATGTCAAGTTTTTTAAAACGATTTCTGTTTGTACTCGTCTGATTTCTTAAAACATTCATACATTACAGAAAAAATAAAGAAGGATATTTCTTCTATAGTATTTTATTCTAAACTTTAATTTTCTTAGACTAATATAAGTAATATACAAAACATATGAAAGAAAATAATATAAAAAAACTGTACCATGTAACTAGATGTGCATGTAATCGTAATTCGTGAATAACATCCTGTTGTCCAAAGATTCCTCTTAAGAGGGCTAATCGAACCAGTGTTTGTAAGGTAATTTTTCAAAATTTATTTCTTCCATACGGTTGGTCAAATTACACCAAATTTGAGGACAGTAGTTGAAAGTGTACTAGAGGGTACATGTATATTTATTTTAATTAATTTTCACTTTATGTAGGGAAAATGTATACTGTAAATATAAGTGAAATTTGGACGATTAGCTCTTGAATTATGATATCAATCGGTAAAATTCGAGGAAAATTCATACATGTCGCTAGAATGAATCTTCATAATTATGCCACAAGTTTAAACTTTATTCCATACTATTTGGTTAAAATGAATTTTCTAAATAAGTATCTTTGTCACTACAAATGAGGAGTGTTACTCTATCGGGAATCGCACCTCAATGAAGTCGGTGAATAAAACGTCCAGTGAAGGTATAGTCAAGAGCAAAATTATTCAGCGGGCATGTATAAAAACTTTCTAGAGAGTGACACAGCTATCCGCACCAGCTTTTCCCCCCAGGCCCCTTAACGAATGACGCTAAAGTTTAGATTTTCTAGGGCAAATATTTTTCCTGGCTAATCTATTCACAAAATAAGGGATATAGGTTTATAGAGATTATCCCATCCAAAAACTTCACAAATGTGTAATAGCTTGCAAAACATTAATTTTCTTTAGTGACATAAACTTAAAAAAATAGAACCAAAAACTGCAATCATGTGTTAATTTTTATTTTGAGTTGAATACTGTTTATTATATCACTACTGTATTATTAAATTCCAGTTTTGAAAGTATCTTTTGAATATCTTCAGATTCATTCATAGCATGACACAATAATAATGATGTAAAGAATACACTCCAATGCAATTATGGATAAATCACCTACTGCTGTATTTGTATTTGAAAGCAATTTTTATTTACTCTGCAATATATTCAGATTATTAAATTCCACACCTCTATAAAAATCTTTGCGATGAATATGTATATTCAGGTTGTTACGTAATAAAAAATAATTTATTTATATGTTCACTGTAATAACTACCTTATACTTCTGCGTATATAATAACGTTACTTTCACTGGTTAATTGTTTCAATTTTACACTTATTCCTTTCTCTATGGGTACGTAAAACTTTTCCCTATATAGGGTGGATTAAAAAAAATGTCTTATTAAAAGTTATTCATTTTAAGTAACACACGGTATTACTAAAATTTCTTAATAGTTGGGAGTTTGAACAGATAATAAACAACCGTGACTCACGGAGTAGTACAATCTTTACCAAAGAAAAATCGAACATTCTTCGGAAAATGTGCATGTGTTAATTTTGTATTCTGGTATTTCGCAATCGTCTCAATAAAGCCAAACTTTTGTTCTATTCGCCCTCTATGTCTCGTCGAGTGCCAGTACTTTTTATTTCTCCTTTTTTCAATTTTTTCTGTCATGCAATTAGTGACTAAGTAATATGTTATTAAGTTTAGTGTTAGTTAATGTATAAAATACGATTATTAGGCTAAATAAATTGTGTTAAATAATATGCTTCGTTTTATTACTATCTCATGATTAATTTTTAAAATACTGAGTCCTTAAATTAATACAAAATTCATTAATGATATATATAACCCAGTAAAATTTCATATTTGTTTCCAGTTTCTCTTTTCCTGAAAGTTTTCTGTTAAAAATATCCATAGTTAGTTTTAACGATTCTATAGAAAATATCTCGAGATAAGTTTGCTGTATACTTTAGCAGTCCTAAAAATTAATTAAAATCAGAAAAACATTACATTATAACTAAGCATGGAATGAGGAAAACAAAATTAATACAATGCCATCAGAAGATTATTTGTTTCATTTGGATAACATGTTTAAAATGCCCAGTATTTTTTACCGGTTACTAGGTGATCTAAATAACTCTCCCACCTCTATTTTATCGAATCTTTGATGATATATGAAATAAATTAGTACTTCTTATGGGATTTTTTAAAAAGGAACTGAGATACATTAACAGAAAAACAATTCACCATCTAATTATAAAGATAGACAGAAAATCCCCAAATATTTCTTAGTTGGCTGTGATAGTATGGTATGTTGTTTTGGTAGTTTGAAATACAACTATCTTAGTTGGCCGTGAACTTTAAACTTTTTTTAAACATTTGGGCAGGAATTGTCGACGGTGGATTGACCCATTTATTCTACCAAATTGACTTAACAGCCAAAGGCTATTCACATTTCTTGCAAAATAACTTGTAAGATGTGCTGGAGGAAGGGCGCCAAAAGATGTGGTTCATGCTCGATGCTGCACCACTTCAACTCACGGAGGTTCGCGAGTTCCTAAGTAATAAGTGTCAAAATAAATAGATGGATTAAAATGGACGAATGAGCTGACCATCTCACTCACCGGGTCTAAATCCTTTAGATTTTTGCTATCGGGGATATCTAAAAATTCTAGTCTACACAACAGAGACTGAAACATTAGAAAAAACGAGCTGCAGTTGATACGATCCGGCAACAGGGCGCGTTTCGTCAGGCCAGCAATTCTCTCATGCGTGTAGCGAAATTATACTTACAATCGAATGTTACTGTGGACTATTGGTCTCAAATAAGGCGAAAAAGTTAATTTTTTCATTTTTAAGTAATTTATTTTTATTACAGCGCAGTTATTTTTCACCGTTTAGTAACATCTATCATTTAGTTTAATTTCGTAAACAACTTTGAAATCAATATGACATTAATTCCAGGGTTGACGCTAGCTGATGTCACCGCGTAAATATGTTTATGCATATATGACACAATATTTTGCCTTGTGGTTATTTTGGTGAGTTAGTAACATCCAAAGTTAATATAAAGAGGGCTCAAAGTATTGGTGAATCTAACACTAATACCTAGACACATTTTTAACTAGCGATCACAAGAGTAAAATACGTATTTGTCATTCAGTTCAGAATAATTTCTTTATTTAATACTGCCACAGCCCTGTGGTAATTATTTTTTTTTGTTGTCGTTCCCGATGGCACCTGAAAATTGCTATACTGCCCACTAATACACTTATAACTGTCAGTAATAGTAATACTACCACTACCCCCACCCTTTTTTTGCCCCTCCGGGGAAAACGTTCCCTTTAAATTTTCTTTTTCCTTCCCGGAAAAAATTTTTTTATTTGTGCAATATTCTTAATCATTCTTAATCAAGGATTGTGCATCGGCTTTTATTGCTCCTCTAACAGCTATATCTAACTTAATTATAAAAACGTCATGTTTTACAGAGTCTTGGAAACTGTCTAGAGTGTGCCCTGTTTATAAAAAAGGCAATAGGAATGACAAACGAATTACAGACCTATTACTATCATTTGCAACTTTGCTAAATTATTAGAAATAATTCTGCACAATGTTATTTACAATCATGTGTCTGGACTGATATCATGTGAGCGGCATAGCTTCATGGAGGGTAGGTCCACTGTTACGAAACTTGTGTGTAAGTACCAGTTCATTAGTAATAAACTAGACCGACATAGCCAAGTTGATGTTATATACACCGATTTTACTAAAGCATTCGACCGACTTGACCAAGGAATTCTATTGAACAAATTTGATACTTTTGGACTATCTAACCCTCTTCTGCAGCTTTTCTCTTCATATTTGAAAAACAGATATCAGTTTGTTCAGTACCGTGGTTACAGGTCGAAGAAGTTTTTGCAGTTATCTGAGGTACGACAAGGCTCGACCCTTGGACCTCTCCTTTTTATCATGTTTATCAATGATATTGTGTCAGACCTATGTGTACATTATCTGATTTATGCAGATGATCTTAAGCTACTGTGTGAAGTGAATTCTTACGAAGAGTGTGAACTGTTTCAAGTAGCACCGAATAAAATAAATTCGTGGTGTACACATAACAATTTACCACTAAATGCTTCCAAATGTAATGTTACGTGATTTACAAGAAAAAAAAATCCTGTTGATTTTGATTATAAATTGGACGGTGCATCATTTAATAGGCCTGATTATATAAAAGATTTTGGAGTAACTTTTGATCCTAAACTAACATTCTTAAAACATATTGAAGTTGCCACTTCATCTGTAATTAAATGTTTAGGTTTTGTCATTGGAAACTCGAAAGGGTTTTCTAATATGTTTACACTTCGATTGTTATACAGTATGGGGACCGTAAGCAAGGTAAATGGGAAAGAACCAAATGTGTAGAACAAGGACAGATTGCTCTCATATCATAGTGTACATCATTTGTATCTTTATTTTTGGCGGCTGGTCGCTGGCTGGTCTCCCCACTTCACACAATACGCCCATGAACAAACAAACAAACGGTGGGTATGAATATCGCCAGCTTCTGATTATGGATTCCTGTTACCACTAATTCAAATTTCGTTATTTACTATCAGTTTCTCTGTCCTTTTCTAACATACGTATGATATGAGAGCAATCTGTCCTTGTTCTACACATTTGGTTTTTTCTCATTTACCTTGCTTACGGTCCCCATACTGTATACATCCTTCGTTAGGTTGAAATTAGAATATGCATCGATAGTCTGGAACCCAATCTATGTTACTCATGTAGCGACGCTTGAAAGAATACAAAGACGATTTATGAAATCTGCAGTATATATATATTAGATGGCATATATCCGCCAAGAGGGTTTTCTCATAATTTGTTATTAACACGGTTTGACATCATAGAATTGTCAAAACGGAGATCTGAACATCTGATTATATTTATATAAAATTGTTAATAATATTTTTGACTGTCCAGATATACTAAGTCATATCAATATACGGGTGCCCAGGATTTCAGCGCGGCACAACAATGTTTTTAATCTTCCTACAGCTAATACCAATTTTCTCAAAGCATCTTCTCTTTATCAAATGATCTCTAATTATTGCACCGTGGAGAATAGGGTTGATATATTCTTTTGTACTATCAAGCAGCTAAAAATTGTTTACAGCTAGTCATTTACTATTATAATAATTTGTATATATAATATGTGTATATATGTATGTGTGTATGTATATGTATATGTGTATATGTGTGGGTATGTATGTATGTATGTATGTATGGATGTATGTATGTATGTAAGTTTGTGCGTATATATCTGTGTATATGAGTTTATGTGTGTATACCTATATGTGCATGTGTATGTATATGTGTGCATACATGTTTGTATATGCGTATGTGCTTATTTTTTTATACCATTTTTATTACCATCTTCCTTTTTTATTTTCATTTTATTTTTATTGCTATTTTTATTTTTCTTTTTACTGTTACCGGTGATTCAAGTTATCCCCGTATCCTGTAATTGGGCTTTTGCCTGTTGGATATGTATTAAATAAATAAATAAATAAATAAATAAATAATTCCGTGCCGTTAAATTTTAACTCCGGAAAATCACTAAATCCACAAATTTACTTTATCATCTGAAGGAACTGAACGAGACATTTTAAAAGAAATAACCTCCGTTACCTTTAATTTCGCGCTGTTTACGTATCTACGTGTTATTCACATAGACGTTTTATAAATACTACGTATTTAGAGTGCATTTATTTTCAACATGGAGTAGAGGGCGTAAACATGATAGTCAAGCTAGGCGATCCGCCTTTTTTATTTGATGTTTAATTGTCTCTCTATTATTGTGTGTCTGGAATCCTTTCTAGAAACTAAGCATTCCCATTGTCATTTTCTTCATATCTTTACAAGTAAAAGAAAATGGGGGATGGGAGAACTATTTGGATCATCCAGTGCATAAACAAAATTTTGTATTATATATTATAAGCTTTTTTCAACACAGAACACAAAGGAATATTATTTAAACAAATTTGAAAAAAATCATAGTAAATGAGGATATTTGAGTTATTAAAGAATTACTATTGATCATATAATACTTACATGTTATTGGTACCTGCGTCGATCATATTATTATAAAACGAGGGGCATGTCTTCGGGCTATAAAATTTATTGTGCAACATTGTTCCTTGGCAAATCATAAAGAGTAGTTGACGTAACCAAAAGTGATTTTTTATACTTAATTTGCTGCTAACAATTTCGTAAATTATCTGGAAAATATTATTGTAAAATAAATGTGGATAAGTGTCTGCGTTTTTTCTTGTAGACTTTTACAGTTAAACCAATCAAATTGGAATGGATTGTCTTGAAGTGCACAATAATTTCTGTAAAGTTTCTCTAACAGGAATGTAAGAAGGAATCATTAATTAGTACCTGCAACAATGTTGTAATCCCAACAACAAGGACTTGCATATTTGGAGAAATTGCATAAGCCAGTCCAGAAAAGAAACCAGCTATAAGTCCATGGTGCGCTTTTCCAAGTATACCCGTTTTAACAAAATAACAAGTTAAAGCCTAAAAATGAATGCGTAGTTAAAGCTCCAATAAAAAATCTGTATTAAATTGATATAAATAATAAATGTGAAGAGGTATAATATAGACCCTTGTGGAATATCAACAGTATTACACCTGCGACATCTCAGAATCCAAGAAGGGTAAAAAAAAATTAGTTGGTCTGTAAATGTCAAGTACCGGTGGAGCATAAAAGCGTTGCAAGTTAGGGGAAAATATTGTTTTTAGTATAATAACTGCATATCATTGAAGATATTATTTTTTAAAATAACAACTGCAAGTGATGTCCTCTTCTCTCGAAATTTTCCTCCATTCGCGAACGGACTTTTCCCATGGCATTTCTCAGCATATTCACCAGTATCCTTCTAACTTCTTCCCGTATATTATTCTTGAGCTCCTGGGTGGTATATGGACGATTGATGTAAACTTCGGACTTAAGATGAATCCACAAAAAGAAATCACAAGTTGTAAGATCCCGGGTTCTGGAGGGTCACAGCAAATCTCCATTCAGGGACACTAAATCATGCGGAAACAAATTTCGAGGAACATTCATAAAAGCCTTTGAGGTATGAGCAGTGGCTCCATATTGTTAAAACCATAAGACAGCGGGATTCTGAGAAAAATGGCGCAATTATGGTACTAAATGTATCTCTTACATATTTAAATATCGAGCTGATGTAACGGTCTGCGCAATACAAAATGTGGCTCGTTTTTATGCTGCACCTTGTATTATACATGTGGAAATCTCACCCTATATAGTCCCACGTAGGCACCAATGAACAGACCAAATTTAAAGTTAGCCTTATTGAATAAAATTTTAATAATTTCAAAAGGTTTTTTGCCTAAAACTCCCACCTTCGGTAGTAGCTTACGGATTATATTCACAGCATATCCTAATGTGAAATATTTTAAAAATCCCTGCAAATAAAATATTTTAAATAAAAATAGATACTGACACTTAAATATTATCAATACCTTAGAAATAAAATTGTAACAGTTGTTCAGATGGTTGCAACGATTTTCCTTGGAATCGCCATTTCTATCAAACTTTTTCTTGGCGGGGTGTAAAACCTAAAATACGAATGTATGCGTACCTGAATGACGTATTGGTACTACATTAAATACTTAAAATGGATGAAATTGGAGATATATAAATTAATTTATTTCATAATATAATTGGTAATAACTATTGGTGATACGCCTTGTGTGTATATTATTAGGCGTAACTTACAGAATGACTGTTTTCTATAGTTTCAGAACATTTAACATGTGAATCAATATCTGCAATAATGCCATTAATGAAGACGTTGAAATATATAAGGACTAATGTAGAACCCTAAAGCCCCCATAATAATTTCAAGTGAATGGTCCATAACCTAAATTTAGTGATTTGTTTTTTGAAATCTGTCAGAAAATACATTCTATGAAAAATTTAATTTTACAAGTTTAATTGATAACCTGTTTGATCTTGCGGAAAAGTTATCGGTACAATAAATATATAAATTTATTGGCCAATTTGTAATTTTTATACAATTTTGTTAAAAAATAAAATTTAGTATAGTGTAAAAAGGAAAACAATTTTAATCAAACTATATTCACAATAATAAGTACACAGTGCATCTACAGCTTTTTATCATCTTCTATCATCAACAAAAAATGTTCTTCCACGTTGTTAGTGTACTTAATAGAATGACATAAGTACACAAAATAGTTATGATACAAGTGTTAAAAATGACTTTTTATTTTGTGAGTGGAGAAGTTTGCGAAACGAGCGTAAGCGATTGGAGAAACTCCACGAACAAAATAAACTCATTTTTAACACGTGTATAATACAATGTTTTTTCTACAAACACCATTAAAAGAACAATAAAGTTTCTTTAAAAAGATTTCAAATCCTTTTAATGGTTACCTCATAATTCTAGTAGTTTGTAGGATTTATGAAATAAATAAATCAAGTTTGCCCGTTGTTTGACACATGCTTTGTCAAATGTGAAAAGCTATTGCAATATGATGAGTTCCAATATTAATTATAGTCCAGAAGGAAGCGAATCGATTCCTCAAGAAATTGAAGAAGCAGCTACAAGGGCAACTTTAGATTTGTTGCCCACAAAATCCAAACAACAATATGAATTAGCGTACGAACGATTTGTGCGGAACAATGTTGCAGCAAGTACAGTGAAAATGTAATGTTGGCCTATTTCGAGCAAAATTCTAAAATTTGGAAGTCTTCGACGCTTTGGGCACATTTTTCAATGATAAAGGCTATGTTAAATGTCAAGAACAATCAAGATATAAGTACGTTTTATAAACTCATCGCATTTTTGAAGCGCAAAGGAGAAGGATATCGTCTAAAAAAATTAAAAATTTTTACGCGCCAAAATATTGTTAAGTTTATTGCAGAGGCGCCAGATGACAAGTATTTGATGTTTAAAGTAGCTGCTGTAATGGGTATACTAGGCACGTGTCGCCGTGAAGAATATTTTTGGAAAGATGCCTACAGATATTGCAAGATTTTTGAAATTACCAAATAGTGAACTTTACACCGGACATTGTTTCCGTCGCACATCCGCCAGCTTGTTAGCAGACTCTGGTGCAAATTTATGTACAATAAAAAGACATGGAGGATGGAAAAGTTCGAGTGTTGCAGAAGGATACTTGGAAGATTCGTTAGAAAACAAAAAGAGGATTGCTTGTCACATTCTTCCAAATAATTGCCCTTCTTCTAACAATTCAGAAATAGAGCATATTAATAGTATTTCCTCCATTGCTTCAAGTTCAACTTCAACAATTTCTTCTTGTGAAGTAGCTTCCTCACAAGGGATAAATATTACTAATTGCTCCAATTGTATAATTAATATAAATATCTCTAAATAACTTGTAATTTTTTGTTAATAAATATATAAATGTTATTATGACAAACGACTTGTCATTTTACTTTTTGCACTAGCGTTAAAAGTAAATCATGTGATCATTTTTAACGCGAGTATATATAATATTACATTTTTAATTCAAGTATGCCGTGTTAAAAATTTAGTTTTTAATGGTGTTTGTAGAAAAAATACATTAAGCAACAAATCAGCAGGTAAAAAAAAAACCTGCTTTCTGAGAAATAGTTATTAACTTACCAAAAAATACAGATAATCTAACTTTTTGGTTCTGGTTTCCAATGTGTGCATTAATGTCGCACTTACTGCCATAAATAAAAGAGTTTCCCTGGTTTTTGTAAATTTAAATATATTGTAGTAATGTAAATTTGTCAATATCGCCTCAATAAACTAAAATAATTCATGTTTTATATTTGGTTTAAAGATAATCTTACAGTTAAATATTTATTTTGTAAATATACTAGTTGCTATGAAAAAAATAACAGCACGAAGACAGTTTAATTTTATCAAAAATTTATTGTCATTTTTCGATATACTCAGAATTCAAATCTCTGTCATACACAAAACAAAAATGCGCTTTAGTTATTGAGATAAACTAAAGCAAGGCATTTCTTCCAAAGAATTAAAATTACAAACAAAAAACGAATTAAACTCTCTTTAATATTTTTCTCAATCCAACAATAAAATAACTCTTCATCTTTAATCTCAACAATAATAGAATTTAATTTAAATTTGTACATTTTAAAATAATAAAAATGTCATAATATTCCTCAAAACCTAGTTCGTCTTTAAAACGACAATAATACCTATAGCTGTCAGTTCACATAAAAAATTAAAAAAATTATTGATTAGTTTCAAGTTGTCATAGTATCAAAATTTTTAAATTTTTAGTGTTCTTTGTTCATTACAACAGTATATCACTTAACCTTGAATTACCGTATTAAAGTATATAAGTGTGTCCATTATTTGATTTTCTTCTGTTTCTACTAAGAGGGAAAGTCCAGATATCATTCCAGGAAAAAACAGTAAGTTGTAATAGTGAAGTCGACCGAATATTTTCCTGAAATGTTAAATTTTTTTATGTGTGTTAAATGTTCAAAAATCATTTATTTTAATAATGCAGAACAAGAGGAATTTAGAGGAAAGTATCTACAAATTACTCAGTAATTAAAATGGTCCATTCCAAAATTTGATTATCCCTACTGAAATTATAAGATTCCATTACACCTTCCTCTAACACTTCTAATACCACCTAGTTGACAGCAGTGATGTAAAATGCTCGAGCACATACTTTTGGAGAACGTTCGCGAACACGAACGAGCATGAACGAAAATAAATGAGCGTTAACCAAACCCGAGAATATGTTTTGGGTTAGAAATTATTTCATGAACTAGACTTACAGAATATCCATTACTTACAGCTATTTCATTAATCAATGCCTTGTCTTTTTCAAATTTCTGCTTATTGAGGGGGAAGCTTAATAGACAAGAAAATTAAAACTTACTATTTTGTGTTAATCGCAGTGGTGAGAGTCCTTAGGAGTACGTTTTAAAGTATTGGTATCTTTTCTCCATGTAAAATTTTAACTTATCTTCACTATTTCTAACTATTAATACATCTAAAAATGGTAGTTGTCCAGAGTTTTCAGTTTCATATGTGAATTTAACTGACGCGAAACGACTGTTTAATTTAGAAAGAAAGTTTTCAATATCAGCGAGTTTTGTATCGAACACTGCAAAAATATCATCCACATACCTAAGCCAAACGCTGGGAAAATACTCAATTTCTTCTTTTGCTTCCGTTCTGAATCTGTTCATGAAGAGACTGACAATGAGTGGTGACAAAGAGTTACCCATTGCTGTTCCTTCATGTTGTTCGAAGAAATGCACATTTTTTTTTACTTCATAAAAATGTTCTACAATACTAAAAAATAAGATATGCAAAATATGACGCCTTAATTCCCAATAATAAATTTGTTATAAATTATTAAAGTTTCGCGCGCGAGCGAACCGTTTCAAACAGGTTCAAAAGCGTGGGAGTAGTCGTGACATCACACCATACAATTTACAAGCGACGACGGAGATCCCAGCACTCGACCGCTTGATTTCAGCCGTAAAAATACCAGCATCGCCATAAATTTTAAGTGTATACTTAAAATGGAAACAAAAACTCCTTATTTTAAATATTGCATTGTGCCGTTATGGAAGAATACTACAGTGAAAGTGCCAGATAAAATATTTATAATATTGCCAGAAGATAAGAATCGTCGATCAAAATGGCTAAAAGCGTGTAGAAGGAATAAAAAAAGACATTTCACAGAGCAGTAGGTCTCTACATGTGTGTGAAGATCATTTTAATGTAAGTATTATTAAATACTATATGTCTATCTACTAGTTTTTCGCAGGCGGGCAATAAAATATTCCGAATTCCGAATTATTGAATTTTAATTAGGGTAGGATTAAGTAAAGAAAGAATGTGAATACAATGTTAGAAAATAAGATTAGTAGATAGAATGTAATTTAGTGATACTAAGTAAAGGTAATTTTCTGGTGCGAAAGTAAACAGCTATTTATTATTATACTCTTCGCAAATACGATTACGAAGAGTATATTGCATTTGATCGGGACATTTCTAAAATCGTTAATATCGCTCGCAAAGAAAAAAATCATTTCGTTCGTCATCGAATTCTGAACAACTTTCAAAATGTCCGTCTTTTCATCTGTCTGTCCGTCTGTCCGTCCGTCACGTTTCTTGTAAGCACGATAACTAAAGAAAGAAAAGTCCGATCGAATTGAAATTTGGGCTATAAGTTAGTGTTAGCTAGAGGAAGAAATCCATTGTTTTTGAAAAAAATCAAATAGTAAATAAAAAAGTTGTAGGACATTTTATTTAAAAAATATGAATCTACAGAGGGTTGCAATTTTCAGTGTGCTACTAAAATTGAAGTAATTTTCTATAGACACCAAAATGCTGTAAAATATACTACCACAAATTTCGCCTACGCAGTCGGCATCATCGGGAGATGAAAAAAAATTGAAAATTAAATATATGATCAATATATTAGGTATTGTAAGAATGAATCTTAGTTTATACTATAAAATATATGCCACGCGTTTCGCCAATACAGTCAGCACCATCGGGAGAGAAAATTAAATATGTAGTCAATACATTAGGTATTGTAAGAATGAAGTTTATAAGACAAACACAAGATTCTTTTCAAAAAACTGCGAAGAGTATCCTACAGAATGTGCAACAATTATATAAAAGTTAAATAACACTACTGTCTGCGAAGAGTAAAATGTTTACCTCTAGTATATATAGTATATTGCAAATACCTTTCCCTTGCCCTTTAATTTATTCTATTCAAATCTTACATTTATCTATTATGTGAATAATAACACCACACAATCACTCATTTCCCTTGCCCCAAAACATAGTACGAAAATACCTACGATAGGTAATTATACATTTGCGCAACATTTCCTTTGCAGCAAATGTCTTCTATAGAGACACTTTACGCGTGTGTACAAAAAAAAAACACGAAAAATATAGAAGTGGCTGTTGTAAAGAATTACCCTAAATTCTTTCAAATATGACTAAGTCTGCTAAAAATGCTTAGTTGCGACTAACATTTTGTAGTTATTTCTTTTATTCCGTGATCAAGTCATACTATTTTATGTTTATAAATTATTACTAAAAGCTAAAAAAATACGTACTTCTCTGCCTTGACTCCGCGGACCTCTCCAAGGGAAAAACTTTCACTATTTTGTATAAAAGATGCCACCATAAACATATCCACAAATTATTAGATTGGCCCTTTGAAAAACCTTGATCAGTCATTTATAAAAAATCTCTACAACTACAATAAGCGGTACTATAAAACACAATTAAATATTTATATCAGAACAGTCACTAACAAATCAACTACAGTCTAATAACACCATATTGTACATATGTTTATATAGAATGTCATACTTTGTTAATTTGTTTGTATTATTATTATTGTTAAGTATTTTATGAATGAATTGATTTTTAGTTTTCTTTTTTTCTGTATATATGTATATATTAATATAAATCTTACTCTATACCCCATACAAGTTGTAAATAATCTACTTAATTGTGAATAAAGATTTTAAATTGGAATTGGAATTGGTAAACATCTGATTGTGTTGCTTCCCGGCGCAACGACTACCGAATATTGTATGGTGTGACGTCACAGTCAATAGTAGCTCGTTTCGGGCCACTTCAATTTTATCGCTGTTTAGATCCTTCATACTGATCGCGTGGAATTAGAAATCTTATTTTTTTGTGAAGTACACGTTTTATTACAACGTTACGCTATGTTTTTTAGTATTATTTTTATTTTTAAAATTATAGGCAAGTTCCCTATTACCGTTGATTCGAAATCAATTTTGTTTCATGCAAAGTTTATTAAGTTGAATTTATTCTTTTACTACATCTTGACTGTGATTGTTTAATTCGAGCACTTGCAGACAATGAACAAACGTCAAATGATATCAAAATTTCACCTTCTTGTAACTGGATATTGTTCACCCTATTAATGAAATCATTGCAATTAATCACAGAAAAACTAGGTGGTGCAATGAGTAAACTTTCGAACTCCTCTATTAACGACTTTGATAGGTGGTAAATCAACGTAACTTTCGTAACTTTCCCTTCCTCACATCATTAGTTGAGAGGGACACTGTCTTAACAACAATAAATATAAACCTAGAATATAACTAATTTGTGGCGTGACCCGACACGGCGGGATATCCGTGAATAGTTTACAACCAATCATATGTTAGCGTGCATATTTTGTAAAATACTTCTTACCTTAATAAACATATTGATGACATCACGAGTGTACCCATTGCAATTCCGTATAATGTCGATTTCAATTCTGACATAAGCAAATTTGTCAGAAAATCAGTATCATTGATATTTTTGTAATTTATTAACAACTTTAACTAAAAACATGTTACTGTATCAATATTCTTCTTTATATTTGTTGTTAACTTAGCATTCTTCGTGGCTTACCAAATATATAGGAAGGAAAAATTTTGCAGAACCTTTCACCACATTTCCAATCCAGATAGGTGAAATCATAGACCTAAGACAGTTTTCTTCCCAGTAATGTAAAGTGCTACATTTGGTGCTGCTGTCGATTCGTTCATAAAACAACTCTTTACTTATTACAGTCATAGTGGAAAAACTTCATGTGAGCACTGTTTTCAATTAAATATGGACATGTTAAGGTTATGATTTAATTTATTTTTTTAATTATTCTTTCTTAAAAGTTAAAATTTAACTCATTTTCAAAACAGATATAAAAAAAATAAATTATGATAATTTTTTAATTGTAATAGTTTCTCGCTGACTAGGATCATTAAAGAATTTAAAGGCTGCTATAAATTAATAACTAATTTAATTTTTATATTAATAACAAGAACTACATTTTAATAAATATTATTGAAAGGCAGTTATTTAAATTTAAGGAAAATCGTAACAAATTATATAATTTTTATTTAATAAAAAATACTTGTTTAAATTTTTTTAGAAATTTGTTTAATGGATATGGTTGATAATAAACAATATATTAAAATAAAAAAAATTCAGAAAGTTTCTTTAAGTTTCAATAAATTTAAATGAACCTTTGGATCGCCAGGACTACACAGAAACTAGATTTCACACTACTGTAATTGCGCATTTTCGACTAATTGTGAAATGGTAGACTTTTGTCCATTTGTTGTGAATTATTTCAGTTCAAATTATTCGTTAAATATTGATAGACAGGAAATGCATTCAATGGAAATGATATTACATACATTATGATAATGATAATAAAACAATACACACATGGGCATCCTTACAGAAATAAATAAAAATTTCCCCACTTATAATAGTAAAATAGACCTATAATACACTAATAAAGGATTTTTACCACATAAATGGAAATCCCTCTTGAAGCCGTCGTGCATACCATTCGCAGACCGGTTTCTGGTTTTTGCCTTCATCAGTGCGAAGTAGATATATACACAACGGTAGCAAGAGAAATTTCAAAATCACTACATGAAAGCAGATTGTTAATGCGTTGAAGTCAACTTCAACAACCAATGTCCATCGTAATGTAACATAAATTGGAAAAACACCAGACAAGCGATATCTACTTATAAAGGTATGTTTCCAAAATGAATTGGAACAGCATAAAAACGCCAACAATGGAAATTTAGTCATATCCATGAGCGTCGACCAAAAAGGTTTAGAATTACTTTTAATTCTTTAAAATAAATCGAATATTTTTTTACTATTTTATATAAGTTTATATGTATTTCAATACCTATAATAACCTTTTTATTTATTTACTTACTTGTTTATTTATTTATATTAGTTGAATAAGCAATTTTGATGATTGAATAAAAGTTAAGGATCTTACTCACTTAGTTAATGACATTTTCTACAAACTGTAAAAATTTATATTGAGTGGCAATTGAATTATCAGAAGAATATTCTGAACTAGAATCGTCACCGGTTTGAATAATAATTGGTGCTACGGGTGGCAAAATAGGATACTCGTTCTCTTTTTGTATAACATGACTTTCGCATTTTTCCCATATGTCGCTATTACTCACTTCATTTACTACTTGTCGAATATTATCAAGTACTACTGCGATTAAAGTTGGTGACTGATTGTATTTCCGTAAATGTTTCTTTATAGTGCCCCAAACCATCTCGATCGGATTAAATAGGCAATAATACGGTGGCAACCGCGCGAGCGTATGACCGTGTCTCTTGCAAAGATCATCAACTACATATTCGTTTTTAAAATTATGCTCCTTTATACGTTTTAATAATTATTTCTTTATCGGAACCTTTTCAGGAATGTCCATATTTTTATTCATCATAAATTTTAAAATGTCCTCCTTTTTGGTACTATTATTAGGTATTTTATGTAATAAACGTGAGTGATATGAAGCATTGTCCATAACAATGACCGAATTTGGAGGAATGTTAGGTAGAAGCTGTTCAGCGAGCCATTTTTCAAACAAATCCGCAGTCATGTCTTAATGATAATCAGCAGAGGATTGTGTTATGTTTTTGGCCGACAAGAGCAATGCGTTGGGTACAACACCGTATTTGTTTCCAGCATGAAGAATTATAACGCGCTTTCCTCTCAAGCAAGGTGTATTCAAACTACAATTTCATCTACCCAACCGTACTGAACAACATCGTGTGTGTCAAACCAGGTCTCATCGAGATATACTATATGCCTATTTGTTTCACGGTATTCTTTTATTTTATGTAAGTATTCTCGTTGAAGTTCAACGATACGTCGCGATTCCATTATAACCATTCGATTATCTATTTTTTTGTGTTTAATAAAGCTACAATCTAATAAAATACCTCGTAGCGTTTCTAAAGATTTATCATTATAATCCGTCACGAAATTTATCACGAATCATTTCTAAAGTTGGTACTTTATTTTCCTCATAGAAACTATAAACCGTTCGCCGAATAACATCTTTAGAGGTATCGTCAATTCTACAAAATTTTTGTTTTTTTCCTTTCCGCTTTGTAGAGTGATCTATAACATCCTATTCCTTAATAACACGATAAATCGTAGAAGCCGAAAGTTTAGTTAACTCATGAATTCTATTTACAATATTCCTATCCGTCGTTTCAATATTTTCTCTCTTTAAACATTCATAAATATTTAAAATAAGACGCTGACATTGAACATTTAAATCCTTGTTCTTATTAAACTCCGAATTAGTTTCAATTAACGGCGCCATCGGTTCAATATTTTCTTCAGATAATTCATTTTCATGCGTTTCAAAGGGCCTCCAAAAAGCCATCTTAATAATAATAATTAATGCAAATACTGAAATATTACTAAAACCACTTAATAAGATCACTAAAATGCTATAAATACCTCACAGAAAATAATTCTATTTATACAAAATTATTACATGAACTGCACTGTACGGTCAATATAAACAACTAGTCCAGTAGTCTATTCAAATCACGACTTAATTCGTCAGAGTTCGGACACTACCGCCCGAGTTTCACATCTGGTCCGCTGCATTGCCACATTCTCATATCGAATGTAATGTAGAGGTATCGTTCAATAAATACAAGCACGATTTGCACTCTATTTCTTTGACGATGAGAGTGGAAATGCGACCTCCTGGTATAAACACTTTAGACTGAAGTGTTTCAATTCATATTGGATAAACTGTATAATAGGATACTATTACACTGTATCATGACATAAATTTATAAACCATTAAGAAGTCACAACAAAGTCCGATGGAATTTGTTGTGACAGCTGAAAATATTGAAAATCTTAATGGAAATTATTCGCAAACATAGTAAACTTGGACCCATAGTAAAGTTACCGTCAATTTTTTTGTTTGTTACCGAAGAGGAAGTGCACCAAGCAACCTGTTGGTAATAATTAATACCCTCGGATCTATGCCCAAAAATATTGCTCGATATCTTGAACTACCAAATATGGAATGATACACTGGACACTGTTCCAGAGGATCTTCAGCATAATTACTAGCCAGTGTAGGTGTAGATATTCTGACACAGAAGCAACATGGAGATTGGAAATAGCCTCCGTTGCTGAAGGATATGTCGACATTTCTCTTTATGGAAAACCCCCAAATACGTAGTTGGAGCCGTCGAAAACTGGCGGACACACAACCATTGTCTTTGATTTTATCAGGATCGAAGCCAGGGGTTGAACTCGGGAGTCGGCATACAGTAAAACCAGCTATATTCGTCACTCGACGCTTTGGCCCACTGCGATACCGTGCTAATGGGAATGAAAAAAAAGAAGTTCTAAATATATTTTCCCCAGTGTATTTGCCATGAGCTTAAATGAGATTGTGGAAATAGCTCGAAAAATATAACAGGGCGTTAAATAGTGGCGTGACAACATTTTCAATACTGATATTAGAGACTCCAAATAAAGCTACTGTAAACCATTTTTGGACTAAGTCTTTCTATTATAACGCTCTTGGTTATGTACCCTTTAGACTTATACTATCCTCACATCGTCAAAATTGAAGCTCTAAGTCATCAGTAGATTTTGAAATAGTTTCATTTAAAAACTGTATAACCATTAAATCTTATAGTAACTGTACACATAAAAAATAAGATAATGTTAATAAGGTATTGTTTTCTAATGTTTAAATTACATTAAACGAAAACAATATATGTTAAGTTCAAGGATTCTGAATATAAAAACTGATTATTGAACTTATTAATCAATATTCATGAAAACATGTTCATAATTTAGACCGAAAATGCACGTGCTTTGTTCTCTCATTTTTGATATCCCTGAGTTGCTCAAACAGTCTAGTACCTATTAATAAAACGTAGAACTGATATGAAATATTCGAGAGCTAAATATCTTCTTTCACTTGTTGCTAAGATATTAAATAATCTTCCACAAGAAGCAATCGCAATATAACAGTTTATTATTATTATAGTATTTGATTTAAAAAATTATAAACACTGCTAATTTTCACTTTTTTTTTTTTTTTTTTTTTTTTTTTTTTTTTTTTTTTTTTTTTTCAAGTAACTTTAGTTACTTGAAAATGTCCGAATAGGATGAAACTAGTTGTAAAATAACAAATAAAGTGAAAATTAGACAAGTAAAAAAGTGTTTATAATTTTTTAAATCAAAATGGATTTTCACAAAGTAACTTCATCTTCAATCAACTTTTTTTATTATAGTATTGTAGTGTAGTGTATTATTTTATATTTAATCAGAACTTTTGGCAAACTTTTTGTTCATTTCGATCACCTCTAATACTGTCTTCATTGTTATTTTCTTCTTCACATCTTAACTATTGTTAATTTCAGTTTGTTTATACTAAGCTGATCTGTTAAGAACCAATCCTCGGTTTGTGTACATATATACTTCACATTCGAATATACTGTTAAGATCTTTGTGTAACTGAATGATATTAATGTCATTTGTAAATAGGATAAATTCTAATGAGGTCAGTTATGTCGTTAGAATAGATGGGGAATAAAACTGGTTCCAATACTGAGCCCTGCAGCGCATCAAATTCCAAACGAATTTATTTTGGTTAGACATATCTATCGGTGTTAAGTTGTTTCTACTGATATTAGAATTATAAAAACCTTATTTAAATCTAAATATTTATTTTGTGCTGTTTATGAAAATAAAAAAGGTAACATTATTGCTAAAATTTTTATTTAATATTATCCATAAAAAAATAACCTAAATGAGGTATATACATCACAAACACTTAAAATTAAAAGCAGTTTTCAACTTGAATTTGTTTAGTGACAGTCATATAAAAGCTACATTGAACAATACTCTCTATAATACTATTTAAGTAGCTATAAAGACCAAACATACAGGACGATTCCTTAAAAGCAATTGTATAAATACGATTATGATCGTTCCTTTAATCAACTATTTTAACCATTACGAGTTACTGCAAGAGGCCTTTAGTTTGTCACAGACCTGTTTCATTTAACATTGAATACTTATTAATTTATTAATTTCCAGACAAATGATGCTGTAGTTTCTTTACATAAATGGTAAGTTAGAGATAGCTCACGATATGCCGGCGATGAGAAATAATCCTACTTTCATATCAAGAATATTATTTAGCTATTTCTGCGTATATAGATGATTTTAGTTCTACCAGAAAGTAGTAATGGTTTTAGCAATCGAAGCCTTATCAAATTGTAAAGTGTATACTTATAGCTATCGAGGTACATAAAGAACTTGTACATAATACAAAGAAATTATAAACAATTTCAAAATAAACGTATTTATCATCAGTTTAAAAAATATTTCAACTAAAGCAGATTCACCGACATCATAATTCTTTGCATCTGCCTTTTGATGCACACGACCATAGTTAAAACAGTTGATATACAGGACAATAGTAATTTATAATACTTCTCGTCTTAAAATTTCTCCTGTACATATAAAAGACGTATATCTTATTCAACCTCAATGCGAACAAGGTGCCCATCACTACCTCCAACATAAATTTCTCCTTTATCACCAACGGTAATTGTGTTTATGACGATTTCTACATCACAGGAACTGTCAAGTTTGACTAGGTCTTCATCAATATTCCATTTCTTAACTTGCTTATCCCAGCCTCCACTAAACAGTACAGTTTTTCCATTCCATACGGTTCCAGCCAAAGTATTTATTATCATTTCGTGGGCGCCCTGAGAAAAACAAAACAAAATTTTACTATGCCATGCATGAGGTATATAGCCAGTTTTATTATCAAAGACTTGACTATGTTGGACCCATTTTGATTGTTTAAAACAATAGCAAATCGGACATGTGTATTAACTTTTCAGTCTCAAACTGGTCTTATTTACTGTTAGTTTATAGTAATTTATTTTTGGACACCCTGTATAAACAGGAGAAACAAAAAGAACAGGTAAAAAAATGTAGAGCAAATATTTTTAAATCTTACCTCGACTTTAGTAAGTGGCTTGTAATGTGCCGCATCGTTGTTTTCATGTATGATAATGTCCTTTCCTTCCCTACTGGCAAAGCTGAACAACTTGTCACCCACCAAAGTTATCGGAGCTCTTCCCATATAAGTTTTCTTCTGACCATACTGTATTTTGTCTCCTAGACAGAAAAACACTTGTAGAAACAATTATCAATACAGCAAAGAATTAACAGCTTACCGTCAACTTTGACTTCAGTAATAACAACATCAGAGTCTTTTACAGTGAATAGGGTATGACCAAACACAGCCATATCTTTAACAGGTTCTGCGACGTTGAAGGTTCCGTATAGTTTATCATTTTTCCAAACATTTATCTGAAAAATTAACAATTAAAATGTAGAGAAATACTTGCAGAGTAAATTGTCAATTTAAGAAAAAAAATTGAGATGATGTGAGGTGATCAAAAGAAATCAGGTTGTAAAGATTTTTGGAAATGAAGATTTGTTGTGTAGAACATTGTTAACGTATAAATTACAGAGATGAAATGTTATATAGGTGAAGTAAAGGCAATATTCATAATATCTAAACGGACACTTTTTGTTTTATTAAGTTTAATAAATCATTTTTGATAGTTTCATATACAGTTTATAGCTAGCTTACTATACAGTTTATTCGAGTGAAAACACATTTTGTTTAAAGAACGTACAAATGGAAAGCCATTTCACCGTTTAATGTGTTTGTTATCGTTCTATTGTTTCCGTAATAAAAACTGTATAAACTAATTTTAGATCTCATAGTATGTGCCATTTTATTGTTTTTGTAATCACCAACTTCATATATGGCTTGTAATGTATAATAGGCCCTGCCTAAAAAACTATATAAATTTAACGTAAACACTACAAATTAATGAATTGTTGCAAATTTTGTAGGGGATCTTAAACTAAGAAATCTGCGTCTCTCCAATCAAGTTGTCATTGTCTGTCAATTTAAACTACTATACCCATACCATGACGATGTCAACTTGGATGGTAAAACTCGCGTAGAAATTAGTAAATAGTGATATCGTATTTTAGATACTTACATTTCCTTCATTATCTCCAGAAAAGAGGTATCCATCGGAGTAGCTAATTCGCCAAAATTCAGTGGTCTCGTCTCTAAGGATGGTTGCTTTTTCTTTGAGGGTGGCTAACTCGAACGATTTGATGGTTCCTTCGTTGGAGCAAGAATACAGGGTGTTGTCACTTGCAGCAAGGCAGTAAACTGAGCAGGGGTGAGCTTGAACCTCTGCCAATTTAGTAAGGTCTGGTGACCAGACCTGAAAAAATATTATTTAATATTAACAGTTATCATAATATGGGTAATCTTTTGTATTTTTAAGAAACGTAGAAAGTAATTTTGTGGAAAAATTATGGACATTTATAACAAGTTTTTGAATTAAATGTATTTTTCGTACCTTGATTTTACCATCGTCGCCAGCGCTATACAGCTTTCCCTTATGGTATAATATATAATTTACATCAAATTCATGCTTATCACTGTCATCTGCTCTGCAGCCGACTCTAAGAGGCATTTTCTGAAACAATGAATTTTAAATGAAGATTTCTGTATTCATTCTGAATGTATAGACAAATTAAAACATAAAATTGGAGTTAAAGCTGTAATTTTATAGAATCATTTGGTGCTTCTATTGTTTCTCAGTATTTACAGCCGAAGCTGTCAAGCAAACAGAATAATATTATTCGTAATAATTTAATACTTCCTGACTCCTTTTTGATAGTTGCAGTACCCCACTATCCAAACAATATGCAAACTGAAATTTTGGAAGAGCTTCTTATTTTACTTTTTTTCAATTTTTAAATATATTTGAAAGTAAACAGTTTTTAATTTGTTGATATATCTCATATTAAAATGTGAGTGGTTCTTATTTTGTACAGGTAGCTTATATATTCCATTTAAATTAAACAAATATACATATAACATATATTTTTAAATATCAATATTAATAAATTTCAACTTTCTTTTCGAAGACGACTTTAACTGAGTTACTTGTTTATTTTTTTAGAAATAACCGCACTTAATAAAATACCACAATAAATTTATATCAAATTTGTAAAAACATCTGGTTCTCGATCGATAGTTTACTTTCCAGCTAAGAAATTGTTTATTGACGTAAGTGCGTATTCAAATAGATTTTCGATTGAGAATTATCTAAACTAATGTCAAGTTCAAAATTTGTTCGAATGAAAGATATGTTCGGAATTTTAAACAAGTAGAATAATGAATATGCCTACCTAAAAAAAAGTTAATGTATGTTTTTCTGCAGGATTGTTTACCTGTATATCCCACACAGTATTATCTTGAGGGGAACCATATTTATTTTAAAGTAAAATTAAATATTATTCTTGGGTAGACAAAAACAGATGAACTATTCAAATAAATTCTAGTAATATTGTTTTAATTACAATATTATATAATTTCAAAATAATGAATGTTATGTAGTTATTAAATAATTAAAATAATCACATTTTAGTGTCATTAGATGTAGAATCGTTATTTACAAATATACCTATAGATTTGACAAAGAACATTATCAAAGATAGATGGCATTTAATTGAAGAAAATACAGAGATCTCTTTGGAAATATTTTTGGAAATATATCAATTTTGCACTGATAATAACTATTTTAATTTTAATGGAGAATTTTTCAAACAAATTTATGGGCTAGGAATGGGAAATTGTATGTCTCCGGTTTGTTCGGACCTAGTTATGTCACAGTTACAGGAAATTTGTTTAAATAAATTGACTTTCAATGTTCCTATTTTCAAAAGGTATGTTGATGATATTTTCTTAGTTATACCTAAAGATAAAGTCGAAGAACTTTTGTACGTCTTTAACAGCTTTCATGAAAAGTTAAGATTTACAATTGAAATTGAGAAGAACAACAAAATTTCATTTTTAGACACAGAAATTATAAGAACACCTGAGAATAGAATACTTATTGATTGGTACCATAAACCAACCTTTTCAGAAAGATTTTTAAATTTCAATTCCCAACATTCGATTAAAACTAAACTTAATATAATTAAGAATTTAAAACACAGAGCTATAAATTTATCCAGTCCCCAATTTCATGAAAAAAACTTACAACTAATTAAAATGTATCTTATCAAAAATAATTTTCCGATATCATTAATCAATAGAATATTACAGAATAACAATAATAATAGTCGACCAATTAGACCTTTACTAACAGAACCAACATTTTATTATAAACTGCCATATGTAAGAAATCTTTCGGAAAAGTTAAGAAAGGTCCTTATGTCAAACAAAATAAATATAGCTTTTAAAAGTGAAAATACGATCAAAAAGAACTTTTTTACCAAATTAAAAACTAAAACACCAACAGACTTACAATCGAATTTAATATATAAAATACCATGTAAAAATTGTAATAAAAGTTATATAGGTCAAACAAGTAGGTATCTAAAAACAAGGAAAAAAGAACATATGAGAGATATCAAAAACAAAAATAAGCTTAATATCACATCTTTGGTAGAACATTGTAAATTTTTAAATCATGAATTTAACTTTGACGAAACCGCAGTGATAGGTAAACAATCTAATCTAGAAAAAAGAAAATTTCAAGAAATGATAAACATTAAAAAAATTCGAATCAGTAAATTCAAGAAAAGACATTGAAAATTTAAACGCTTGTTATTTCAATCTAATTAATAAAATGAAGACTTTATAATACATTAGATATTTTAAAATTATCAACCTATTTACATCTTTTCGTTCCTTTCTACTTTAAGCTTGTTTACTTATTATATAAACAAACATTTTAGTTCCCAAACACTTATTCATCCCTTATCTATAGTAAGTTTAACAGTGCTAAAAAATAATCTCATTAGTGTCACAGCCTCGACGAGAATAACACATATTTCAAGAAATATATAAAAATTTTTCATTTCTATATGCACCAGTATACCGAGTATTTTTTCAATAAACGCAATATTATAGTTACCAAGTATGTTCCTGCCATTATGTTTTTTATACACGAGAAACACTAAATTTTAATGTGAGTATTTGTTTATAATTTTTATGTATCACTAACCTATAACTAATTCTAAATAATAATTGAAGTGCCTAAAATAAGTACATGTTTTCTACAATCTGTTATAGAATAATTAATTAACTGTTCAATATTATTTCCTCACTATTAGTTTGGATTAGAATTTATCACCCATATAGGTATAGAATAACTTACAATCAACTTATTTATATCTTACAGTGCCCTGAGGATGGTAATAAATTATACCGAAACGTCGGCAAGTTAATACAATAGTGTTTTAATTACATTGGACCTAATAACCCAAAAAAATTTGTACTTAAGTATTTAAATCGTGGTCTGGAAATTATTATTATATTATGTTATTAAATAATGCTTATAATTTCGTGTGTGTACATGAAAGAAAGTGGCCAATGCGTTTGAGAGGTGAGGTAAAAAAAGTGTGTTGTTATTATAGTAATAAATAATAACTAAAAAGTGACAAAGGAAAATTAATATCTTTTTGGTTTCAATGACATAAAACTTTTCTAATCCTAAAATGATTTAATAAATCGTAATATATATCACTCAATAAATAGCAACATTAAAATTTTCTATTTCTAATCCAATTGATAAAATTTATTATGTACACTGCTAAAGAATTCTTTAATCTAGTCGAAGTATTGACATAAAACAACTTTTTCTACGTCAATTTTAAGTTATGAAAAAAATTGGCAAAGGAAAATCACTATGAATATATCAGTAAATACACTATAAATTAGTCAGTAATCCCTGTAGTGTATAAGAATTTAGTTCAAAGAAGTTTTATATTTATGGGTTTTAAAATATTCAATAAAAATATAAAATTGCAAATAAGGCAAGCGTTCATATTTTATATTATTTACAAAATTGCATTAACATTTATTATTGTATAATTTATGGCAGTAAGTAAAGTTACTGTAATTATTGTTATTATATTATGTACCTACATTTATTTCCTTCGTAGAAATTTACAAAATTATTAGACATTAAAGAAAGTATGAACCAATTTTCGTTTTTTTACTTGTTTTCATATATCAATGCAAATGTTTCTGAATACATAAAAAACGATAAGTTAAAAACAATTTGGAACAGTTATTTTACAATACATATGTATACCTATTTAAGTCCTAAATAAAAAAGTATATCAATGTCAATATGTTAAAAATTTTAAACTTGTGTTTATTTCGTAAACTTATTCAATTTCAGATTTAAAGTAAGGTATAAATTATTGGTTAACAATAATTTAAAAAAATATATACAAAAAAAATGTTTTCTTAACGTAAAGTGAGACGAGGCTCTACAGTTTATTGTGGAATCCGAACCAAATGAGGTTTATTCAAGATTTGTTTCATAGCTGTATTCTTTAAAAAAATACATATTTTCAAGTAATAAAATTAATTTTTTGCATATGTAACTTAATTTTTATAAACATCAATTTCTGAAACATTATTAAAAAATATATATATTTAACTACAAGCTCATATGAAACTTAATAATTTTACTATACCACAAATTTGCAACAGAATATGCTCAAAAGCCCTCAAATTAAACTTAAACAATTAAAATGTTGACAATGTTATGATGATTTTCCACTTCTTTTGAATTTTTTTGTGTTTGATTTCAAAAATGTCTAATGCATTCATAAAAAAACTAACTAATTGGTCTTTTCAAATATGCACTACATAAAACAGGTGAAATCGGCAAAAAGCCGGCACAAGTCACACTTCAAAACCATGTTTTTCATAAAACATTATTTATGTTTTTTAAAATGTCTTTGGTTTTAGTTAAAAACTAGTCACTATTCAGAATTATTTACTTACTAAAAATTTTTTTCAACTTTTTTTCTTAAAACACTCACGAACACTACGAGGTGTGATGCTGTAATGTTGTTAGACCGCCTTTAAATCCCTTCAAGTAGCGATGCATGGAGCAAAAATAACTCGTGTTAAGTTATTTTTAGGCGAGTCCCTACTTCACTTTTTCCCCTCATTCGTAAATACCAAATGAGTAACAGGAGTCATTACTGGTCTCTTTGTTCTAGGTATGTAACTTATTGGAACAAATCCTCTGAAGTGCAATGCACTCCTTCAATGTAGTTCAGGTCTGGTTATTTTTAAAACAGTTGCTAATGTGTGAGAGCACGTACTCTGTGAAAATTTAATTACAATCTCATCTCTTTTAATTGCTGAAAGAACTTTGATTGTCATTCAACAAAAATCGAAAGAAAATATTTTTATAAAATGTCGGGCTACGTTTGTGATAGGTTTTTGTTTATTATATCCATCTTAATAGTATTTGGAGCAGATCGATATCTTTTTGGGGTAATACAATGACAAAAATGAGTAAATAATGTTTATTGCTATTGTGTTAAAAGTTAATAAAATATGTTTTAGTTTGATGTATACAAAAGTAACTGATGTAGACAACTTTCTCACAAAAATTACTATTTCTAGAGGTCCTAGGTATTAGACACAGACTTCACTCTTATTCAGGAAATTTTTTAAATAGACAGTATATATGTCGACACCAGCTTTTCACTGCATACTTGACAAAGGACCCATGTATCATCACGTTTTAAGTCACTAAGTTTGTCTATATGCTTACAAATATAAATTGCAAAACGTAAAGGTCTTTGTGAACTCACTGTTATAATTTGATACATACACCCAACGCGTACATAATCAGGTCACTCAGTGATCATCCTTACTGCGTACATATTAACAAAAAAAATAGCCCATATCTGAAAGTTTGTGAATTTCAATTTCCTCTCTCATTATCGATATGAGAAATCATACAAGATGTGATTTGTTTACTTACCATCGTTAATAAATTTCAATAAAATTGCAGTGCTTCGTATATCTTTAACCAAAGAGCTGACACTTTTAAATTTTATTTTGTCTCAATATTAAAGCAACTTTTCTTTTCACCTATAAATTATTTCAAAATTGTGTGAAGTAAATTTCTGCGCCAAAAGGATTAGTCAATAATTGGATGGCGTTTCGGAATACTCTTTAATTTTGTTTTCAAAGCTAGAGGAAAATTTCTTTGATAAAAATTGTTTAAATAATAATTTATAGGACTGTGGCATAATACCCAAGGAAGATGAGAAGAAACATTGTAGCATGCGACACATAATAACTATAGACAAGTAACTCTTGGGATAAATTTGGGCGATCTGCTTAGTTTTCATATATTTATGCGAGACAGATGTGCGAAATGCAAACCGGAATCAGTATCCTGATGACATATCTATAATTTTCCTTTTCCCCTGTGTTAATTTATTTGGTCAGCAGAGAATTAAGGAAAGTTTAGACAGGTGTATACTTTTATAGGAAAGATCGTAGTTTATTATAAACGGTTCTTAAACTACTTACACTCTTTTTTGGTTTTGGTACTTAAGATAAATTGACTACTGAAAACATGATTGCAGAAACAAACAATGGGGATGTCCCACTATATCAAGGGTTGAATTTTTCTATATTGTATACGAATAAGCAAATAAAAAAAAATATGGGAAATACCCATTGCAGTAAATGAAGAAAGGAATTTAGGAACACATATTGATCCTGTTCTCAATTTTCAAACACAAAACACGACTGGTATACTGTCATCAAAGAGGATCGATTCCTTATAGAAATTGTATGTTGTCATATTGGAGACTATTACAACTTGATTAATGCCTTATTAAAATGTGATAGAAAACAACTAATAAGAAATAGAAATTCAGTTTTCCTCCTATGAAATGTGACTAATATGATATACATTGTGGAACACTTTAACTATAAAAAATACACCTGGCATGTTTACATTTTCAGTATATTAATTGCCGTGTGTTTATCACATACACATGAACGAAAAACAAAAAGATTAGCGGCCGAAATTAATATTTGTAAACATTACTGTCACGTAGCACAGTACGTACATTTATTAAGGTGTTCTATTTTTAGTAAAAATTAAAAATATTATTCTATAAAAAATTAAAAATATGTACACATTTTGCATTATTTATTTTAGCTGAAAAAAATTAAAGAAGAGAACAACAATATCTTATTTATTTATAAAAAGAAGTATAAAAGTAAGGTATAGATAAAAGAAAACATAATTGTTCACAATTAAATTAATAAATACTACAGATAAGATGTCGATATTATTAATACAAATTTATTAGAATCCAAGGATTCATAGCAACTTATTTACATTGGTGGCTAAAAAATTAGGGGATATCGTATTGTTGCCGTGTTGTTTGTTGTATTATGAAACATTTGAAAAAAATGCAAAAATATATGAACAGTTTTCTTAAATTTCAGTATTAAAAAATTGATAGGAAACCAGATTTTCAAGGAAAATCATGAACAAGATTTTCTCATGGATAGGGTAATATCTCTATCAAAGTTTGTCGCTTTGAATGGAGTAGTTGGTGGTCACTTAAAACTCCTTATAGCAAATAAAATTTCTGTGGGATTGAGATCTGGGGAAAGCAGAAGTACACCTAAGTGATTTCTCTAACCAGGGCCGGCAAGTGCCAGATTGGGTCCCGGTACAAAAGGTTTTGACGGACTCTCACATTTTAAATATATATATATATATATATATATATATATATATATATATATATATATATATATATATATATATATATATATATATATATATATATATATATATATATATATATATATATATATATATATATATATATATATATATATATATATATATATATATATATATATATATATATATATATATATATATATATATATATATATATATATATATATATAAAATATGTAAAGATCAAGAAAAAAAGATAAAAAAAATAAAATATGTCAATTTAGACAATTTTAAATATATATATATAAAAGTAGTAACAAAACTGTTACCAAGGATGTTAAACAATTTTTCATAAAAAAATATATCAAGGCAACCATAAACAACTAATAAAATTTTAAATAAATAAATTAAAATTATGATCGTCTTTTTAAATCATTACTAAGTTTCAAAATGTAAGTATAAATTTTACTAAGATTATTAAGATCAGTTCTTTTGTTTAAACAATTAGGTTCATTATTTATATATAGCATTTCCAAAAATATTCTTTTATGATAGTTATTTTCAACATCCAAAATTGTAGTATCTTATAATTAAACGAATGATCCATTAGATGAAAATGTTCAGCTAAAGCACAAGAATTAGTAATCCTCCTACAATCACTTTTGTGAGAAGTAATGCGGCCTTGAAGATTTCGAGATGTTTGTCCTATATACACTTTATCACAATCTTTACAAGGGATTTTATAAATAAGATTAGAACACTGATTTTTAAGAAGAGGTGTTTTAGTTTTAGAATAAAGCTGAGATACTGTTTTAATGTTCTTTTTTGCAATCTTAACATTATTGTCTTTAAAAACATTTACTAATTTTGAGTCAAACTATCTAAATAAGGTAAAGATCTATAAATTGTAGTGTTATCATTATTATTAATAAGCCGAACAGGTTCAGTAATGTAAGTATTTGAATAGTTAAATAATAGATTATTAATTATTTTAACAGGATATGAATTTTCTAACTAGAATATCTTTTAATTCTTGTAAACTTTCATTTCTTAAAGAATGATGCGTAACTTTGATAACTCTATTTCTTAAAGCTAAGATAAGATTAACCTTCATTTTAAAGGAATGATAAGAGAAAAAATTCTATATAACGATTACTACTAATTGGTTTTCTATACCACCTAGTAATAATTCTATTCTCAATAGTTCTTATTAGTTTCATATCTAAGAATGGAACACTGTTATTAATTTCTTTTGAACAGTAAATTGTATGTTCTTATCAATACTATTAAAAATAGAAAGGGTAATATCAATTTTGTCATAAGGAACAGAAATTAAATCATCAACATAGCGTTTAAAAACGGAATGTCAAAGTCAAATTTAGTTTTACAAGAAAATAATATTTCATCCATTACATAACTAGCCAATATTGGAGATATGCTAGAACCCATAGGAGTACCCCAAATTTGTTTGTAAACTTTATTATTAAAATTAAAATAGGTTGAATCAAAAAGAAAATTTAGAATTACAAAAAAAGTGTCAATGTCAAAATTGCAAAAAGTTTTTTATGTTATCCCATTTATTTATAATACAATTTTTAATAAGGTCATTAGGTAAATTTGTGAAAAGTGATATAACATCAAAGCTGATAATTACATAATTAGGAGGAATTTGGAATTCATTAATAAATTCACTAAAAGAAAAGGAATCTTGTACGTAAAATTCATTATTTTTGTCATATGCATTACTTAAAATTGTTGTTAGAAATTTAGATAATTTTAATAGAGGATATTTGGCCTCATTGTTAAAGCTAGGTTTATGTATTTTAGGTAACGAGTAAAAAAAAAAAAAAAAAAAAAACGCCGCATTACTTCTCACAAAAAAGTGATTGTAGGAGGATTACTAATTCTTGTGCTTTAGCTGAACATTTTCATCTAATAGATCATTCGTTTAATTATATAGATACTACAATTTTGGATGTTGAAAATAGCTATCATAAAAGAATATTTTTGGAAATGCTATAAAATAATGAACCTAATTGTTTCAACAAAAGAACTGATCTTAATAATCTTAGTAAAATTTATACTTACATTTTGAAACTTAGTAATGATTTAAAAAGACGATCATAATTTTAATTTATTTATCAAAATTTTATTAGTTGTTTAGTGGTTATTGCCTTGATATATTTTTTTTATGAAAAATTGTTTAACATCCTTGGTAACAGTTTTGTTATTACTTTTATATATATATATATATATATATATATATATATATATATATATATATATATATATATATATATATATATATATATATATATATTTAAAATTGTCTAAATTGATATATTTACTTTTTTTACTCTCTACTTTTTTTTTTCCTGATCTTTTACAATTTTATTTTATAAAAATTTGTATACCATGTTTTCATTTTCATCTATTTAATCACGTTTGTAAGTATTATAATAATTAATAATAATTTTTTAATATTATAATGTACCTACTATAGATATCTTGAGAAAGGAATAAAATTT